>CM052895.1:105090732-105112158 GCA_028534135.1 Potos flavus | reverse complement strand
AGTTAAATGTCTGATAACAATAGGAAAACATCAGGAAGTCATGAACGGAAGCATTCTGCTGTAATGTCCTTATACTACATATAAAACGTTACGTGCAGGTAAACTGTGACAGGTTCAAGATCCACACTACAAACCGAAACAAAACGAAAATACCAACACAGAGAGTTATAGCTAATAAGCCAACAACAAAAAATAAAGTAGAATCATTAAAAAATTCTCAGTAATCTAAAACAAAGCATAAATACAGAAAAAAATAAAGATGGAATGAATAGAACAGGAATAACAAGAGTATATTTAAGTTCAAGCATATCAATCACATTAAATGTAAATGAAACTAGACTAATATTCTTCATGAACACAAATGCAAAAATTCTTAATAAAAGGTTAGCAACTAAAATCCAATAATATATCAAAAAGATAATATATCATGACAAAGTGAAATTTATCCTAGGGTTGCAAGTTTGTTTTAACAAATGGAAAATCAGTATAATTTAAAATACTATTAATAGTTTTTTTAAAAAAAAATCAAACAAGTGATCATTCTAGTAGACAAAGAAAAGTATTCAACAAAAATCTGACATCAATTACTGATAAAAATTCCCAGCATACTAGCAATAAAAGCAACCTTCCTCATCCTGATAAAGGACATTCACAAAAAATCTACATCCAATATTGTGCTTAATTGTGAAAGACCAAATGTCTTCTCTCTAATATTAGGTACAAACCAAGGATGCTTACTGTCACCACTTCTATTCAACAACTTCTATTCTATTGGATCTAGCCAGTTCAATGAGGCAAAAAAAATAAAAAGCTACTCAAAATGTAAAAGAAGTAATATTGTCCTTATTTATAGACAACATGATCTTCTATGTAGCAAAGCTTATGGAAACTCAATGAATCTACTAGAATTAATCAGTGAGTTTGGGGAGGTTCACAATATACAAAAGCCAATGGTACTTCTATGTATTAGCAACAAACAACTTGGAATTGAAATTAAAAAACAATATGATTTATAATAGCATCAAAAATATGAAATACTTAGGGATACACCTGATAAAAGATGTTTAAGTCCTTTACATTGAAAATTATGAAATATTATTGAGAGAAATGTCTTTAAAACTTAAAGGAAAGAAATATAGCACATTCATGGATCATAAGACAATATTGTTAAGATTTCAGTTCTCCTTACGATGATCTATAAATACAACACAAATACAATTAAAATTTTTAAAGGCCTTTTGTAGAAATTGATAAGCTGATTCTAAAACTTGTATGGAAATGCAAAGAATCTGCCAAAGACAAAACTTAAAAAAAAAAAAAAAAGGAAATTTTAAGGTCTTATACAACCTGATTTTTTTAAGTGGGCTCAATACAGGGCTTGAACTCACGATCCTAAGCTCAAGACTCAAGCTGAGACCAAGAGTAGGATGCTTAACCAACTGAGCCACCCCTATACAACCTGACTTCAAGACTTATTATAAAACTGCAGCAATAAAGACCATGTGTTATTGGTATCAAAATGAATAAATACATAAGTGGGAGAGAACAGAGAGTTCAGAAATAGGCCCTTACATTTATAGTCAATTGATTTTTTTTTAATGTGCAAAGAAATTGGGTAAAAAATATTCTTTTTAACAAATGGTATTGGCACGACCAAATACAGAAAGGCAAACAAAGAAAAAAGAGCTTGAATCCATATTCATAGCACATATAAAAATTAACTCAAGAGAGATCATAGACCTAAATGTAAAATCTGAATCTGCATAACTTCTAGAAAATAAGAGGAAATTATTGGTGATTTTGAGCTAGACAAAGATAGCCTAGGTACAACACTAAAAGCATGAGTTTGAGAAATCAAACTTCATCAAAATTAAGAATTTCTGTTCATTAAAAGACATGTCACATATTGGAGACTATATTTGCAGTTGTATATCCAAGGACCTTATAAACAGAATATATAAAGTCTCTTATAAAATAAGAAAACACATGATCTAATTTTTTAAAGGGGGCAAAAGTTTTGAACATCCATTTTTCCAGAGAAGATATCTGAATGGCAAATAAATTCATGAAAAGATGTTAAAACTCATTAGCTATTAGGAAGGTGCAAATTTAAGCCCCAATGAGCTACTGCTACATATCTATTAAATGTCTAAAATTTAAAAAGACTGATAACATCAAGATTTTTTGAGGATATGGAGCAATTGGAATTCTCACATGCTATCAATGGGGATGTAAACTAGTACTACTATTTTGGAAAAATTCTTGAAGTTTCTTAAAAGTTAAATATATCCACCATATGATGCAATGATTCCACTTCTAGGAATGTAGTGGTAGTGAAATAAAATAATATGTTTATATAAAGACGTTCACAAATGTTCATAACCACTTTTGTAATAGTCAAAAACAGGAGACAAATGTCTATCAACAGGTGAATGGATAAATAAATTGTAATATAGCCATACAATGGAATATTGTTCAGCAATAAAAGGGAAATAAACTACTGATACAAGTAAAGACTGATACAGTATGGATGAATCGCAAAAATATCCTGAATTAAAGAAGCCAGGCAAACTTGAGTAAATATTATGCAATTCCTTTATATTAAATTCTAGAAAATAGAAAACTAATCAATACTAACAAAAAGTAGATCCATGGTTGTCTAGGGATGTCAAGGTGGCTGGGGGTGGGAGGTAGTAATGAAATATGTTCATTACCTTGAGTTTGATTATGGATTCCTGTGTGTGTGTGTCAAAACTATCAACTTGCACAATTTAAATGCGTGAAGCTTACTGTATACCAGTTATACCTCACAAAGCTATTACAAAATAAATTCAGAGACCATATACAGTATGCAAATATGCCATTGATAGTTTTGCCAGATAGTTTTGAGGCGGAGCAATAGATGAAGTAGATATAATCACTTCAGGTCACTTCTAATTTATTGCCTAGATGATCTGGTCTCCTATGCATTTTGGAGGACAGAAGTGGGTGATTTCCAGGGTTGACAAAAACAACTGATGAATATTGTTGAAAGAGGCTTATACAGGAGTGTCTGGGTGGCTCAGTCAGTTAAGCGTCTGCCTTCTGCTCAGGTCATGATCCCAGGGTCCTGGGATTGAGCCCTGTGTTGGGCTCCCTGCTTAGCCGGGAGTCTGCTTGTCCCTCTCCCACTGCCCTGCTCATGCTCTCTCACTCTCTCTTAGTCTCTCTGTCTCTCAAATAAATAAATAAAATCTTTAAAAAGGGGGGGCTTATACATTATTTAAAGTAAGAAATAGCTGAGTATATGAATAAGTGACAGGATGAAAACCCTCAATGTACTCATTCTAGATCCTACAGCTTATCCTCCGTCATGCCAAGAGTCAGCCACTGGGCAATGGAAAGACCATGGGGTTCTGAATCAGGTCTGGACTAAAATCCCAGTTCTGCTACCTACCATCTCTGTGACTTTAGGAGAGTTAATTAAACTCACTTTTTTATTATCCATAAATGAGGATAATGATAATGTTTACCTGGTAGGATTTTGATAATTAAATAAGATAGCAGACATAAAGACTTAGCTCAGTTCTTAACATGCAACATGTCCTTTCCCTTCCTCCTTCCCCGCCCACTCCAGCAAGATCCATTTCCTTCCTATTCTCCAGATAAGCCACGTTCATCTCATGATGTCTCAGTCAGTCATGACCATAGTTATTCACACAGCGCACACTGCACCTGACTTTAATAGGATAGAGTGTACAGATGACCAAATATATACACAGGCTAATTTAGGACATGCTATTCATATGACAAATTGGTGCTCACTTAACCAATAAATTGGTTACGAGTTTCCTCGAGATATCCAAAATCCTCAGAGTATTTAAAATGCCACTTGATTAACAAACTTTTATTTATATGTGAAATCAAATCTAATCAATATTTAATTTTCCAGGAATCGCTTAATTTCTTAATCAGAATAATATTTTTAAAAAGCAAAATTTGCCTTCTAACATGTTGGAGCAACTAATAATTTGATGTTTCCCTGAAAATAAACTCCACCATGGGATTCATTTACTCTGAATGCAGAAAATCTGATCCAATGGGAAAAAATAGTTTCTTCTCTCACTGAATTAAAATAGGATTCTCTCCTATTTTAATAGGAGAATAATAGAATCTGTGTCTCTCTCTGACACAGAGACAGAGGCACAGAGAGACAGAGACAAACTTCTCAGGTTGGATAAAAAGTCCTACTTAGTTCATAAGAATTCCATTTACATCTTAACTACTATCAAATATACCTTATTCTGTAGAATTTTAGTATCAGAAGGGTAAACATGAGAAAATTTTCTTTTCCTTTAAATTTTTGCTTAAATCCAATCTTTGTTGAAATGAAAGTTCTGGTTTAAAGCTGACTTTGTGGAGCAATGTTTAGATACATACATACTTTTACCTAAAATCCACTCAATACAGTGATGAGATAGTGGCAAGATTTTCTGGCATTCTGCATTTAGTTTGTTTCTGTTTTGTTTTTTAAAATCCTAAATTGGCAAAAATAAAGTACATCAAAGCAATGAAGCTGAAAATGGATTCAGATATTATATAATCACAGATAACTCCTCAAATTCGAGCAGCAAAGGCTAAGAGGTTTCTCTCAGACTATGGGCTGCAGACTCGTGCCTGGTAATTTTCTCTTATTTAAATGCTAATTCCTGTACTTACTCCAGATCTTCTGAAGGTGGGTCCTGAGCATTAAGGTAGTTACCAAACACCCCATGTGATTCTTCGCACTGGAAATTTTGAGAACTCTTGGATTTTAAATTGGAACCGAGGCCAGGAAGTAGGTAGGAAGGAGAAAGAAAAGAATGAAGAGAAAATTTCCTGTTACTAAACAAAAGAAAAATTAGATGAAGTCATATGAAGGACCCTTTTCCACAACTCAGGAGATGCTATATTGAGCCCATTTTAAAGGAGCTATGGAGTTGGCTTTGAAAAACACTCCAGTGCGGACTGGAAAACCGTTCTCGAACACTATGCCCCTGGATTACTGTCTGCCCAGTGAGTATATCGTGTTTACTGTCCCACGGAAGCAGGAAGAGCCATCTTCGGTTCTGGGGTGGATGAGCGGCTTCCCAGGGTAAGCCCAGGATGCCTCTGTGTTCACAGCACCCGAATGGGATGAAGAGGAGCAGAGGGGATAACAGTGTTCCTAAGAACCAATGGGAAGGCATGCAAAGATTACCCTGGATAGACAACTGCTAGATAAGACCTTAGCCAATGGGATAGCCAGATTCCTGTGCCTTGGGCTGGCCCTTTTCAGTTGGGTCTGGACCACTTCTTATTCATTCTTGGTTGACACTTTGTTCATATCTACAAATGCCAATGTAAGTGACAGTGCATGGGAAAAGGGTAGACAGACATGCTAAAAAGGAAGGTCTTGCCCAATGGAGACCCCACTGTTTATTGCTGACTAGCAATGTTTATTCAAATCTCCAGAATACAAATAAGCTTTCCTGCTGTTCTGCTTGTGCCCCTGACCTTAGCCACACTGCCCCAGGCCACTGCAGGCAGAGGTCTCCCTCCCTGGATGCCTGCTTCCCGCCCCGTGAATGAATAATAGTAAGGAAAGTCTGGAGCAGCAGCCTCCACAGACACTGGTTTCCAGGGACTGATAAATTCAAATTCCCTTGTACCTCATTTCTCTTCTTCCTGTTTGAGAGAACGAAAGGAGGCACATTTAAAAGGAAAAAAAAAAGCCTGTTTTCCTGATTGGTGCTTGTACTGTGTGGGAAGGACAGTAACTGTTAGCGGGTTCTGGGAGGGCTGCCCTGTGATAGCGGGGGAGAAGGCCACCCAAATAACACGTGAGCATGCGGGAGAGGCTGGCATGTGGCTGAGGTTGTGGAGGAGCACCACAAGTTAGGGCTTCCTTCCCGGGGAACAGGACAAAAGTTAGCAATGGAAGAGTCAGAATCCACAAAGACTTTCCTCTTGCAGAGGTCCTTCACTTTCCCCCCATTTCACATCTCTGGCCTAGAGAGGGTTTGAGGCACAGTCACTGCAGAACTTGGATCTTTCTCGCTGTCTCCCAGACTGTGTTACCAGTCCCCAAGGCCGGAGAGTGGAAGGGAAACCGTGTGTGAGAAAGAGGTGTGGAGGCAACCAGAGGAAAGGGCCCTCAGTCTTCATAGAGGCCATAAACCCCATTTGTAAGCCAATCCCAAACAAGTACAAACCATCCACGGCATCCCTGTCTTCTTTCCCTTCCTCATTCTCCTCTTCCTGCCTGTTCCTTCCACAGAGCCCAAGTAGCAGACTATTTCTAGGTCCCAGCACAAGGGGCCCAACACTGTCAGCTCCTCTGACACACGTCACGCCCTACCTGCCCATCTGCAGCTGGTGGCCATCATGAGCTTCAGACCCTCTGAACGAAGAGCCTCAGGCAGGATGCGGACCCTGCCCCACACGTTAGGATTTTTCTTCCTGTACAACACTAGACCATGTCTACCTCTAGTACTCAGAAATGCAGAAGTATGAATAAGTATATACTTTCTATGTACACATATATTTATATATGTAAACATGTAAGTATATAAGAAACCCATAAGTATGAATCAAAGAAGGTCAGCCGATTTCAGTGGAAATGAGATTGAGCCCTGTTTTACAGTTTCCCAGAGAAACAGAACCAAGTGGATGTGTATATCCTCCGCTTTTCAAAGTTCTCAAAGTTCACATTATACCACTTTGCTTTTACGAAAAACCTACGTTAGTACCTAGTTTTGCTAACTGAAATAAATCTGTAGAAGATTTCCACTTTTACAAAAAAAAAAAAAGGCAAAAAGCGAAAATGTGCTCGGTGTGGGTTTTGTAGGGAGCCATGAGAGAGGGGAAGCCCTTACAGAGGTAGTGGGCGCACCTGGAGCAGCCAGAGGAGTGTGGCCAGGCTCCTCCCCCAGGAACTACACTCAGCATCTCATCTCAGAGCTTTGAACGGTGTCTTTGAGCATGTGTGCTTTATCTTGACTTTTCTGTGCATCTGTCAGCAAGATTTATCCTAAAGTATCAGAAAAGGCTAAGAGAGGTTACTTTTTGAGTTTGAGAACACGAAAAAAAATTCCATATAAATGAATGGTAATTGCTTCTTTGCTCTACAACATTTTGGCTTACAAAAGATGTCATAGGAATGCTCTATATTTGGACAGTGGGGGAAACTCTCTCCCTCTCTCTCTCTCTCTCTCTCTCTATATATATATATATACATAAAATAGGGAGAGAGAAAGTTTTATTTATTATAAGGAATTAACTCATGCAATTACGCAAGCTGAAAGGTCCCCAGGTCTGTAGTAAGTCAGCAATCTGGAGCCCCGGTGGTATAGTTCCTGTCTCGAGGCTGGCAGACTTGAGACTCAGGAAGAGCCAATGTTTCAGTTAAGTCTGAATGCGGGAAAACTAATGTCCTAGTTCAAAGGCCACCCAGCAGGAGGAATTTTCTTTTATTCAGTGAAGAGTCAGCCTTTTTGTTCTATGCAGTCCTTCAGCTGATTGGATGGAGCCCACTCACATTAGGGAAGGCAATCTGCTCTACTCAACCCACCACTTTCAATGTTACTTATCCAGGAACAGCCTCAGAGACACACTCAGAAGAATAATGTTTCCCCAAACGTCTGGGCACCCCATGGCACAGTCAGTTTGACCATAAAATTAACCATCACAGTTCCCAACAGCTGGGATCTCACAAACCTGACTCTTAGGAAATAATAATAAGTGCACCATTCGTAAAGATCACAACGACCTTATTCTTTATCAGTATGAAATCCTATCTCAGGAGCTGTTCATTGGAATTGTAAGAAAAATAGTCGCCTGAGACACCACTGATCCAGAGGTCATAGCAAGGGTGACATTCTTTTAGGGGAGAGGATTATTGGTTAAGCAGTAAAAGCTTCCCAAATATCATATAAATAGGAGGTGGGGCTATTTTCTTCCTAGAGGTAACTGGAAATGAGGAGCTTTGCTATTAGAATGTCTTTCTAACCTCCAGAGAGCCCAGCAGCCTCCAAGGGTAAAGAATGGAGGGATAGGCTCAATGTCCATGTCATTCTTACATTCTATGGCTCCTAACTGGTTATGTTAAACTTGGGGTGTACCTCAGCTCAAGGTTATGCTAGTCCCACAGACTGTTTTGCAAGTGAAAGTTCTTAGGACTTGCCCATAATGGTCCTCTCTAGGGCACATTGATCTTCATGCAAATGCTGCTTATATGCTGATATGTGCTGAATTTCTGGTTTTATTTTTACCAGTGCCCCTGGGTCCCAAGCCAATCAACCTTCACTACGCAAACAGGACAAATACACTTAAGTTCTTTGACCATTAGCTTTTCCATGTCAGTCTTGGAGAAAACCTTCTAGCCTTGATGCAAACTTTCAAAAAATGGGATCCACTTTCAATGACTGAAAAGTATGTACACGTGGATCTCAACTTCCAGGAAAAATGAACAGAGGGAGCCAACTCAAGTGCTCCCTGGTCTCCACTTGGACCTGGAAAGGTCTAGGTCATTTGGACAATTTTGCCTGTGTGTATATTGAGGATGCCAGTACACTGGGGGAAAAAGAGGAATCCCAGGCAGTGATGGGAGAGGGGGCATTATTAGACAGGCATGCAGCTGCCAGAACAACCCTACCTCCTGGAGACCAGGCTATTTATATACCCCAATCAACCCAATAAAGGAGGAAGGCAGTGAAATTGCTTAAAGCCAACTCCAAAAGCTGAGCTTAAGCTGGAGGGACACGTGAAGGCCCGGACTCTCTTACAAATGCAGAATAAAGTGGCAAATTGATTTATTTAAACATTACCTCACTGGTAATAAATACTCTAATATTAAAAACATTAACCTGAAGAATGGCAATAAATTCCCTTCAGAGGGACATGTTGTGGCCTCTTTGTATCCTCAGTAAAACCATGCCATTTGCCGCTTAATGTAAAAATACACACCCAGACCCTCCCTCCCCAACCCCCATACACTTAAAACTATTTTTGGAAGATCTGAGGAGCCTATCTTCAGAACAATCAGTCGATAAGTTTCCACTCTGAGGATCATCAGCATCCAAAAGAGCAGCTCACCCCTTTTGATTCAAGTTTTAGGTATTTATAGAACAAGACAAATATTCATTGCTTAGGTAGAGAGCTGTTTTGGTTACTTTTTTCCCTTTTCCTTTTTACTCATTTAAATGAAAAGCAGCCATCCTTGGACCATACAAAATTTTTTTTTTAATTTAACTTAAAAAATAAAGGATTAAAAAGCGAAGATTTTTTCAAAGATGTGGAGAAAAGGAAATCTTTGTGCACTGCTGGTGGGAATGTAAATTGGTACAGCCACTATGGAAAACAGTATAGTATTTTTTTAATCAAAAAATTAAAACTAGAACTACCCTATGACCCAGAAATCCCACTTCTGGGAATATATCCAAAGGAAATGAACACAGAATCTTGAAGAGATAGTTGCACCCCATCCAAAAGAAATGAAATCAGTATCTTGAAGAGATATCTTAACTCCCATGTTCAATGCAGCATTATTCACAATAACCAAGGTATGGAAGCAACCAAAGTGTGTGTTCTTGGATGAATGGATAAAGAAAATAGATTAAAAATGCATATATAGGTATATATATCAAAATATTTTTGTCCATAAAAAGAAGGAAATCCTGCCATTTGCAGCAAGGATGAATCTGGAGAACATTATACTAAATAAAATAAGTTAGAGAAAGATAAATACTGTATGATCTCACTTATATGTAGAAGCAAAAAGGAGTAGAGTTCATCAAAATAGAGAGCAGAATGGTGGTTGCCAGGGGCAGGTTTTGAGAGAAAAGGGGGAATTTTGGCAAAAGAGTACAAACTTTCAGCTATAAGATGTTCTAGGGATGTAATGTATAGCACAGTGAGTATAGTTAATAATATTATATTGGATACTTGTAATTTGCTAAGAGAATAAATCTTAAATGTTCTCACGACACACACATACATACACACAAATGGTAACTATGGGAGGGGATGGATGTGTTACTTAACTTGATTGTAGGATAATCATTTCACCATGCATATGTATATCAAACCATCACATTGTACACCTTAAATATATACAATTTTATTGATTATATATCAATAAAGATAGAGAAAAATAAAGCCAAGATGCTTTTAATGCATTTCGTTATTGTGTATCAGGCAAGAAAAAGGCAAACACAGAAGTCTGCTGAATAATGCAGAGAGCTGCGTTGTGCAGTGAAGATGTGCAGTATGAGCGTGAGAAGAGGGACCACTGCAAATGGATTGGCTAGAACCTATCTTTGGTGTAGTAGAGGAAGGCAGAGACACAGCAAAAGTTATAGGAAGAAGAAGGAAGAATTATCTGGAAAACTGAAGTAAAACAGCAACCAAGAACTCTAGGAAACACACACACATACACACACACAGCAGTTGCAAAGTAGGGGAAAAAATGAGACTACGAATGGTAAAGTGATGGTTACTACTTGAACACCTCTGATAATAAAAATTTATTCAAAAACTTGAGTCAAGAGGCACCTGGATGGCTCAGTGGGTTAAGTGTCTGACACTTGATTTCAGCTCAGGTCATGATCTCCGGGTCGTGGGATCAAGTCCCGAGTGGGGCTCCACACTCAGCAGGGAGTCTGCTCGAGATTCTCTCTTTCTCCCTCTCCCTTAGCCCCTCCCCATCAAATAAATAAATACATCTTTAAAAAGAAACTGAGTGAAGATATCTAGTATTTGATCAAATCCATTAAAATATGAAACTCATTCTGGTTTTTTGTCAGAAACAAATGTAATTTAAAAAAAAATTCTGTCCTTCAGGGATAGTACTCCCTAGCAATGTTGATCCATTAAAAAAAGAAAAATCATCAAATAACCCAAACTGAAAATGTCAATGGCAATGAAATCAGTCAAAAAACCATGAGTTGAAAACCACTTAATATGTCTGTTTTAAGAATGTATGCTACACTTAGACATGTTTGGAAAAATAAAATCTAAACATGCCTAAAATTTTACATCTCATATAAACATAAAACAGAAACATGTTGCAGAGAGGAGAAACATACTTCCACAGCTAGAAAGATTTTTATGTTAATTAAATGTAAACCCCGGGAAGGAGATGGGATACTCTGAGATGTAGCACAGCCATCTTGAGATCCTCCAGCAATAAAAGAAAGACCATCTCAATAATTATTTCCAAAACCCTATTCCTCTAAAAATTTACATACTTTAATGGTTACATAATATTTATTTTTTTTTAGGTTAACTGTTTCAATGAAGGATTTAATATATTTTTGTTGAGACGGCTCATGTTCTACGCATGAATGTGACTCTAATGCAGTCTGATATCTGGTGGCCACACACCTAAGTTGCAGGTTCCATATTTTGGAGAAATGAGTACATTCATTCCGCAAACTGAAGTAATTAAAATAAGTAATAGGAAAGCATATAAATATCCCAAAAATAAATGTTTGCATAATTGGTCTCATTGTAATGAAGGTTTTCTTTTCTTTTTTCTTCTAATTTTTTTAGTTTTATTGAGCTATAATTAACAAATACAATGGTAAGATATTGAGTGTACCACCTCATGATTTCTCACACACACACACACACACACACACACACACACACACATTTGAAAGAATTCTCCTTGTGGAGTTAATTAACACATCTATCCCCTCACGTGTCTACCTTTGTGTGTGTGTGTGTTTGAGAACATTTGGCTACTACTTTCTCTTAGCTAATTTGAATTATACAACACCATGTTATCAACTACAGTCATGTTATACATTAGATCCTCAGACCTTATTCATCTTATAACTGGAATTTTGTACTCTTTTTACCAACCTCTCCCTCTTTCACCAACCCCCAAGGTCCCTGGTAACCAAATGGTTCTCTATTCTCTGCTTGTACGAGTTCAACTTTGTTTGTTTAGATTCCACATATAAGTGATACCGTGCAGTATTTGTCTTTCTCTGCCTGGCTTCGTTCACTTAGTCTTTGCCCTCCAAGTTGTAAGTTTGTGATCCGCTCATCATAAACGCTTTTTCTTTGTGGTAATGCTGGGATTTCATGACCTTTCAGAATTTGAGGTTTAACCAAAGATTGAATAAGCATTGCTTTTTATTCCTTCATCCTGATTCATGTTGATCCACCAAAAATAGAGAGATATTTGTCAGCCTCCCTTATAAAACGCAGTTTAGTATCATCTTCAAGGCCTCCAGCATCAGCTGAGGTCTATATCCTGCCTGTTGAAAAGTTACCTAGTTCCTAAATTCCCATGATTAAAATCATTCCTCTGATTTAAAGTATTGGCCACTAAAAGAAAGAGATAAAATGCTAACGATTACACTGAAGACCATTAATACAAGACATAGATCTGTTTATCATACTAGGATAACAGAAAGAGTATTAGACTTCAAGCCAAAGGCTGGACTTTGGGTCCCTGCTTTGCCAGGCACTCTGTGACTTGAAGCAAACCACTTGACTTCACCAGGCTTCTGACTTTTTCTGTGAAATAAACCTAACTGCTATAAGATTGCCGTAAGGATTAAATGAGATGATAGGTTTTAAGGCATTTAGAACAGATTTTCTGATGCCTTTTAGGGACCAAATTAGTTGTTTTAAGAACGGAACACTGAACAGTCAGATTTAATGAAGTATGTGGCAGATGCTACTATTTGCCTAACCAATAGTTATTTTTCTCCTTTTTTTTTTTTAATTGATCTAATTTTGCTTGGGGTGACAATAGGCCTAGATTAAAATAATCCTTATCAGTCATGAACTCCTTTTCTCTGGATGTGAGAAAAGAGACCCATATTTGACCAAGTTAATACAGTTGGGGTTCTATTCCCTGCAATCAAATGCATTCCTGACGGATGGAGGGAGATACAGCAAACAAAGGGAAGCACTGGGAGCACAAGTTGTTGGCTGGAGCGTATAGGGTGATCAAGACAGGGTGCAAAATGGGTAGAAAAAATGTAAAAGGGAAAAGGTTATTACAAAAAGAGAAAAATCTTGACTGTGTTCACACCTGTCCCAGACCCAGCCTGAAGACGGGCTATATTGTAAGAAGCCACTCCAAGCTGCCTTCCTCTGAAGGACAGATTTCCTATTTCTCTACATAAAAGTGTTCCTTGCTGCTATGTTTCTATTGTATTCGATGCAAACTCATTTAATAACTCTTAAATTAATTTTCAACCAATTATTATGTTTATGCTTCAAAAAAGTTTTTTCATTGCCAAGCAAATAGAGAATGACAAAAATGACTAGATTCATTTAAATCCAAGAGCAATAGATTCCTATATTTTTTAATGCTAAATCAACCCATGCCTGGGTCATGGAACATGACTGGGCTTGGTTTTCACTTTTAAATAAAATCAATTGATTTTAACTAAATTTCATATACAAAAATGTCCTTAAAGAGATGGCTAATGCTTAACGGAAATCAAAGCCACAGAAAATTGTTGATTTCTTACCATCTCATCTATGTTTTAGGGCAGAAAATGTCTGTCCCATGCCACCTAAAGATACTGTTCCCTAAACTCATGAGCATCCACTGGAGAAATATCAGTTTGGGCTGTTACTGTTTAGATTTTGTTTATTTATTTGACACACAGAGAGAGATTACAAGTAGGCAGAGAGGCAGGCAGAGAGAGAGGGGGAAGCAGGCCCCCCTGCTGAGCAGAGAGCCCGATGCAGGGCTTGATCCCAGGACCCTGAGATCATGACCTGAGCTGAAGGCAGAAGCTTTAACCCACTGAGCCACCCAGGTGCCCCTGGGCTGTTACTGTTAAAATCATACCTTTAGACAAAGCGAGAGTCAAAACCTGAAACCAAGGGGATGCAAGTGAGGCACTCAGCTCAGGTACAAAATTTAATGATGTTCAATAAAACTCAGTAATCAGGATAATTTTAAATAATATTTTTATGCAATGGTTTAAGAAAAGCAATTCCCCCAAATGCATGATGAATAAAATCTGAAATTTTACATAAAGACAAAGTCTGACTCTGCTCTTGCATGATTCACTTCATTTTAACCCCAGTCCCAATGTCACTTTAGTTTTTTAAATTTTTTTAAAAGACGCTATTTATTTATTTGAGAGAGACAGAGAGGGAGACAGAGAGGGAGCACAGAGGCAGAGGCTGAGGCAGAGGGATAAGCAGGCTCCCTGCTGAGTGGGGCTCCATCCCAGGACCTTGAGATCATGACCTGAGTCAAAGGCAGATGTTTATCTGACTGAGCCACCCAGGCAACCCCCAATGTCACTTTAGATTAAAAAGTATTCTTTGGCTCAGATATGATCCTGTCCTGATCCTGAGGGACAGAAAACAGAAGCACAGAAGGGAGATGGCAACAGCCATTGGGGTGACATCTTAGAAAGAACACTGACTGTTCATGGAGGCTCTGAGGACCCTCATGGATCTTATTAATGGGCTTCCCCAGAGAACCAGTGTTTTCCCCCTCCGATGACCACATCTCTAGAGACACGATGATGCCCCCTTGGCCTCCGAGTATTCAAGCATAGTCTGGGAGACTTTCACAATACTGTGCACTCTCTTTGGATGGGACATTCAGCTCCACTGCAATTGACTTGATGCCTCCCCATGGATTCTGGGCCTGAATTTCACCATATAGTCCTCTCTGAACCCAGGCTTTGCTCACATCCTATCATGCCTTGTGCTCAGGCCCTCCTGGTTCTAAGAGTATGGTGGGGTAAAAAAAATCGAGTCAGTAAGCGACAATAAGTCAATCTTTTTCTATTTTTCTCTATTTGAAAAAAGTTAACACTATGTTTTTCTTTTCTATTTTCATAAAAGTAACTGAGTGATACGACTTCTTGTTAATAGATATTTCATTTATCCCTTAGGCATGGCTAGAACTACCCAAGCAGTATGGGTCTTCATTGTGAAGCCCTCATTAGTGCAAATGGCACAATAAGTAAAAATGGAACTCCACACCCAGGCTTTGTTTTAAATATCATTGCCATATGTGCTCATGAGTCATACATTATGCTTTTAGGCAATTCTGCCAGTAACAATACTTGATTCAGGAAGGTGTCTGACCTGAGGCATTAACTACAGAAAATAATTTATGCCTTCAATTCTGTCCCAGCAGAGTACTACATTTTGAAAATGGAAACAACTCATGTGGATCATGCAGAGCAGCATGCCTTGCTACAGAAGCAAATGTTTCCAAAAAATCTTGCCGACCTCATTGGAGATGGTCTTCATCATCTCCTGATAATAGTTCTAAATGACACCATTTGATTGACACTAATGCCATTTGATTTGGGCAAAACTAATCCTCCCAGCCCAGGAAAGCCAAAAATATTTTTGAAGCTCCTTTTTTTGGAAGTGAGACACCATGATTTTTCATAAATTTAAGTTGAAATGGACCTTAGTTTGTTGTTTTCCTCCAGTGTCTTTTTATAAAAAATGAGGTTTCTTGGTGTCAATCATTGAACCATATGCCATATTTATAAGGACTCTGCACACTTGTCTCATAGCAGAATGGGCTCCAATATTACAGTTTCCTTCATTTTTTAATGACAAAAACAATGTTTATTTACTTCTCTCATATTTCAATCTTCTTGCTTCTGAAAAATTAGACCCAATAGAGATGGAGAGGGTTCATCTAATCTAGCCCATTCCTTCCATTTTTCCTTATTCTGTACCATTATTGTCTCCTACTAAAGTACTTCAAAGAGAGGCTGGCTCTGTCTATATAGTGGACATCGGATGGACAGAAACACTGTGTATACTGTAATGGTCATTTACTAGCACAGGAGGAGAGGAAAGCATGCCTTGAAGCTCACTGAGGGATGGGCACTTTCCTTTTCCATCAAGCACTCCTGGATTGCCTGGATTGGAACTGGACTGCCGTCAGTCACATTTTCGAAGGACTAGAGGTAGTGAGATCAATCTTGAGTGTTTTTGTGGATGAGGGCAAGGTCTTTACTGAAGGAAACTTTTTTTGTCTGAGTTCAAGAATACAAAGGAAAGAAAAGTCTTCTGTTTGGCATGGGGCCTTGTTTTAACATTTGTTTTTGCCCCAGGTACACAAGCCACTCAGAAACCTGCTTCATTTCCCATCTTTCCTTCTGCTTCTGTGCCCTGTTTTACTCTTCATTTTTTCATCCCCCTCCATCTTTATTTTTTCTCTTTCTTCTCTCCAGTCAATGTAGACAGTAGGAGAAAAGGCCAGTACTCTCAGGATCTAGATGAGACACGGTGGTGGGGATAAAGTTGGGGTGGGATTGAAGCAATTCTGTAGTTTCAGCCACTGAATCAGGTTCTGGGGTTTGCTATATGGCGCACTTGTTCTCTAACATTTTCAGCAGGAAGCTTGAGTATGGAACCTGAACAAACTTCCTGCTTCAGAAAGCAGATCTGGCATTATGACTGTCTGGAACTCCAGACTCCCTGACTATGCTCATTGAGGATATACGGGCAGTCATTCAAGGTTTAGCTAAGGCAAACGCCTGCATTCCACAGCAGTTAACCCGGCAGAGGCTGATCACCTCAGTTGGCATGAAACTATCCTCACAGGCGGCATCTGCTCTCACCATGACCCAACTCTGAGATCAAATAGTCCCCTGAAGCCAGCTTCTCATTCTATTCTCTCATTCAGCCCTAGGATCCCTGCTGATCTCAAAGGGTATTCCCACAGGGCACGGTGAAGAAGGCCAGGCTGGCCCCTCTAATTGAGCTAGCAGGACCACAGGAGTGTGGAAGTTAAGATTCCTTTGAAATGTGTTTGTAACATGAGGGAAAGCTGGGGAGGCAGGAGTCCCAGCAACAGAGTCATTTGTGCCTTGCCTTTGCCCAGTTTCATTCCAGAATTTCTGCTCCAAAGAAGAGATATATCAACAAACTTATTTATTTCAGCAGATTTCAAATAAGGAAAAGCACATCATGTATTTTTAATTTGGTATACCACACATTTGTAAGCTTTTTCTGGTTTTCTCTACCCTTTAATGTGAGCCGCTTATCAATCTCTTCATTACACATGATTGTCTTGATTAGATAGAGCCTAATGCTAAACAGGTCAAAGACTTCATTGCCAGGAGGACCAGTTAGTTTTACCTCATTTCAAGGCTTCATTGCTCATGAATCTCAAACAGCTTGGAAATGTCTGCCATTGTCACATGAGGGGCAAGAAGATAAACAGTGTTGCACCTATTTTTCATGGGATCCATACTACCATCTTCACATCTGAGGGAAAGCATTGGCTTGCTGTTGTTAATGTTGTCATATTGCAACATCACATGATGCTCTAGAATGGCCAAGAGAGCCAGCAGCCAGAAATAGAAAGTATGGCCGACCCAGAAGGTCTCAGTTCATTTTTTCTTCTGCCAATTCTTTTTTTTTTTTTTTTTAGGATTTATTCATTTATCTGAGGAGAGAGATCAGAGGGAGAGGGAGACAAGCAGACCCTCAGCTGAGTGGGTTGCAGGGCTCAATCCCAGGACCCTGAGATCATGACCTAGGCCAAAATCAGGAGCTGGATGTTTAACCAAATGAGCCACCCAGGAGCCCCCTTTTTGCCAATTCTTAATTGTGTAACTTTGGATAAGTCACTTTTTTTCTTTTTATCCAAAGGCTTTAATTCTAGAAAATTTCTTTTATTTGAATTCAATTAATTAACATAGAGTGTATTTTTAGTTTCAGAGGTAGAATTTAGTGATTCATCAGTTACATATAACACCCAGTGCTTGGGCATTAAGGAGGGCAGTTGATGGAATGAGCACTAGATAAGTCACTTTCTTTCAATTTCTTCATCTGTAAAATAAGGATGATAAAACGAATCCCTGTAGTACTTTCTACACAGGACCATTTTGAAGTTCATAATAGATCAAACATTTGAAAATGCATTAAACACTAAAGTCTTAGAAAAATTACTCAGTAGTTATTTCCATGCACCATTTTGAGCTACAATTCCCCCATCAATCATGGGTAAAAGCCAGTGGGGCACATTCTGAGGTAATACGCAATAATTTAAATTCATTACTAGGACAATGAAATCACTGACTTGGAGTGGGAGGAGGTGGTCTCTCTTATCACAGAGAATCATATGGAAACTGGATTCCAAGAGCCTGTTCCCTCCCAAAGCAGGTGGACCAGATGTGGAAAAAGAAATGGGGTCTCATCAATGGCATCAGAGCTAGAAAAAGAACTGCTATAAAGGGAGGCCACTAAGGGAGGACCTAAAATGAAGAAGCACCCACTGAATTTGTAGCGCACAGGCAGGAGAGGGGTGGGATATCTCTGAGTGGAAAAATCTTTTTTCCATCAGCAAATTTTTGTCACAGCACTCTAGAGTCTTCCTTGACTTCTTAGAGGAGCTTAAGCTGTCATCACTAACTCATTCTTGCATCACTACAGATACATATCATGCTGGACAGGTAGAGGATTCATGAAAGAGATGTGCAATGATTTAGACCTTGGGACTCTGAATAGCTTGTGCTAAGCTCCCCAAATTGAATAGATGAGACATTGCCTGTGCTCCACCAGCACCTTAGAGCCCCCATCATGGGCTGTGAGGTAGAGCAAACTCAAAACAACATGTCCAGCAGACAACAGGGATCATTCCCAAGAATGAAATTTGGGAAGCAGAAGTAAATGAGGGATCCTGAGAACTTCTGACTTTAGCTTAGAATATTGTTATTTTGTAGGTCTTTGGTCCATGGTGCTAATTCAGTGTGTCTGGAGAGATACTCAATTTGCCATGCTTCATTAAGTATTTACTTACAACCTTACAAATAATAATTTTTGAATCTTTTACTAAGATATTTGAAAAACAAAACCATTAATCTGCTTCTCTCTGGGTAATTTCAAAGCACTTATCTCCACAGTACCCAAGAGGCCAGACAAAGACAAATCTAATAACGAGGAAAGAGAAAATATCCTTGGTGTCTCCTACAGAGAAACCAGGTGAATCCGAACCAACGCATGCAACATTTGAGTACCCTTCTGTTTCCCAAATGCAAGACTGAAATATGTAAGCCAAACTCTTTAGGATGCTAAGGTTTTCTTCCCCTGGTTTTGGTTGTTTAAATGCAATTCCTCTATTCTACTGAAAATACTTGTTAACTGAGTTATTTCAATCTGTTGTTAATCATACTGTCTGAAGTTTACACAGATTGGAGAATTTATCTTTCCCAAAGCTTACAAATTGGAGGTAACCAGTCAGGTGCAAACATTTTGTATATATGATAGAGACGTGGTTTTTTTTTTGTTTGTTTTTTTGTTTTGTTTTGTTTTGTTTGCTCTCTACCCCCAATCCCAACTCCAGGCATGTTAGAAACAGAGATAATATATTATTATTAAATTTTATTGAGGAAGTTTTATCTCATGAATATTTCAGTATGTTTATGAAATCAAGATTGTATTAGTTGTACTCTTCAACTCTTACCAGATAACACCTCGTTCATTTGACATTATCAGAAGTATGGTGTTTCACATAAATGAATTTTCCAGCTAACCATAACTTATCCATCACAGCCTTTGAATGGCTATTTTCTTTGAAAATACTTCTAACATATACTAAATATTTATCTGCCTCTTAAACAGAGATTACCTGTCATGATTTTGTCTCTATTTTGCTTGACAATTCAGGGTCAACACCAAGAACATCCTGTTATCCTGCATGGTTGTAATACAGCAATGCTTTCCAATATGAGGGTAGAGGGTCATGTTCCTGTACAAAACAGCCCTGGACTACTCTGGTGTTTGTTTATCTGAAGTTCTTGAATATATATGCCTTTTCTCATTTCTCTGCATCCTCCATCACAATATGGCCATCATCATGACTTCTTGCTCATTCTAATGGGTTTTCCCTTTCTGATTCATTGTTTCTAATATTTTATGAACTGGGAAAACATACTTCTACACTTGTTAAAATTTTGTACACAGCAAGAATGTACAGGGACAAAGTGAAGATCTTGACTACATAAATAAATTATATGAACTTAACATATGGGTATTGTGAAATCTATTTGGCTGCTTACAGGCCTTTTGGAATATTACTTTCTGGCTATTAAATATGAGATAGTATAAGTGGCCAGTGAGAAAGAGACATGCTCCAGCATTTAGACATGTGAGATGGCTTTGAGTCATGTTTTTTTCATGGCATTTTTTTTTTGTAAAAACATAGTTCACCAGCCAGCTTGTAATTAGGGGTGTAAGGCAGATGTTGGAAGGGACTTTTGTATTAGAAAAGGTCTCTTAAAAAAAAAAAAAAGAAAGAAAGGTCTCTTAAATGTTATTAACCAGTAAATATGCTAAGTCTTGGGTTTTTTTTTTATCATTTGACCACTGACAACAGTAACTTGGCCATTTTTAGCTCCTACACAAAGAGTCCTGGTTAGAAAAGGCTTTATAGTTCCACAAATGTCCAAAGGAGAAAGGGGCTTTCAACACAATGAGCTTTCTCACCTCCACAATCTAGATGGAATGAGCATGAATGGCTATATGCTCTGTGAAGGCAGGATGGAAAGAGGAACTAGAGCCCTGGAGTGTCTGGGTAGGATTGTCACCACCAGGGTCATCTCAGAAAGATGGAAACCTGTCCCGAAACAGATCAGAGGCAGTTAATTTCAAAGCCGTTAAGGTGGGGATTTCTGAACTCACTGTTAAATAGAGGTCTCTAAAAACAGATTTTGCTTTTTCTCTCCAAACACCTGATACCATAGGAAGCTGGAAATGGGGGTGGCTGAGTACAATCAAAGGACTCTCACAGAGAAACCCAACAGAAAAGGAAGAAATGTCCTTGGCTTAGCTCCCCACTTCTCTTACTAAATAGTTAAGGGGCTCAGGTCCCAGAAAGGGAAGGGGGTGTCTGGGTGGCTCAGATGGTTAAACATCTGACTCTTGATCTCAGCTGAAGTCTTGATCTCAGAGTTATGAGTTTAAGCCCCATTTTACACTGTTGGTGGGAATGCAAGTTGGTGCAGCCACTTTGGAAAACAGTGGAGATTCCTCAAAAAATTAAAAACAGAGCCTATGACCCTGCAATTACACTACTGGGTATTTACCCCAAAGATACAGATGTAGTGAAAAGAAGGGCCATATGTACCCCAATGTTCATAGCAGCAATGTCTACAATTGCCAAATTGTGGAAAGAGCTGAGATGCCCTTCAATAGATGAATGGATAAAGAAGATGTGGTCCATATATACAATGGAATATTACGCAGCTATCAGAAAGGATGAATACCCAACTTTTGTATCAACATGGATGGGACTGGAGGAGATTATGCTGAGTGAAATAAGTCAAGCAGAGAAAGTCAATTATCATATGGTTTCACCTACTTGTGGAACATAAAGAATAACATGGAGGACATTAGGAGAAGGAAAGGAAAAGTGAATTGGGGGAAATACGGAGGGGGAGATGAACCATGAGAGAC
>CM052895.1:105039951-105090232 GCA_028534135.1 Potos flavus | reverse complement strand
GCATCCTGTCCAGACCACATAGATATTTTGACCTCTTCTCGCTACTTCCATTGCTGCCACTCTAAGTTAAACCGACATTATCTTATGCTTGGATTGTTGCAATGATCTTTCTAAAGTGCCTTTCTGGTTCTGCCCTCAGCCAGATTGGTCGGTTTAAAATGCAAATCAGTTCATGACACTCCTCTGCTCAAAAGTCTCCGATAGCTCCCACATTAGTCAGAATAAAACATAAAGTCCTTATAGATCTACAAGGCCCACATGATCAGGACCCATATAACTGAACCCCCCATTTTGTCTCTGGCTTTATTTCATAATGCTCTTCCTCATTATCTTTATTTCAGTTGATCCGGAGTTCCACTGTCTTTGAACACGCCAGAGTTGCCACTGCCTCAGGGCCTTTACAAGTGTTGCTCCCTCTGCCTACAATGCTCTTCCCTTAGAAATACACAACTCTCTCCATTACTCAGAAGTGACCTTTTCAATGAGACCTGAGGGGAAAAGGCACTCAGAGGGCACAAACTGCTGAGACTATATTCCTTCTATTACTTGGGTGTTTGACTTAAAACCATTCTTTAAAGATTGCGGTTTATACACTCCTCCGTGTATTTCAACACTTTAAAAATTAAAAAGGACACTGAATGAGTAAATGAAAGAACAAATGAACGATGGCTATTAATTGGAAATTGCTCCAGGGGAGCTCTTAACCTGGGCTTGCTATGACATTGCTGCTAACATTTTGGGAAAGTTCATTGAATCGGACTCCTATCCTCCCTCTTGAAATTGCTAGCAGTCCTATGCTTCTTAAAAGAACACAAAGTTGCTTTGTTTTGTTTTTAAACATAACAACAGCCATCCCTGGAAACTCACTGAATAGCATTTTTAAACAATCATTCGTTCCTTTTTAAAAGCTTCTTATCTTCAAAGTCCTTGCTAAAGCTCTGGATTTTGTTTGCTTTTTGTTCCTAAACCAGGCAATCTGCATAACAACAGTGTTTCATTTGAAACTGCTGTGCAGTTTAACTGCACAGTTAAAAAAAAAGCAGCTGCCTGACCACTATTTGTGACATTCTGTTGGTGCAGCTGAGGTTAGCCAACTAAGGTGACAGTCTTAATTATTTAAAGGTGTATTAACTCCTACTCCTTTACCAAGCTCATGTATGGCAGGCTTTGGAAGTAAATATGTCTAGGGTCAAAGTCTACCTTTGCCATTTACTAACCAGACTTGAGCGATTCCATTAAATTTTCTGAGCCTCTGTTTCTTCAACTTTGTAGGGTTGATGAAAAAAATATGAGGGCGCCTGGGTGGCTCAGACGGTTAAGCGTCTGCCTTTGGCTCAGGTCATGGTCCCAGGGTCCTGGGATCGAGTACCGCATCGGGCTCCCTGCTTGGCGGGGAGTCTGCTTCTCCTTCTCCCTCTGCCTCTCTTCCAGCTTGTTCTCTGGCTTACTCTCTCTCCAAAAAATAAAAAAAGAAAAAGAAAACGAAAAAAAAGAAAAAGAAAGAAAGAAATATGAAATAAGACAGGTAAGACATCTCTCACCAGTATCTGATGCATAATAGATACTCACTAAATGGAAATAATTATTACACCAGAGTACATTTGGCTGATCCAGAGGTGAAATATATAAGAATGGGGATAAGAGGAAAAGTCTAGGAGGGAGAAAAGAATCTGTTTCTTTCAACAGATGCTTTCTTCAAAATGTAGGTAGGATTTAGGTCATTAGTTTTTGTAGGTAGATTCATTTGTGATCACAGGAGCTAAGATAGGAATGCAAGTTTCCTGAGGGATCATTAGGCCAATGATCTTTCAAATGAGGCTCAGTGCCTGTAGAAAATCTTGCGCCCTCCTAAAGAAATGAGTTGTGTTTTATCTCAGTCTGAACCTGCAGCTGTGTTTGGCAGCTGAGGCCTTAAAGATCCCCTACATCCCCCAGGAAAGGAAGGCACCATTGGCTCTGCTTTAAGCCTAGTTCTCTTTCTGACTCCAGCAGCACTTCATGGTTAAAGTTTCCTAGGGAACCTCAAAGATCCCTTCAAATGAAGTTCCTGATGCCATGGTTCTCTCCACTGCTAGAAGTTCCTGATTTTTTGGTCTTATATTAGTCCTTTATTCTGTCACATACCTGTGAAGTTACATATTGATACTTGCCTTGTATCAGCTTAACCTCAGAGCTAATCCAGGTTTCTCTGCAAGATTGTGCTCATATTTTTTCTTTGACCTTAGTTTTTGCCTTGTTTTTAAAAATCTAATTTTTACATTTTCCTAGAAGAAATAGGGCCATGAGCGGTCTCACAATTTATATAGCTGATTATATGTCCTCCAATTTTGTGTTACTCCAACAGCTTCCTTCCAAAAGTTCCCTTCCCTACTTCCCATGCTCTGTGTTCTGCCCTTTCATCATGTAATATACTTGCTCTGCTATTATGAAGGGTTGCACATATTGTGATATGAGTAGCATGGATAAGGCAGTATATTCTCTTTCCCCAAATATTCTGCTTACCTAGAACAGGACCTAACACAAACGTAGTTCTGTTTGTATAGAACCCAGCAGATCTTTACAAGAGAAAGAGAAAATGGAATAATAATGTAAAAGTTCTGAGAAGCAAAAGGATGTTCCTTCTGCAACAAAAAGAGTAAATGACTTATTTCTGGAATTGCCTAAACTGAAGTAACTAATATCCAATTCGTATTTTTTTTTCTCTATCTTACTACATTAAAAAAAAAAAAAAAAAAAAAATCTTTCCATACAGATCTGAAAGACTGGTTTTCTCTCCTGGCCCTTTCCATCCCTCCACTCCAAACAGATTTTGTTTTCCTTTCAAGCTGTGAGAGGAGTATTATGTATGCCCTTCCCAGTGCTATAGGGGACTTATTTTAATTTTTATTGTTTTTTATAAATATTTTTTAAGGATGTTATTGGTTTGTTTGTCAGAGAGACAGAGAGAGCACAAGCAGGGGGAGCGGCAGGCAGAGGGAGAGGCAGACTCCATGCTGAGCAAGGAGCCCAATGCAGGACTCTATCCCAGGACCCTGGGATCATGACCTAATTTATTGTATTTATGCCATTTCCCTAGTAGAACTTCAGTAGAACATATTTATAAGTGAACACACAATTTAAGATGATACTATTATTCTAAACACAGGAGGATGTATTCCATAATCTGAGGCAAAAAAAAAATAACATATCTACGCCTTTAAGAAACTCATCATGTTACTGAAATAAGAAATAAACACGAATGAGGATTTAGCAGAGGAAGAGATAACCTACTTTACTGAAGAGACACCATTGAGCTAGACCCTGATGAATGGGCAGGATTTAAACATGCAGAAAGACATTCCAGAGAGGTAAAGAGAGAATAGAATGAGCAAAAGCTATTAATTAAGTGGGAAGGGATCGAGACCATATGAGTACAAATAAGGTATTAATTGGTCTGCTATCCCTACAACTAGTTACCAAGTGATAACACAATACTTACCTCCAAAAAAATTTCTATTTCCCAAAGACTTACTTAAAACATCTAAGCCATATCACATTAGGAAATTACCATGTAAGCTAAAATTATGAATGCCATTTCTATAAAGTACTTAAAAAAAAAGACTTTTCCATCATTTCAATACATTTCTTCTACTACCATTTATTCGTCTTTCTTGTTAAAGTAGTGAAGGAAGAGGCTGTGACATAGCCCAATTTCCTTGCACAACATTCTGATTACCTGAACACTCTAGTGACTGAGGGTGCCTGATCCAGCCTAGGGCAACATCAAACATTCTGTATTGTGGCAGGTGGGAATGGATTTGGAAGGAATCCAAGTTGGCTGTTGAGAGTCTTGACTATCCAGGATGTAATTTCCTTGGTCCAGATGGACAGTTCCATGATATTAGAGACTATGTCTCTCTCCTGTTCACTAAATATTTGCCAGTCTCTAGCATAATGTCCGGTATATTTGTTGAATACATAAAATGTTTACTGGCCAGGTTGTCTCTTGGGTTTTGGTCTCTGTACTTGTAAAATGAGGAACTGAAGACAGAATCAGGTATGATCTTCTCTTAATGTCCTTTTGTTGATGGTACACTTTAAGGTAGAGTTCACATAGTGACCCATACACAGGCTTTGTTTGATCTGCACAGTGATCAAAAAAATTTTTTTAAAGATTTTATTTATTTATTTGACAGAGAGAAAGAGATCACAAGTAGGCAGAGAGGCAGGCAGAGAGAGAGGGGGAAGCAGGCTCCCTGCTGAGCAGAGAGCCCAATGCGGGGCTCGATCCCAGGACCCTGAGATCATGACCTGAGCCGAAGGCAGAGGCTTTAACCCACTGAGCCACCCAGGCGCCCCAAATTTTTAAACTAAATGCCAAAAAGCTAAAGATTCACGTATCAAATATATGTGAAAAATCAAATGATATTACAATATTGTGCCAAGAAATTTGCTTGCCTGATGCCAGTTTGTTAAACTGGGCCTGATCTCTCTAATGTGCTACCCTCCCCCACCACTCCCTATTACTTACTACAGCTCATTTTATCCATTTCCTTTAACTGTCTGGTCCCTATAGACATTTGACTTTGTGATACTCAAGTCTTTCATAAAATACTCTTCCCATTTAATACATGGGAATATAGACATATAAAAAATTGTGTAATCATATTCAGATCTCTGTTAAGTATCGAAATCTGAAAATGGCAGTCAAATCTACTGAGACTTTCATCCAAGCCATTATATATTCCTCTTAGCTTTGAATTTCTCCTCACTGCCAACGCTTTTCTGTCCCTAATATAAAAGACTTCTCAAGATTTATTCGGAAAAGAAAAAAAAAAATTTATTCGGAAAAGAAAAAATGTAAAATTTTACATAATTGTAAAGTTTTTGTAGAAACTGTAGCAGCATCTATATTTTACAATTCTGAATCCATGATTTTAAAGATTAATTTTTCCATGAAGCATTAGCTATATTTACTCATGCTATCAAATTAAATAATTTCCTTCACCGTGACCCTAGATTGTTTTTTGTGTTGTTTGGAATGACCACTGTTAAGAATCCAAGACGCTTTCTGGTCCATTATCAAAGGCATCTTCTATTGTCTACAGGGAGGCTGCTTTTAGAGGACAGTAGAAGTCTGTGTTTTTATTAACAGAAGAGGGAAACAGGCTTCCAAGATTTGGGCACGTGCTCATGGTCACAAAGCAGATAGGTGGCAAAACTAGAAACAGAACCTATATCCCTTAGCCTCCATTTGAACTCTTTCTTCATTACCCCATGCTGACCATGCTTTCCCTACCTCCCTCTTTCCTTTTCAGTGCTACAGGGAGAATCGTTACTTTCTAGAACAATGGTGGTAATAAGTTTAATCAGGGCCCATTCTACCAAGCACAGAGATGTCAACACACTTGTGGAATTTCACAGTTTGCATCACTTTTTGCTCATTTCTCTAGAATCCTTCCCATCTAAAAAATGAACTGTCACTCCTCAAAAAAAACACTGGTTGAAATGGAATTTCACTGGAAAATTCCACTGCTTTAATGTAGGCAATGGCTAAACTTTAGTCTGTATTGGAGAATGGTCAAAGCATCTGAGAAGTTAATCGTTCTGTTATCAGTCTATTAATCAATTAAGATTGATCACCAAATTATGGACCCTCTTTGTGTGCGTGTGTGGTGGAGAAGGGAACATTATAGGGTCTCTAAAAGAAAAACAAGGCCTAGGGAACGATTATTTTCCAATCTGTGTGAGACTAACTGAAAATACACGAGGACTTCAGTAATGAGACTAATGGAGTGCCCTGGATTAAACTGAGCAGGCTGCTTGGAAGAGATGGGACTCCACCTGGGCCTTAAAGTAGGAGTAGATTACAGGTAAGTGAAAGGGAAGAAAGGTAGTGAAAATGCATGAGAATTTATACCAAAAGGGGAGCAAGCATAGAGGGTGTATAGGCTGCAAATAAGTGGCCCTTAATTATTATAGGAATGTGTGGGAAGTAGCAAGGGAAAAGTAGTAGGTAGGCTGGGACAAGACATAATGTTTAGGACTGAATGACTTTCAAGGAAATGACTGAGTATCTAAACCTAAAAATAACCAAATGAAAAATAAAATAAAATAAATAAAAATAAAATAAAACATTTAATATATACATAAAAAATATAAAGTAAAAATAACCAAATAACCCAAACCTAAGATAAAGATGAAAAACAAAGATGACAATAAAGATGAACAAACATTACATGTTCATCTTGTTTAATGATGACATTCTCTACTAATAACACTGTATTCCATTCTAGGAAAACAACTCCCTCCATCCCACCACCATATACATGTTGTATTTGTCATTACAGACCTCAGCTGTGCCCACCTAAAAGAACTTGTTTCCTAACGAAACTGGTTTACTTTCCAGGCTTAGGAGATACAAGACCCAGGGATTTACTCTGAGAACTGAATTTCACTCTTAAATTCTTTCATGACATTTTGTGGCTTTCTGTAGACTGGGCAATGGTAAAGTAGACCTTTGCCCCGTTTCAAGTAAATCAGCTGCAACCTGCAAACTTGTTTCTAGGGCAAGTTTCCTTTATTTGGTTTGTTTTTAAAGGCTTATGATTTATGTTTATCAGTACTGACATTTTTGGAAAGGAAGAAAAAATAAATTCTGTATTTAAGAAGAGTAATGGTGAAAGGAATAAGCAGATAGTCAGCTCTTTCTCCCTATTTCCCTTCCTGTCTTCCTTTCTAGCTCCTTCCTTCCTTCCTTCCTTCCTTCCTTCCTCCCTCCCTCCCTCCCTCCCTTCCTTTTTTCTTTCTTTCTTTCTTTCTTTCTTTCTTTCTTTCTTTCTTTCTTTCTTTCTATCTATCTATCTATCATCTATCTATCTACCTACCTATCTATCTATCATCTATCTATGCATTACCTTATATTTGCTATTTAAACCGAAATTGATTACAGTGGCTTTATTGACCCTTAGGGGAGAAGATGATTTTTTGTTTGGTCAAATACCTTGATCAACTACTTTGGGCACCCAGATAACAATTTGGAAGGAAACAGATATAAAGAAAGAACAAACTGTTCCACAAACACAAAATAAAAAGGAATTTGCAGATACAAAAAAATGAGGGTGGGAAGGGAATGAAAGGAAGAAGGAGCTAATCATAATGGCAGGAGGGACCCCCAGAACAGTATCACATAGAGAGAGACTTCTGGGGGCAGGGATAACCAGACAACCATTAAATATTGCTAAACACCTCTTCTCTGTCATTCCAAACTTAAGCTAAATCTCTACCCACACAAGTTACTTGTGTGGGTAGAGATATGGGGAAATTAAGGAAAGCAAGCTGCATCCCATGAATATACCAATAGAAGAGAACAGCAGGTGGATATGAGGCATGAATGAAATGAAGAACTCAGAAGGAATAAGCACTTACAGTAAGGTCTGATCATGAGAATGTCAACTCCCTGGAATTTGAAGAAATCTTGGAGTGTGACACTGAAAAAATAAAATTAAATTTAAAAAAAAAAGGAAAAAAAAGAAATCTTGGAGAGTATATCAGCATTTCCATTTGATGGGAACGGGAGCTTAAAGCAAATTTAATGTAACTCTCAGGTAAAGTAATGTCATTGGACATATAAAAGATATATAGACACTTATCTATATGTCCATATCTATATCTATCCAAAGACAGATATACCATCTCAGTCTGTATGTACCTTGTGAATTAGATCATGGATTTAAGTACTCGTTATGAAACTTAAGTTATTAATATATTAACCATCTCCGAGCCATTTACATTGCAACTTTTTTTAATTCTATGTTTTTAAATATTTACAGGTCACCTCTACCTTGGCAAACATAATATCCCATAATTCTCCCTCTTCCCTCCTTTCACATTTTGGTTTCTGGTCATATCATTCTTCCAGTTTCCTAATTAATAGATTGAAAACTTTCTTTGGTAACTCTTTCTTTTTCTGTACATTCCTCAAGCAAGCCTTTGGGTATATCCTTTACAATATATTCTGTATGAGGGCCCTTGGTTTAGTATTCTTATTTACTAATAATTACAGGTTCTTCTTGCTTTTATTCTCAATTGTTAAAATTTGTTAACTAGTTTCATCCCTTTGAGTCTCCCTTCTTCAACCACCATCTCTGGTTCCAAACCATCTGTGTTGAGTTTCCGTTTACTTAAACTGGAAGTATATTTCCCATAATTCCCTTTCCTGTATGGTTCTGCATTAGCAACAGGAAAAGATTGTGTGAGATTGGGAAAATGAAAGTGAGGCAGCTGACATTACATTCTAAAAGCTGGTATACAGTATTTTGTATACAGTATACAAAGTATACTGTTGGTAGACAGTATACTTTGTAGCTTGTACTGTGAGCCAGCAGATCAGTTGATCTGATATATTCTGTGTGAGTGCCCTTTGTTTAGTTTTCTTATTTACGATAATTGTAAGTTCCCATTACTTTTACTTATCAACTGATCTGCTGGCTCACTTTACAGTGTGGAAAATTAGCCAGCCCTCCAGGAGCTGCTGGATTTCTTCCCTCAGGTTTTGAGTCCTGGACCAGATGCATTTGTAGCTCCATAATGACAGGTGTAAGCTTCTTCTACAGGCCAATGATATTATCAGGTTGGAGATGGCAAGAGACAGGTGCAGATTCCACTGTGTCCTCACGGATCCCAGTTTGTCCTCCCTCCCCGTTTCATGTCCAGATGTTCTTGATTACCAACTCTGCTGACCTACAGAGACTCCACACTCAATTTCCAGATGCAGAGATAACAGTCTTCCATAGGATTCTTCTCCAGCTCCCATATTGTGTCCATTCTAATTCCTATAATAAATTATTGATTCCATATCACTCAATATGGCTCTGCTCCCCTAATTGATACAGAAATTGGAACCAGAAGTAGTTCTAGCAGAGCAGAACTACAAGGACGGGTTCTCTAACTTAGTTTTGGCTTATCCAGAAATGGTTTTCTGACTTGACGAGGCTTAAAGACATCAATGGTTGTGTTGTCCAGAGGTAAAGGGAACACAGATGGTATATGGCATGCAATAGCAAAACAGTCATTCAAACGATCACTTGTAGACTCCTGTAATTAAGTGCTTATACAAAGTAACGTGTTGGGGTGCCTGGGTGGCTCAGTCAGTTAAGCGTCCAACTCTTGATTTTGGCATGGAGCCCAACCCAGGGCATGAAGCCTGCTTAAGATTCTCTGTTCCTCTCCCTCTGCCCCTGCCTGTACCCTCACCCCAAGCCTGTGTGTGCACATGCATTCTGCCTCTCTTGAGCTCAAAAAACAAACAAACAAACAAACAAACAAAAAAAGGTGTTGGGCGATCAAATGCAGATCTTGGAGAAAGACAACAGATTATCTTAAATCTATCTTATCAGGTAGTGACTCTAATTGTAGCTATTGTTCCAGATGTGGTTTCGTTGCTGGAGTAAACAATACAATCCCTGGCACCTGGAATATAGCTACTGATTTGGCAAATGCTTTTTCCTCTGCATCTCTTGGTAAAGACCATCAGAAGCAGTTTTTTATAGTTCACTGAGCTCACTTTCTTATCTCAGGGAGTCTATCAATTCTGCAGTCCTATATCATAATATAGTCTGTAGGGATCTGGACTATGTCCCCATTAAACAGGACATCACACTGCTCTATTACATGGATGATAATGTCCTGATTGAATCTGATGAGCAGGAAGCAGCATCTAGTTTAGATAACCTTGGTAAGACATATGTATGCCTAAATCCCCCAAACATTCAGGGGCCTGTGACCTTGGTGAAATTCGTAGAGCCCCAGTTATCTGGGGTATGTCATGATATTCCTTCCAAGGTGAAAAACAAGATGGCATCTGGTCCATCCTACCACTGGAAAAGGGGCACAACACATACTAAGTCTCTTTGGGTTTCTGAGGCAGCATATAATTAATTTGGGCATGCTCCTCATACCTATTTACCAAGTAACCCAAAAGTTGGCCAGTTTTCAGTGCGGTCCAGAATAAAAAGGCTCTGTAACTTGTCCAGGCCGCTATGCAAGCTGTTCTGATGCTTGAGTCACATGACAAAGATTCAATGGCATCTGATGTGATGGTAACAGAGAACAACACTGTATGGTATCTTTTATAGGTCCCTTCTTTGTAAACCAATAACAGTACGAACTTTTAGGATTTTGAAGCAAGCTATCCCATCCTCTGCAGAGCTTTTTTTTTTTTTTTTTTTTAAATAGGTTCTGGCTTTCCACAGGCCCTAGCAGAGGCTGAGTAGTGGAGCATGAGCACCAAGTTACCAAGGAACCTAATTTATGTTTGTCAGAACTGGCTCCGGGTTCAGGTTAGCCATAAAAGAAATTTCCATGTGATTTGGAAGCAGAAATGAAGCAAAAGTTACAGGCATTGTTACTAATCAGTTGGCTCATTTGTTGGTATGGCTCAATAGCCTGGACTGTAGCTCCTGTGGTTTCTGCCAGATGTCCTTCTTCAGCTTCTCTAAGTCCTGAACCAGGTGTGCATGTCACTCCATGGTGAAGGATGCTGGCTTCTTCTCCAGGCCACACTTGTGATCAAAGTTGGTAGGGGGAATACAAACAGGGGTTCTAGATTATCTGCATGGCTTCCCTTTTGTCCTCACTTTCCCCAGCTTCACATTCAGCTTTTCTTCCCAAATGCCTGCCCTGCTAGCCTACTTTAGGCCACCACCAGACACAGAGGTAATGTTCTTTCAGAAAATTCTACCCTAACTCCCACGTTAATTGTATAAATTCTAATTCCTATGGAAGCCCTTACTCCTTTTTTCTTGTAGTGGTTCTGCATCATTGAATAAACCCTAACTGAAACACTAGCATTGTACTTTCAAACTTTACATATCTTTTTAAAAAAATTATTTGATTCAAGTATAATTAACATACAGTGTTATACTCCTTTTAGGTGTACAATATAATGATTCAACAATTTTATACCTTACTCAGTGCTAATATCGTGGTAAGTGTACTTCATCCCCTTCAGCTATTTCACCTATCCCCCGACCTGCCTCCTCTCCAGCAACCACCAGTTGGTTCTCCATATTTAAGAGTCTGGGTTTTGTTGTATTTTTTTTTTCTCATTTGTTTTGTTTCTTAAATTCCACATAAGTAAAATCATACGGTATTTGTCTTTCTCTGACTTATTTTGCTTAACATTATATATTCTAGATCCATCCATGCTGTTGCAAATGGTGAGATTTCATTCTTTTTTATGGTTAAGTAATATTCCATTGTGTATGTATGTATGTGTGTGTGTGTGTGTGTGTGTGTGTGTGTGTATCTCACATCTTTTTTATCCATTCACCTATAGATGGACACTTAGGTTGTTTCTGTACCTTGGCTATTGTAAATAATGTTACAGTAAACATAGGGGTGCATATATCTTTTCATATCTGTCTTTTCATTTTCTTTGGGTAAATACCCAATAGTGGAATTACTGGATCTATTTTTAATTTTTTGAGGAAACTCCATACTGGAAACTTTTCATATTTCATATTTAAAGTGGTTCTCTTATAAGCTCATAAGTTCGCTTTTATATATTCATAACCACTAAGAAATCTTTTAATTGGAATATTTACTCTGTATTGTTATTTTTGATACATTTATATTTGTATACCACTTTAATTTTTCTTCAATTTGTTCCATATGTTCAATATTCCTTTTACTTTACTTCCTTTTTTTCCCTTTTGAATTAATCCAGGATTTTTGTTGTTTTACATTCTTTCACTATTTTTTTAGTGGTTACACTCATGAATCTTTAATTTACTCAAGTTTAACAAAACAAATATATTCACATTTCCTGTGGTTACTGATGTATTTGGGCTTACATATGCCAATTTATGATTTTATTTCCATTTGTTCTACTGTAACTTTTCCTTTATTATTTTTTTGGGTCCCTCAATCCCTCACTGGGGACCCAAAGCCTTTTGCCCAAAAGTGGCTAAAATGGCCAGGGGTTAGAGAAATTTCCTCTTAATATAGGGGTCTCAGGAACCATGGTACCAAAATCCATTGGTGAAGCCCTGATTTGGGCTACAATTAGAATGAGAAACTGTAAAAGTGCAAGAGTTAATAGGGTTATGAAAGTCAGAATGTTTAACCAGGTATTATATGAGGAGGTTGTGTCAACTTTACTTGCAAGTTTTATGGGAATAGATATTATATCTGGCCAGGGAACACTTCCCCTATCCAGCATTGTAAAACCAAAACCTGTTGATAAAGTCCTGATAGAGGCTACAGTTAGGAATGTAAGAGTTGATGGAATTAAGGTAGAAGTTTGTAGGAGAATTTGTATGTTTGAATAGGCTTTATGTGAAGTGGTTGCAACTCTTTTACCTGATTATATTATGGGTATGGACATTGTGTCTCACTGGGGAATGTTTTCCCTACCTGGTATTGTAAAACAGAAGACCTGCAAATCTGCCGTTCAAGCAATATGAATTGGACTTGCTAAATGCAAAGGTAAAGAGTGAAGCTATATATTACTGAGACCATTTCTGCTTGTGAAACCTGACTGGATCGAATGGAAGCCTACAAACTTGAACGACCTAACTCTGGGAGACATTTTCATGTGATACAATGCTAGACTGAATAGTTACTAATAACTGAAGGAGATTTTAGTAGTATGCTACTATCTTTTGACTTTTATGATTGTTTTCCTATAAGGGATTCATGTTTGAAGACCAGGGGGTAGACTGCAATATTGTGATTTATAAGAAATACATACTTGATTATCCAGATGATTTTTCATATATATTTGGTCTTCATCCATAGTTCCTGGTTCATAGCTCCCCAAATCCCTGGAATTCCCTGAGTGTTGAGTATGATCAAGGTGTCTTTTGCTATGTTAATAAGGTGATTTTTTTTGGGTCCCATCTAGGGACCAAGAGAACCAACCCTGTGATTAGAGGGCTGGAACTTTCAGTTCCACACCCAGACTGCTGCAGAGAGGGCCGGAGGTTGAATCAATGGCCAACGATTTCATCAATCATGACTAACTAAGGAAGCCTCCATAAAAACCCAAAAAGAACAGGGTTTGTACAGCTTCTGGGTTGGTGAACACTTAGAGATGCTGGGAGAGTGGTGTGCCTAAAGAGGGCTTGGAAGCTCTGATCCCTTACGCCATGCATCATCTCTTCCTTCAGGCTGTTCTTGAGTTATATCCTTTTAAAATAAACTGGTAATCTAGTAAATAAAATGATTCTCTGAGTTCTGTGAGCTACTCTAGCAAATTAATTGAACCCGAAGAGGGGAGGTCTTGGGAACCTCTGATTACAGCCAGTCAGAAGTACAGGTAACCATTTGGGCTTGTGATTGGCATCTGAAGTAGGAGGGTAGAGGGAGCAGTCTTTCAGGAACCCTTAACCTGTAGAATCTGATGTTATATCCAGGTAGATAGTGTCAGAATTGAGTTGAATTGGTGTTGTGTGGGAATACCCCCCCCCCACAAACCGCTCGCCCCGCACCAAACACACACACCCCCCACAGATGGTAGAACCTAATTTACATTCTCAATTTTTTTTTTTTTAAAGAATCCAGTCTCCCAACTTATTCTTTGTCCTTTAAAATTAATGTGTTATTTGTTCCTCTGGTTGCTTTTAAGATTTCTCTCTGTCTTTGACTTTTAGTGACTGGCTGCTGATATGCTTGGGTTTCTGTTTTTGTTTTTAGTCCTGCTTAGTTTTGGTGGAGCTTCTTTAAATCTGTGGCTTCAATTCTTTTGAAACTCTTGGGAAATTCTTGGCCAATATCTTGTCCACTAAATCTTTAGTCCTATTCTCTTTCTTCCTCTCCAACATTTTTATAGATACTCGATGGTTTTATTGCGTTCCATGTGTCTCTTACACACTTTTCAGTATTTTTTTTTATCCTTTTACTCCTTCTCTGCTTCAGTCTGGATACTTTATCTTGTTCTATCTTCCAGTTTACTGATCCTCTCCTTCACTGTCTCATCTGCTCTCACACTCATCTACTGAATTCTTAATTTCAATTTATTATATGTTAGAATTTCTCTGGTTAAATTCTCTACATCATCTACTTTTCTGAATATATTAATCTTTTTAAAAGCCTGTGTCCAATGATTCCAACATCTGAATCACCTGTCTGTTAAAAGCTGTGGCAATAATTTGAGGCTCTTTCTGAGGTCCCCTTGAGAGTTTTTTTCTTTCTGTTGAGTGGTCATATTATGGATAGATCACCTTATTTCACTCAAGGACTGAGAGGTTTTGAAGATGGATTTTTGTCCTTACAAAGGATTGTCTATTTCTGGTCCACTCGTTCTTCTTAGGTATAGCCCTTCTGGGGAACTAAATTTTAAGATATTTACTAGGACCTTTCCTTCTCAGTTGGCCCTGATTTCTAATTGTCTTCCCAACTTCATGAGGCAGTTTTAGCTCTTCAAAGCTTTTCAGACTCCTAGGTTGTCACTTTAGATTTACATTCCCAGGGCTTTGGATCCACAAATCTTATAAATTAACAAATACCTCAAGGGAAAAAATGCCATAGAATGGCAAGCTCAAGAACATAAGACGAACTGCACTGTGCTGTTTTTTGGCTTCAGAAAATTTTGGTGCATTGTACACTCTTTGATACCCTCAGCATTTTTTTGCGGTGGTGGTGATGGGTATTTTATTCAGCTTTTCTCGTTGTTTTCTGTGGTCAGTTTTATCTATGGCAATCTATACCACCATTACCAGAAGTAGAATATTCCTTGCTTGCTTGCTTTTTAAAAGAGTAATTTTTTTTCATTTTACCTTCAAAAAAAGTTCTCATTTTTGCTTTTTCATTGTTTGCTTCACAAAAGTAAGTGGACTCAGTAATGCACATGATTACTGGTTTTTCATAACTTCTCATTATTAGGCTAAAACAGGCTCTCACTGAGTACTTTTAAAATCAACAGGTGTCCTTGGTGATAAATGAGAACTGATGAGAGACCACCATGAGAATTTACATTCATCTTCAATGGCTTAATTGTTCGACATTTTAAATTGCCAGTAATTCTTGAATTCATATGCTACACTTGGCTAGGAAGAGATAGATCACTGAAAACCACAGATAATTCAATATCTCTTTTTGGCCATTGGTTTTGAACCATCTCTCCAAACTCAATTTTCTTAAATAAGAGAGTTTATTGTACATAAGTATTTTTCATGTTCCAGAAGACACACACATAAGAAAATTTCCAAAGACAAAAGAGACCAAAAGTAGAAAAGCAGGGGTTCCAAAAACAATCTAAACATGAAAAAATTATCCCCAATGTGAAAGGGAATTTTCTGAGTGGCTACAATGTTATCAGGCACTTAAGATACATTTTTTAATACCAACAACAGACCTGTGAGGAAAGATATTATATCCACTTACATATTAGAAAACAGACCCAATCAGTTTAAGAAACTTGTTCAGAGACATCCAACTAGTGGGTAACATTCCTAGATAAAACAACTACTTCTTGTTATTAATTAATATGGAGATTACAACCTTTTCTTTATTCCAAGTGGAAAAGCAATTGAGAAGAACATCCACCAACATTTTGAGCAAATTAAAAAGGCAGTCTTTGAACTTTTATTTTCGCATTTACTTTTTTCATTGAAATTTTTATTGAGATGATTTTAATTTCTCATTCAATTGGAAGAAATAATATCAGGATGTCCAGTTTCCCAGTACATGTTTTCCTCCAATGACATTATCTTGCAAAACTATATTACAATATCATATCCAGGCTAATGACGTTAATACAACCCACCATCTTATTCATATTTCTCCATTTGTACTTGTGCTTATTTGTGTATATATGTGTGTATGCACATTTGGTTCTATACCATTTTATCACATGTGTAGGTTTGTATAGCCACAACCACAGGTAAAATAAAGAACGTATCCATCACCACATAGACCAAATGATCCTCTTATAACCACACCCACTTCCCTTCCACTCTTTCTCCCATATCCCCAGCCCTTGGCAACTACTACTCTGTTCTACATTCCTGAAACTGTATCATTTCAAATATGTTACATAAGTGAAATCATATAGTCTATAATCTTTTGGTATTGACTTTTTTCACTCAGCATAATTTCCTGGAGAGTCATTCTGTTATTATACGTTCATTCCTTTTTAATGCTAAGTAGAATTCCATGTTTCAGATTTACCACAGTTTGTTTTACCATTCACCCACTGAAGGACATCTGAGCTGTTTCCAGTTTTTGGCTTTTATGAAAAAAAACAAAAAACCCCACTATAGACATTCATGTATGGGTTTCTGTATGAACATAAGTTTTAAACTTTCTGGGATAAATGCCCAGTTGTATTTGCTAGGCCATACGGTAATTGTATGTTTAGTTTTAAAAGAAAATGCCCAACTGTTTTCCAGAGTGGCTATCTCATTTTACATTCCCAACAATGTCGGACTTATTTAGTATGTCCACATCCTCAGCATTTGGTGTTGTCGCTGTTTTTTATTGCAGTTATTCGGATACATGTGTAGTGGTATCTCTTTGTGGTTTTAATTTGCATTCCTCTGATGTGTAATGATGTTGATTGTCTTTTCATGCTTCTTGCATTTGTTTTAATTCCATTTAGCAACGAAATTTGCATTATTGGTGATTGGAAGAATAAAACAATTTTTAAAAACCCATCCTCATATTCTCTCCTCCATTGAGACTCCAGTTCCTTTTGATTAAACTTCTCATCCAAACTCCAAGAGACCATTTCTCTACATTCGTTTTGCTGTATCCCTAGAACCTAGCACACTGCTGGCTTACAAGAGGTACTTACGTTGGCTATCAATTTATTGTCTTTCAACTCCAAATGCACCCTTCATTGTCTTCTCCAAGATAATGGGAGTGGACCCTGCAAACATCCTTTGCATCTCCTTTAAATATTTTTCAGAACTGTAGTTATTATAAGGATGCTGAAATGGATAGCCATTTATATTTCCTTTGAAAACATTTTTGATATGAAAAATTTCATACACTAAAGTGAAGAGTATAATGAACTCTCATGTACCAATCACCCCTAGCTCCAATAATTACCCAAATTTTGCCATCTATTATCTCTTTCTCAATTTTTGTTTTTTTTCCAGAGTATGTTTTTTTTTTTTGAAGATTTATTTATTTATTTGAGAGAGAGAGAGAGCGTACAAGCATGGGGGAAGGACAGAGAAGGAAAGAAGCTTACTCTCCACCGAGCAGGGAGTCAGACTTGGGAACGAATCCCAGGATCCTGAGATCATAACCTGAGCCGAAGGCAGCCGCTTAACCAACTGAGCTACCCAGGCGCCCCCATTTGCCAGAGTATTTTAAACCAAATCCTTGTCATATAACTCCACTGTGAATACCCTTCTTGACGAGTTCAAGTCATAAGCTGGAGGACATAAACTGATTACAGGGCAAAGGTTCAAATGCTTTCTTCTTGTGTTGTTGAAAAACAAATTCATGCTTTCAGAACATGATCAGTTGGGCAGGTGTACTTCTTGGAAAGTTTTATTGGATTATTTTTATTATTTTATTTTATTGAATTAATTACTCTTTTTCTGGACTACACACTCCTGTTCTATATGTATAGGTAGATAAATCTTTTTGCTATGGTCTTGATAAAATGAAAAAGATGTTTCCTTATTAAATGGAAAATCACAGGAGACAAATATATGCATCTACTCTATGGATAGGACTCTGACTTTAAGTCCTCATTTTTCCCCTCCTCCCATAAGAATAGGACTTCTAAGTTTATGCCTGAGTTAACTTTTGTAAAGATGTCCAGTTCTACCACAAGCTCAGCTGTTTTTAGAACATTTCTGCTTTTCCACGCTACTATATGACAATGAGGTCATTTCACAATTGCTTCTTTTCTGGAAAACACAGCTGGCTCAGTTTGGTCAGCAACATTCTCATTGCTGCATTTCCTGAGTCACCACAGTATTTCAACGGACCCCGCCCCAGAACAGATTACATCTATGTAATATCCTTTCAAAATAAAACATCCCAAAGCAAATGACCACAATAGCCATTGAGTGGTATGTCCCTTACTCTGGACCAGGATTGTTCTAGCGCATATCTTTTCAATAACTATTATCTCACTGAAACTTTAAACTCAGATTTTCTTAAACCAAGCCTAAGTGATGGTTAATTTTTGTCCTCCAACTGCTCCTTACCAGGAGTACTGCATTGTTTGTGGCAGAATTCCTTCTGCTTTTGTACAGATCATAACAATTCATGAATCACTTTATCTCTCTGTTGTTTTGTGGGGTTTTTTTGTTTTGGTTTTGATTAAGAGTCACTTAAGCTTTTTCTAAACATGGTTACCCATTTTATTGAACAACCTGTGGTATATTTAAGCATGTGCTGAACAGAGGCAAGTATGAAATCTAACTTCAAGACTCCTCTAAACAGGCTCTCATGGTCCACATACTTTAACTTCATACAAAAGGGAAACTCAGAACAATTATAAATTTACTCTTAAGTGTGATTACTTGATTAAAAGCTATTTCTCTACATTCATATTGCTGTATCCCTAGAACCTAGCACACTGCTGACTTACAGCAGGTATTTACGTCGGCTGTCAATTTATTGCCTTTCAACTCCAAATGCACCCTTCATTGTCTTCTCCAAGATAATGGGAGTGGAGCCTGCAAACAACACTCCTTTGCCAACTAGCATGACATTAAGCCTCGTCAACAGCACTTTCTGAAGAGACACTTGAAGAGGAAGAGGTTTTTCCTCCCACTGTGACATACCTCTCTTGTCAGGGTCCAGCAGCTCACTGTTTTCTACTGTTCAGCCCCTGCAGCAAACACAGCTTTTCCAGAATCCAAAAACTCCAGTACAAATGGCTTACCTAGTTCCTGACTCCTACAGTGTGGGGTGGCCAATGGGGACCGGTGCTAGGAGTTTCCCCCAGCACTCCTTCAGAGAGACTTGCAGTGGGATGCCGGAAGACACTGCCCTGTGAATGACATCCCTGTCATCTCTTCAAGTGGTTTTGTGGCTACCTCTGAAGTGTGTCGTTCCCTTGGGTACAGCTTCCTCTGGCTCCTAAAAGACCGATTTCTAGCAAGTTTTGCTAGCATGGCACCACAGTGACTCCTCTTGCCATCTGTGAGCCACAGCTGTGCACTTTCTGACAAGGTCTGCATCCAGCCTATAAGCCTCTTCCTTGGATGTTCCATCTCAAACCCAGGGTTATAGCTGTTCCTTAAGTCTGCTATTCATATGTTATTGAGACTTCTCTTTCCTTCTTACTAGCTAATTCCTCAATACTCCAATTCCGTTACAGTTTACAGTTCTTTACACTAAAATCTCTCTGTTTGGAGACACCTGGGTGGCTCAGTTGGTTAAGCGCCTGCCTTCAGCTCGGGTCATGATCCTGGGGTCCTGGGATCGAGCCCTGCATTGGGCTCCCTGCTCAGCAGGAAGCCTGCTTCTCCCTCTCCCACTCCCCCTGCTTGTGTTCCCGCTCTCATTCCCTCTCTCACTGTGTCTCTCTCTGACAAATAAATAAATAAAATCTTTCAAAAAAAATTTCTCTGTTTAATTTAGCATGTAGTGTCTACGGTCTGGACCCTGATAAAGTGCTCAAAAATATCTGTTGAAAGAAAATAAGAACAGAAGAGAAAAAAAATGAGAGATAAGAAGAAATAAAAAGACCCCCAAATTATTACTGTCATATCCCAAAATAGTTGTGTGTTTATTTGCTATTTTTTGGAATCAGAAATTTATGATCCTGTGCCACTGGATTCTTTTTCAATAATTCATCGACTCTGTACACCCCATCGCTAAAAATTTATTGAGCAACGAGTTTGCTGAGCATATGTCAACAAGTTTCTTGGGATAATGAGAGGTGATGAGTCTACAAAGAGAATCCAGACTATAAAGCCCACAGAAATTTCCTTCAATATCAAGATATCAGGAAACTATATTTAAGATGCCTTTAAATCAGCCTAATGTCTAAATTAAATTCCTTGCCCCTCCTTTTCGTATTGTTTCCTGGGCGTAGGGCATTCTTCAGTAGTTACACATAGTACTTCTTCAAGTCCTTATTAAATCACTCCTTTAGCTTCTCTTGTTGTTAAATATGCCAGGTACTTTATTCTTTCCCAGTAGTTTGATTCTTTTAAATTTTTTGTCTTCCTGAGCATTCTCCGAGTTGATCACATGTGTCTTAGTTCAGTCTGCTATAACAAATACCACAGACTGGGTGTTTTAAACATTAAACGTTTATTTTTCACAGTTCTGGAGGCTGGAAGTCCAAGATCAAAGTGCTGGCAGATTCTGTGTCTGGTGAGGGCCCTTCTCCTCATTTGCAGATGGCTGGCTTCTTGCTGAATTCTCACGTGGCAGAGAGAAAATGGGCCCCCTTCTCAGGAGGGCACTCATCCCACCATGAAGGATCCACCTGCTTAACTTCCTCTAAACCTCATTACTGCCAAAAGGCTCTACCTCTATACAGCACCATAATGGAGACTGGGTTTTCAACATACTAATTTGGGTAGGGCAGGGGGTGGAGATACAAATATTTGTTTAGTAGCAATTTCATCTTAAATGCCATTGTTCTGTGACAAGCTCATATAGAGCTTGATACTAGTGATTTAATGTAAATGCCTCCTCAAATGTTTTGGCCTTCTATATGTCTGTTCATGTATTTGCGTATCTGTGATATATTAAACACCTTTAATTACAAACTGAAGGTTACAGAAGGGAGTGGGTAGGCGGATGGGGCAATCTGGTGATAAGTATTAAGGAGGACATGTGTTATCACAGACACTGGGTTTTATATGCAACCAATGAATCATTGAACACTACATCAAAAACTTATGATGTACTATATGCTGGCTAACTTAACATAATGAAAAAAAACAATAATGAAAACATTTCACATTTATAGTAAACTTGTAATATACCTAAGATAGAAATCATGTTTATGGAAAGGATAAGAGTTGCGGGGGGGTGGGGGGGAGGGAGGACAGAAGGACATAAAGAGCTACCTGGAAGGCAAATCATGATAGAAAGATTGTACAGTAAGCACTCGGACTACTTGGAAGAACTGTTTTAAAGCACCATTTACATATACACTAATATAATCATCGATTCTTTCCTATTCATAAAGCAGGTTCATAAGAGTCTTTTCCTATGTAATCAGTTCTGTATATACTTAAAGTTATAATAAAATGTTTCTTTAAAATATTCTTAAACAAGACATTATGCTAATTGAGAAAGGCCTTAGATGATCCCCTCCAATTTACTGATTCTAAGATGAACAATTTCCCACATTTTAACATCTCTGAAATTGGAATGCATTTCACAAATGACAGCATCCTACAATTGACTTGGCTCCTTCACCTTTTAGCAGCCCTACTGCTCTCGAAGAGACTGAGGCAGGCAGGCACCTCAGCTCCCTCCCATCCTTCTTCTGATCTGATTCACACCCTTAATCTGTCCCCCGGACAAATCAAACCCTTATCAGTGAGAAGCACCTACATTGTAAATGTATACACTTCAAGACAGGTGGATTTCCTTGGGCCGTTAATAGCTCATGATGTCTATTAGCTGCATAAAGCATCCATTAACTCTTTTTTGTTTTAAACACAAAAAAGAAATACTAGGCAAACTCATCTGAGACTGAAAGTCTAAAAAATCTTAATATGTATACAGTAAAATTTATAAATGATAAAAAGCAAATGCAATCATAGTGCATTCTGAACTTGATGGTATCTTCAGATATAAAGACCAACAGAATAGAATAGCTCAGAAATAAATCCATGCATATATAGTTAGCTGATCTTCAACAAGGGTGTCAAAATACATAATGGAGAAAGGATACTCTCAACAAATGGTTTTCGAAAAACTTGATATCCATATGCAAAAGAACAAAATTGGACCCTTATCTCACATCACACATAGAGATCAACTCAAAATGGATTAAAGATTTAAACTTAAGACTGGAATCTATAAAACTCCTAGAAGAAAACATAGTGGAAAATCTTCTGAACACTGGTTTTGGCAATGACTTTTTAGATAATGATACTGAGAGCACAGGCAACGAAAGCAAAAATTGACTAGTGGGGCTACATAGATATAAGACCTCCACAAGTCAATAGCAAAAATTTAAATAACCCCATTAAAAAATGAGCAAAGGACTTGAATAGACATCTTTCCAAAGAAAACATACAAATTATTTACAGGTGTATGAAAAGATGTTCATCATCACCAATCAAGGAAATGCAACTCAAAGCCACAATAAAGTATTGCCTCACACCTATTAGGACAGCTAGTATTAAAAAAAAAGAACAAGGGGTGCCTAGGTGGCTCAGTCGGTTAAGTGTCCCACTCTTGATTTTGGCTCAGGTCATGATTTAGGGTCCTGGAACTCCACACTCAGCAGGGAGTCTGCTTGGGATTCTCTACCTCTACCTTTCCCTCTGCCCCTGCCCCCACTCACATGTGCATGCTCTCTCTCTAAAATAAAACAGATAAATATATATGATATATATGTAAAATATATATCATATGAGAGATAAAAATATAACATATGATCCAACAATCCCACCTCAATGTCCATTGACAGATAAATGAATAAAGGAAATATGGTATATACATACAATGAAATATTAATCAGCCATAAAAAAAGGAAATCCTACCATATGCAACAACATGTATAAAGCTAGAGGACAATATGCTAAGTGAAATAAGCCAATCACAGAAGAACAAATACTGCACGATTACATTTATATGAAGTATCTAAAACAATCAAACTCACAGAAACAGAGAGTAGAAGGGTGGCTGCCAGGGACTAGGGCAAGAGGGAAATGAAGAGTTGCTATTCAATGGGTATACGTTTCAATTATGTAAGGTACATTCTAGAGAACTGTTGTATTACACTGCACCTACAGTTAACAATAATTTGTTAAGAGGGTGGACCTCATGTTAAATATTCTTACCATAAAAAAATGGATGGTATCTAATATTCAAAGAAAGGGTAGTAGAAGATATTCTCATATGGTATGTGTCTTCATGGCCCTAATGCCTTCACATCCCCATACAGAACCCCAGTAGCTCCATAGGCTCCAGGGCTGTGACCAATTTTCTTCTTTCCATGGACTCTTTCTTCCCTAGTGAAGGGAATGGCACAAGATCTCACTGAGTGAACCTCTCCTCATGTCACCATTAACATTTATTCTCAGGCTGCCAATTTCAACCTCATCTCTGGAGTTCAACCGAATGGGTCTGAGACACAACTCTGACTTTGAACATGGGTAAAGGTTAATGCCAAGGAAAACAAATTTCAGAAAGGTGTTTAGTCACAGAAATGAAGCAATGCCCATCGGCCCCTCCTGTTGATGTCAGCTGAGCATTCTGACTGGTGGTTGCCTACACAGGGCCTTTCATATGAGCAAACTCAGTAATTTCAAGTCTTCCACAGGGACAGTTTGCTTGGTGGGTGCCATTCTCCTTTTTATTTTGACAACCACCCATTTCCTTATAAACTGGGTTATACACAGAGCTGTGTGGACAAGGAGAACAATGCTTTAAGATCTGTCCCATTAGGTTTAAAGGTTTTGGACTCTGTTTTATAGCTTACCAGAGAGCAACAAATCTAGTTCTATTCAGGGGATTTAATCCACATCTCATTAACCACCTTGGCAAAACCTAACATTAGCTTTGAAAGTCTAATTTGATCAAAGAACTGATGGACGTTACTTCTCTCAGACTAATGAAGTTAATTTTAATGGCGGTAATAATGTCTCCCGGTTACGTTGAAAATGAAATAAGCTAGCTAGCATATTCTATGTGTTTCGTAAATTATGAAATGCTAAATAAATGTAAGTAATTATCACAGGTCTCTGTATTCCTTTGTTGCAGTTTCTAGATTCCACCTCTTGTGTCTTCCCCTTTCTTTTCCTATCTCTTCCCTAGAGATCTTACCTAATTATTTAGCTGAGGGAAATCCTCAAGCCTGGCCTACTATCACCTCATGTTTTTAACAAGTAAATTGATTCAATATATATATTTGGAAATCTGCCATAGACAAGTCACGGAGTCGTTATAAAAATACAAACACACGCATGCAAGAGCGCACGTGTACACACACACACACGATATATATTACATCCCAGTGAGGCCACTATGCACACATTTTGAAGCAATATTTGGCTGAGAACCAGTTAGACAATTCTTAAACTCTTACCCACACTGAGTGCATGCAAGGCTTAGAACCTGGAGATTAGAGGAGTATTCATAGAGACAATTTGGAAGGGGTTGTTGGACACCCTAATGCCAAGAAGGCTAGTGAGAGATGTTACCTCCTGTGCCCAGATCAAGAAGGAAGAGCTTCAAAGGGACCATAAGAGTCTATATGGGAGCTTCTGGACTGGTGTCTGATTTCCTCCTGAAAACTTTAAAGGGTAAGAGACAGAATGCCTAGGAATGAGCCAAACAAATAAAATGACTATGTTGGGTACCTGGGCTCCTACAGTTTATCAGTGGAAACAAGAGTGTTTCCTATGGACTCGGTGTGGGTCATATGACAGAAGGACCAGGAAAGCTGCCTGAGGTCATTTCTAAGTGGACCATCCAGAGTAATGTCCCATTAAAGATAATAATGACCATGGTAATTAAGCATATTTAACCTCTAAAGCCAAATATCATTTTTGTTTGATTATGGTTTTGAGGGAAGGAACTGTCTTATCAATAAGTTACCTGGACTGGTGCAGGCATCACTCTCATGGGACTTGCTGCACGGTCCATAAAGGGTGTCTTTGGATGATTTTAAACAGACATAATGGAAACAAGAGAATTCAAGAGTATGCCACACAGACATGCATTCAAATCACATGACATCTAGTGATATTTATGCTTAAACCCACTTTGATAAATTTAGTAGAGTCTTAGGTGGGAAGGCAATGCAGATATTAACAAATAAAAGGACAAGAACAATTCTGCCCCAAGGTAGTATTATGACACAGAAAAAAGATCTATCAGTATTTTTGTAACATTTTTCAATGTATTAATTAATACATTGTTATGTGTTAATTTTATAGATATACTAACTGTAACTTACAGAACCATGGTGAAAAGCAGTACATTCTGCCTATTTTAAAGATGGAGAACCTGAAAGTAAGTTTAAGAAACTGAAGATCACACCCTGGGAGGAAAAAGTTAGTGCTAAGAAACCCATCCATTGAGTAAATCTCTGCCTATACTTCCACTGGAATAATTTTCAAAGCTGTGAATATACTGACACTGTAAGAAAAAGAACATCCCTACCCACAACCTTCCTGCCCACAGGTAACACCTATAAATGCTCTTCTATGTGTTCTCTAGGCCCAGCTACGAGTAGTTTTCCTAATATTCTGCACCACTTCGGCAGACCAGATCCCTCCCAAGACTCAAGAATTACAAAAGCTGTTTGAGTTCATACTTTGGTTGCAGATGATAAAGATCCACAAAGACTGAGCCCAAGTAAAATGAGAGATTTGTGGGCTCATATACAAGCATGGCTGGAGGGAAGCTGGCCATTGAGAACCAAGAACGCAAATACCACTAGGATACTTATACTTACAACTTGCTGTGCTTGTGTTTCAGCTTCTTTCTAACTGGACCTCAGCTGGTAGGGGGTGTGTGTGTGTGTGTGTGTGTGTGTGTGTGTGTGTGTGTGAGAGAGAGAGAGAGAGAGAGAGAGAGGGAGAGAGAGAGAGAGAGAGACAGAGAGAGAAGGGGGAAAGGAGGTGTTGGTTCCAGACTCACATTCCTATTCCTTAGTGACTAGAGAGGAATAAGAAAATTAGCTTCTTTTTCATCTCCAGTTTTTAAACATGGGAGAAATAACCTTACCTGTATATCCTGGGTCATAAGCCCAGCCTGGGTATAATTGTGGACAAATGAGAGCTATCAAAAGAGGCATAATCTGGGCACACACCCAACCCCTTGGCCAGAGGATGACTCTGTAACCAGAGGGATAACACAGATGCTGGGCAGACTATACTAGAGCTACTTCAAAATGCAAGCAAACTCTACACACCACTGGGAAGCTACCTAATGTATGTGTATCCTAAAAGAATGTAAGATAAAAAAAAAAAAAACCTATTAACACGTAAAGTCCATTTTTATAGATAAATGATTCGCTCTGACAAGGAGTAAAATCAGAATTCATTTAGGTAAACATTTCATTTGTTCTTTCATGAAAAATGGTATCTGTTCTTTGGTAAGATAAAAAGAAAAGCAACAACTTGATTAGAAGCAGTAAAGTATGTGAACTATTTATTGTTGGTCTTTCCACCAATCTCTAGTTTATTATTCCCATGACTGGTCACACCATTCCCAAACAAGAAAAAAGACAATCACAGCGATCTACAACAGTTTCGATTATTTATGCTATTTCTTAATGTGTTTAATACCCAGGGCACTCTTTAATCAAGAATATAAAGTCATCTGCTTAGGTTCTGCCACTCAAAGTTGGGAACATACTTAGAATCACATTATCCTAAAGTAATGGACTGGAATGATAAGCAACTAAGTCTGCAAATATAGCAACCATCGATAACACATTTTTCCAAATTATAATTCTAACAGATACGTATTATTCTCTGGACCTCACAAATTCCAAGAAGAGTCCTTTTTGTCAGTACTGGGAAAATAAGCTTTCAATCCTGCAGCCAGCCAGTTAAGACTATTTTAGATAGAGAGTGTGAGACCAAAAAACACTCTCTCCTCCAATACTGTACATGACACAATTATAGTCATACCTGAAGAAAAGGTGAGTTTAAATGATAACTGTCACCTAAAAATATGCATAAATTCCTATATCTGGTGCCAGAGCAATGATTATATTGCACTGTATATGTGCCTACCTCTGTCTGGAGGACAGCTTTCTGACCTGTCTGTAGGGTGCCTGGACTTTTCTCCCATTTGATACCCAGGATGCTTAGTATACCCCCTGGGACAACTGGGTGGTACGGAGGACCCCTCTGAGGACAAGTTCCTTACAAAACCTACTCCATCATGTTTATTTTCTAACAATAGAAGTTCATTGCTCTTCAAATCCTGGACTTCTCATCAGTATTTCCTCTATTGTGATAAAGCTGAATAAAAGTACTTTATTTGAGGAAGTAGCCTGGGCAGAAGAAAGAACAGTGTTCTGTAGAAAAAGGCATTCAATATTTAGAAACTTTTCTGAACAGAAGTAAGAGAGCCTGAAAAGAAAGAAAAAATTTAAATTCTGTTGCCATTGTGACTAGATTCACGATAAATTATCCCACGGCCCCTTGTGGCCTAAGAGGTCGTCTTGTGCAAGTAGCCCACTGGGCCTCAGTAACATGGAGAAAGCCTCTTAGGGACCCCTCTGGATACACAGAAATACTGCATTATTTTAAAAAGAGAAAACTGACTAGATCAATTAGGTTTACGACCCTCTTCTCATAATAAACCTTAGTCTTTGGCAAAGCACAGATGGTTGGTTTATAAAGGCAACTTCTTGATGGGACGTCAGCACCAATAAACCCTATATCCCTTGGTCTCTCCCATGAACCAGTCACTTCTCCCATACAGAGATGTTCCTGTTTGCCTAACTGAGCATCTATTTCGTTATATAAAGTGTGGGAGGAAAAGGGATGCTTTAAGGAAACAAGATACAATCACAAAATCAGAGGCTCTAAAAGAAAAGTCAGGGGAGGCCAAAAGAGAAACATAATCATTAAGACAACATTTCTCCTATTCAAAATTCACACATCATTCAGGAATAGTACAATGCTGCCTTGGGCATACTCCGGGTGGAGTTATTTTTCTCCCTCATTCTTTACTCTACATGTCAGGATTTAGGAGGAAAAGCACATCAGTGAAAGTCTTCCTAAGGGCCTATCTTGGTACAATTTAGTGTACCGACTACAAAAGATAAAGACAAATCCAATGTAAGCGCCTATTGTAAAGATAAGCCTTCTTGGCACTTACAAAACAAATAAGATAATCATTTATATTTTTTCTTTTTGCCTTTCATTAAGATGTCATAGCACACTTGAGAGAACAAAGTCTATCTGGCTGTGTACAGTGTAAAATGCTTGAAGAAAACTAGTCAAAAACTGCTCATGAGACACACAATTATGATTACTGATATCCTTTCAATGAAATTCTATGTGATTAAAATGAAAAACACCCAGTCTGGGACAAATGTCTATTCCATATTTCAAATTGTGATCTGCCGCATTGGCATGAGTTTTGGTGAAACCTGGTAAAAGAAAGAGAAAAAAATGATCAAATTGTAAAAAAAAAAAAAGCCTCTCCAAACTTGAATGATGTTGGTAACAAACAGCCTTGCCATGGACATCACCTAGAGTTTCCTCATTATTTTCCATTCTAAACCGACAGGACAGAAAACTCTCCTGTTTACATTTTGGGTATTTAGTAGTTCTCAACCTTCTTGCACATTATACCTCCTAAATTAAGGATCATTAAGACTCGCAAGAAAAAGGGGGTGGAAGAAGAGCAGACAGACACAATGAAGGGTTCGGATAACCAAGCTCTCTACTGAATAGATCACTGAGACTGATGCCTCTGAGGCTACTCAAAACAGAGACCTGGAGTGAGGCTCAAGTCTCAAAATGGCCAAAATAAGTCTAGTCAATTCACAATGTTGTTAAGAGACAACATAGTCTTTGGATTAACTGGATACATATTAATGAAGGTAAGTATGATCAATGACAAATGTTATCAGAAATTTCATAATCAGAATGGAAATAAAAGATATAAAGGCAGTAAAAAGATTCCAGGTTATTTTAAACAAGGAGGTAAAAGCATTAAGAACTGACCATAATAATTATGTTCAATGTACAGAATAGTACATGCATTCCTAGAAGTCTTGAAGCAGAGAAAAATGAGGACAGGTCTACATTTAATGGTAGAGCTGGTGGAAGAAGAAACAACCAAAACGTAAGCAGTTTGGCTTAATTTTGACTGATCTTTCAAGGTGCAATGTCAGTACAGATGTCATTCAATCTGGCAAATATCCATTGAGTCCTAGTAAGTAACAGTGTCCAAGGAAAGCACAGGAGGGGTTATTAAAATCTAGATGATTCTTTGAGCCCCTCAAGAATGAACTGATGGAAGCGGGCCTAGCTGTCATTTTGCCTTCCAGAATAAACAGTTAATAGTTTGTTAAATTAATGAACAAATGAATGAAACAAAGATTAAATAAGCTTCAAAGAACTAGAAGAAAGGTTTTAATAGCGGTTAAGACAGTATTAAAATAGAAGGAGTGGGCAGTTATTTGGCTTTGATGAGGTTAAATATTTTTAGTTCATTTATAAACTGTTTCTGTATTAACTCTTCATGATGTCAAGAGTTAATGCCCCCTTTTCCATTTTTCTACTAAAAGAATGACATGATCAGAATAAAAAGGATTGGTATGTCTTCATATATAGCTTAAAATAAATGACAGCTCATTCAGATTTGCCAGCTCCAAGAGCAGATATATAATAATAGACAAAATAATAGACATATAATAAATAGACAAAAATCACCGCCCACATGTGCATAGATCTTCAACTCTACTGAAAAGTATAAAAGACATATGGGCTCTGTGTATTTAGAAAGTGTGTCTCACAAACAACCCATTTTCTTTTTTTAAACAACAGAGCATCTGTAGAAATAATTTAATGAAATAAAACTATTTTTTTGGGGAAAAAATCACTTCCAATAGATGCTTTGTAGCATTTCCTTTAAAAGGAAACGGGACACCTTAATTTTATAAACTAAACATTTGATCATTTTCCTTGGCGTATTGATCCTATTTGGGGCTCTATTATTTATATCCTCAATATGGACTCTAACTTCTATGAAAAAAGAAAAAAAACTTTACGCAGATTGACTTGGCCTGTCTATTTTTATGATGAAAAACATCTACTAAACCACCATTTTTCATCCTATTCTCTCACAGTCTCATCAACATCTTAAGCCTATGCAAGCCAAAGCAGATTAATCCGCCAAGGTGATCTACAGGGTGACACAAGATTATATGATTTAAGTGTAGAAGATAAGCCAACAATTTGTCTTCCCAGCCCACTGAAATCCCAACTGTATACTCTTTAATGCTGGTATAATGCCAGTTCATAATAGATATGGAGTGTAAATTTGTTCGACCTAGCAAAAAATATCTACAGCTACTTTCTTTCAGATTTCACTGCAAACATATAAAGAAGCAGTATTCTTATTTAACTTTTTGCCACTGGTGGTTTAGGTGTATTCCTGCCTGGAGAATAAAATCAAGGCCTTGGGAGTAGGAACTATACCAATTTGTTCTATTTTATTCACATTTCATAACTCAACATGGGACACAACTGGATGTTTAATAAATAATCATGGATGACTAATGACCTCTGGAAGTTTATTTTACCACATGATGTTCAAATATGGACTCAAATTTTTAAAAATTTGTAATTAAAAAAAACAGAAGGAAATATTCTGTTTCAAAAAAGGTCCACAGATATATATGGTAAAGAAAAAAACTATTTTATATAACATAAGCATGCATTAGAAAAGAAAGAAATGAATAACTGTTTGAATTAACTACTAAATGGAAAGAGAGACTTTGTAGATAATGCAATTTAGGCGGTGGGATTTCCCCTTTTCTTTCTACTTTGGCCTATCAAGTAACTGGCAGTAACACACCGAGTGATATACAGAAATCTGACATTTTCATTAGCTGGCCACAGCTTTAATATAAGGAAATGTTAGCCAACACATTTCAAAATTACTTTGACCTAGCTTTTTACTCTTTTTTATTATGCAACAACCTGGTTGTCTAACTATTCCCTTCTAGAATGCTCATTTCCAGATATACAGTGAAGACTGAGTGGGCCTTTTCTCAAGAAGAAATTCTGACTAACTGACATAAAGTCACATATAGAGAAAATGTGACCTATGCAGTAATAGCCACATGGAATAGCTTCTAAAGTATGACATGAAATACCTTCTGAATGATCAAGAAATGTTATCCTCAATGTGCTTTTATGATTACATGTATTTTATTGCTAACCCAGCTATTAAACAGAACGAGTTATTAATTAGAGCATTCCAGTCCCTAGCATTACAGAAAAACAATCTGTTATATGTGATTTCATCTGTCAGGGTCTAAAGAGATGCCATTGATCATCAGATCCTCGAAAGTGAGTCCTTTTGTTGAGATGGTTCAGCTGCTACCACATCTTTCCATTTTCAGGACAACACTAACATACAAATTAACATTTTATCTCAACACTCTAATTTGGAGGAAACAAGATCGATCACACATTAATGTCAAAAGAGAAGGAGGGGAGATATGGTAATAAAACAGAAACCTCAGAGGTATTTTTCAGTGCATCAAGACATGGAAACTTGCATTTAAAAAAAAAAAAGCAAAAACACTAAAACTCCACCTTTTTCATCCTGACTTATCTACATGAATGAAAAAAAAATAATAACAATAAGGGTCCTTTCTTTGCATTTTCTCTTTTGTAGCAAAGAATTGAACATGATGTGGATCTCAAACTTGTTACCTGATGAAGAAGAGGTTAATTTATTCACATAGGGAAAAAATACAAAGAAGAGCGATATGTAAGAAGCATTGTTTGCTTTTATCACTGCAGTAAGGAATTTCAAATAGTTAAAGTATAAGTAAATCTCATTTTTCCCCCTGAGGTTATTGAAAAGCTAATTAAAGATGTGCTTTTTGTGCGAGGTATTGCTGACAGACTTCTTTTTTCCAAAGAGAAATTCAAAAAAGGTTAATAGACAAAGACCCTCATACAGTACCAGAAACAGTTATATGTGGATAATGAATTATGCAGCAAAATTGTTTTTACAGGAATTTGTTAGGCACTAATAGGTACCAGCCAAGCATGTAGTACCTAAAGAAAAAGTCTATGAAATATATGTACGATTTCTCGAATAAGTTTTGTTAAATCACTTTATCTAGGATGGGTAGCTTCAAATTTCTTCCCATTATAAATATATTTCATTTTAACTAGTAGATCCCTTCTTAAAAAGGTATGTGAGAAGCAAATTCTTTTCTTTCAGTTCTTCAGAGACATTTCACCTTTACTTTTGATTAACTTCCAATGGACTGAGCCATCCTCTCAACTCCCGTTAGGCAGGTGATCGCTGATTCATTAACTAGCACTTGCACTAAAGGGTGATTATTTACATTATAGTACTATTCTCTTTGTTTTAAAAAGAGATTTGTGGGTTTCTTAAATGTATACTCCCCTGACGTATATGTGCTTTGTAAGTCTTAGTTTTTATGGACTAGGTTTTTTCTTTAAATGCAGGATACACCTATTTTGTCACTATTTTGTCACTACTCACTCAGAGCTCATCATTCTAATATGGTCCATAGATTGATTAACTTTAAGCCATAACTCATAGCTGGGTTTAAAACAAGGCAGTATCATTTCTCCCTGTGTGGCTCACATTTTAGAGTTAATTTAGCCTAGCCACAGCTGATAGGTAACCAAGAACAAAGGATTGCAAGGGATTTTACAGAAAGTAGCTTAGAGTTCAAACTCTACCGTCTGCTTCCAGCAGCCCCTGGTGGTTCCTCCCCCTCCTGCTTCTGACTCCTGAGCCAAACGCTGGCTGGCCGTGAGTCAGAGCCCGCTCCTGCTCCCACCTGCTCTCATCTGAAGGCACCCTCCCTTTTCACTCCTGTTCTCTGTAAAGGTCAACTCCAAAAATGATCACAAATTAATGGTTCATGTCCTGTAAACACCCATTAATCAAGCTCATGATATAGGACCAGTGGCTGGATTTGTTCACAGAAACACTTACTGCAAAATCACACCCAGTGCTCTTCTTTATGTCATCCACGGTCAGGCCTTCCCAGAGTTCAATCAGAGTCAGTCCTTTTTTGTTGTCCACATCAAACACAGCCTGTCAGAATCAAGAAAACGACAATGACAATTTCTAGCACAGTAATAATTTTATAACACAAAACAGAAATAACCTCTCAAGTTCTTAAAGGAGACAAAAGACCCAGGACCAAAGACTCTGAAAATCAGCAATGAGAAAATGTCAACTCTAACAATTACATTTTGGTGAGAATAAATGCCAGCTCCCTAATCAGCAATTAGCTGTGGAACATTATTGATGCCAGAAAATAAATGAGTGTTGACTATTGATGGCACTTGCCACTTTTGTAACCAGTTGTTGTTGTTGTGGTTTTAACTACCTTCCTTTAGTTAGGGTTAACACTTCTGGTCAAAATTTCAATTAGATGGATGATGATTTAAAGAAAGAAAGGAATGAAGAAAAGTAGGGAGGGAGGAGAAATTTGGAAGGTGAATGCACAAGGATGGTGGGGAAAGCTGATCAACGCTGCTGGGTAAAGAGTTACAGGAAAAAAAAGAAGGCAGGCCAACAAGTGCCAACAAGTAACTATAAAGGGATAGTAGTACTGATCCTGAAAGACCCCAGGTAAGTATTAAAACTTTGCCTTTAAGTCCTGTGAAGACACACAGGTGCAAGAGGACAGCATGAGAATCTCCCTCTGGTATGCACCTCAAATGAAGATGCTTGTGTCCGGGACAAGCATGAGAAGGCTAACCCCCGCTCTAAACACTCCTTACAACATTCTGGTTGGTAACACCAGGGTACGGTAGTACCACTTGGTACAGTGTGACCTCAGCAGGCACACTCAATCTGCCATATCTGATTCAGGACACCTGCTGTCACAATGCAATACGACAACCCAAGTGGAAGGGACCGACAAAGTCATTTAAAATAATCTCCCATTCGGGAAAAAACATTCTTCTGAGATGGTCACTGGGGCTCTGCTGGGAAGCCTTCTGTGTCAGGAGGCTCACTTGACTTGCGGCAGATTAGACTGTCTATGGCTAGGAAGCTCTAACCGAAGAGCCCCAGACTCCCTCTCTCGGCTTCCACGGCTAGTTTCCTTTTACTCAGACTTAATGTTTCCCATATCCCTCCCGTCCGTCCTTCAGATTTACCTTACATTCAACTATTTTTCGCAGGCTGATCTTGATTTTCAGCTAGCTCGGAAATCAAACTCTAAATTGCCATTTTAAATACACTCCTGCTTAGAAGACTAACATGAAGATACAGCCACATGTAGAGGAAAAGAACCCTGGCTTCTGAGGTGGACTGGAATTCCAGCTCTGCCACATGCTAGCTAAGTGGTCTTTGGTGAACCTGTCTTTGCAAGTATACATGGATATCAAAAAACCCCATTTCCCAAGATTGTCATACACGACAAATAAAATAAACATACTCTGAGCACCTGGCATCATGCCTAAGACTCAGAAGGGGCACCGACCTGCACGTTCTTTCGCCTGAATAGCTTAACTTATTGTGACTTGTGTATGAAGTCAAATCAAAGACCCAATATGCTTATTAGTCTCCAGTTGATTTTCTCCCCATGAGCAAAACATTAAGAGGATGAGTGATACCTGCATGCTCTGTTTGATAAATTCACAGATAACTTGGTTGATTTTACTAGAAAAGAGGATTTAAATTTTGGAGGAAATATTCTGTCAAACGTCCTTTTCGTTTGCACAAAAACTGTTCCCAAAAAAACTTTTTTTCAACAGAAATATGTGTTTTGAGAGGGAAGAAAATGGTCATTTAGGAATGTCTGTATGCTGCATTAAATTATTTAATTCCAAAATGACAACTTAAAATTTTTTTTATTTATTTTATTTTTTTTAAAGATTTTATTTATATATTTGACAGAGAGAGATCACAAGTAGGCAGAGAGGCAGGCAGAGAGAGAGGAGGAAGCAGGCTCCCTGCTGAGCAGAGAGCCCGATGCGGGGCTCGATCCCATGACCCTGAGATCATGACCTGAGCTGAAGGCAGAGGCTTTAACCCACTGAGCCTACCCAGGCGCCCCAAAATTTTTTAAGTGGATACTTTTGTTTTGCACAAAATGTGTCTGGGGCATTATTCATACTGATTTTCTTTTTCCTGCATTAGGAGCAACTATAAATTTATCAAAATGGAACAAATAAAAAAAAAAGAGCCTGCAGATTGTGTTATTAAGAATAGGAAGGCAAGGGATTTGAGGAGAAGATAACTGTGATATCATGAATATAAGGCTTCAGTGATCAGGGAGAGAAAATCTATGGCAAACTGACTTACTGCTTTTAAAATCTTTTAACACCTTTATCAAACCCTAATTAGCTCTCAAGGTCGTATACTAGAAAGCCAAGCATCTATTACTAAAATGAAGGAAATTTACTTTTGAAATATTTAGGAAGATTTCCATTTAGCAGTATAAAGTATAAACAAAACCTTGATAAGAATGCGGAGACTACATTACAGATAAAGCAGTAAATCATAGCCCAGTGCCGGCGAGGAACGCATCTTTCACAATCTCATTCTAGCAGGACAAAACTAGGAAATCAGGGTCAAAACATATCCAAAGCCTCTTTCAAATGGCAAACCAATGGAATTTTCCTTAGAAGTTGAAAATGGAATTCGAGTCCCATATCTGCCATGGCAGGGCTGAACACATTCATTGCCCTTAACGGCACTGCATTCTCATTCACTCCTTCAGCAAAGCTTTATTGAGCATGTACTGTATCTAGAGCACTATTCCCTTCCCTGAGGTTCCACAGCTGCCTTTCACTCTGCTCGGTTTTTGCTATCATCTACAGTACAGGCTCTAATTATCCCATATGCTAATGATGTCCACAAGTTTAGTCCAATACTGACTTCCCTTCTGAGCTCCAGATCCACATCTCTAATTGTTTACCAGAAATCTCTGCCTGGAGGGGCACCTGGGTGGCTCAGTCGGTTAAGCATCTGCCTTCTGCTCAGATCCTGATCTCAGGGTCCTGGGATCCAGCATCGGCACTGCATCGGGCTCCCTGCTCAGCGGGGAATCTGCTTCTCCCTCTGCACCCCCTACCCCTGCTCATGGGATCTCTCTCTCAAATAAATAAATAAAATAAAATAAAATAAAAATCTCAGACCGGATGTTGAGGATGCTAACATATTCAGGAATAATCAAACCAAGTGTGTCCAAACTGAACCCATTCTTTTCCTACCTCCCACTGCTCCTCCCCACCATCTCTTCCCACAGTCCAGGCTTCGTTAGGAAATTTTAGGAAGCACCTCTGCTGTGGCAGTCATATCCAATCCATCATCTAGCTAGGTTGAGTCCATCTGGGTCTCTCAAATCTGTCCTTCTGTCTTGTGGCTTAAAACTCTGATATTTCTGGCCTCGATCACCACAGAAGTCTTCTAACTGGGCTCTGTCTCATCTCTTCTCCCCCTACTCTGTTCTTATTTTCAAAGTAATGGATTCTTTTCAATAAGTCCTGTCACCACAGTTTTGGAGGGGGTCAAGAAGTGGTAAGACTCAGGGAATAAATGGTGAAATAAAATATTCTGCCCTTTTATCCAACTTCTATTCTCTGTAAGTCATCTTTGTCGAATTCCACATAAACAGTCCTAGGGGAAGGCACCATTTAGAACGGAATGCTGTTTAAAATGTGGCTCTGTAAGGTTTTAGGAACCTCCTCCTCACAGGGCTGCTTTAGGGTGCTTCTCACCACACCTCAGTGAGGGGCAGCAAACCAGCTGAACCATCCTGAATGCCAGAATGCTACCCCTGTGGCTCTCGGCAAAAGGAACAGCATCCAAACCAACCCTGATACAGGTAATTTTGTTTTTTTGCTTTCATCAAGATATTGAATCAAAATGACACCCTCCTAACTCACTCTGAGAGTTATGTCATTCCAACATTCTAGGTTCAAAGCTGGGCCAGAAAAATGACCACAGACAACTGTCAGTGAGGCTGTTCTCAGATCTGAGTCGTTTCCAGTTGTGCCATTAGCCAACATTTTCCATCTAAGAAAAAAATCTAGAGAAGCACGAACATGGCTGGTGTGTTCTGAAGTCCACCTTATAAAAGACCTGAAAGCATGCAAGAACCACAGAATAAATTTCTTGGCTCATTGTGGGGCTTTCACTGCAACTCAAATGATTAAACTCAAATGATTAAAACCTAATTTTGGCTGACTTTCCCAAAATGAAATCCAACAATTTGCACTTGTGATTTGGGAAACCAAAGAAGAAAGGTAGGAATGATTAATATATTCTTAACTTTATATATATCATCCATCTGAGACATTTTAATAGTCCAAGTAAAAGGATGAATAAAACTTTCCTTTGATTATACATACTGTCAAGGTTACCACGGCCAGCAGTTCGAGTCTGTATAAGCGTTATTTCCAGAGTAGCATGTTAAGAATTCTATATTTAGAAACATTAAATTGATGAATTTTCCTATTCAGTCTACCCATGGATTAAATTAATCCAATGACTACCAACACGACAGTTTTAGAGGGTAACAAAACAAATTCTAAAAATGCTTATAAATAAAAAAAGTAAAATAATATAAGTAAAAAAAGTAAAATAATAAAATAAAAATAAAATAATAAAAGATAGGTAAAAAATAAGTAAAATAATAAAAGATAGGCATTAGAGGGAATAAAAACAGATTCTGTACCTTTTCAGTAATGATGCGGTTGACACATTGCTTTCCAGTCAGTGGCAATGTACATTTCTCCATGATTTTATGAACATTTCCCTGTTTTAAAGAAGGAACATGAGACAGAGTAGTTAGGGACCAATTCTTATTTGGAAGGAGAATAACGATAGGACAAACAGGAACCATCAGAGAAATTGTCTCTTAGGTACAGGCTGTTCCAAAATGTTTGCACAGTCACACTTTGCTTTCTTTCTGGAGACAGCTTCTGTCCCTAAAATAATTTAGGGAGAATACCAAATGAATAGCCAAAGTCATAAATGGTTTAGTTGGGAAACACCTTGCCACAAATTGGACTTCTTACGTCTTGGTCCTCATATCCCATAATGAGAAATTTCACTTCTAGTGTCCTGCTTATTTTTCTCTTTCAGGGAATGGTCCCCTTGACAAACATGAGCTATTTTTCACCAAGGATAGGAGCACACAAAAACACGAATGTCTAATACCCTTTTTTAAATTAATTTTGTTTGCTAGAAAAGTAAAACATATGTGAAAACAGCAGTGCCTAGCTTCCTTTCCTTACTTTTAGACCTGTTCCCAACAGGAATCCACTTTATGTTACTTTTCTTAGCATTTTCTATCTCTACACATTTTTTCTGTTACCTCTTCATTTTTAAATATTGTCTTCACCATGCTATTTATTTCTTGATTAATCCATTTTAGACATTATCTACTAACTTCTTATTATGGCACCTGAAGACTTAACTCTCTAACAAAACCCCATCCTCCTTCATCATCTGCAGTTCTTCAGTAGAGCTGTGTCACAATTCCTAGCGAACGCCGTGGTTAGAATGTACATGGTTCTGCCTAAATGACCATGTAAAACTATTCACTGCTAGGCCCGGCAGTGTAGTCCACCAGGATTATATTCATATTCCCATACAGCCATTTGCTTTTCCTGGAGTTTGTCTGAGCCTCAGTTTGCTCATTCGTAAAATGTGTGAGCTGGCTAAAATTCGTATTTTTTCAAAGTTTCTTTTTGCTACTGTACCCTTTCTTCAAACATAAAATAAAAAGGGAGTAAGAGCAGAAAGCAGGTGGGGGTTGGGCAAAGTTAGTGAAGAGGAGTGGGAGGTACCAGCTTCCAGCTATAGAATGAGTAAGTCGTGGCAATAAAAGACACAGCCGAAGGAATAAAGCCCATGATACTGTACTAGCGATGTATCAGTGTATCTGGACAGATGGCGCTACACCTCTGGTGAGCACAGCATAATGTACAAACTTGTTGAATCGCTGTGCTATACACCTGAAACTAAGATAACACTGTGTGTCAACTCTACTCACACAAAAAAAGAAAAAAGTCGAAAGCAGGTTTTCCCCCCTTATCTCCCAACCTCTAATCCCCATCCCCACATCCTAGGTATAGAGGTGGCCTCTGGGACATGTATGGAACACAGTTGAACCATTAGCTCTGATGATCTATCTGACTATGACTATGATTAAGGTCCTTTCCAAGTATCAAGCAACAGGAGCCTAAATTAATATTTCCCTCGAGGCTGAAGGTTACCCCATCATATTCTAGATCTTCTATTAAGAAATGGCAAAATGCTTCTATTATTTCTTTTTGGATCTAAAAATACCCCAGATGATGTCATCATCTTTAGCCATCTGACTGTTTTACTATTAAAATAGGTACCTGCTACCTAGTTTATCTTTCTCTCAAGATTTCTGTCAGACCAAGTATACAGTCATAGGCAAGGACTTTCAGATAAGTAGGTTTAATTAAGAAGATTTTGCTCCTTGATAAACTATTAACTCACCAATGCACCAGTAATTAAAAGGTTTTAGTGTACTTAACCCAGTGCATGGCATAAAAAGCATTCAGTATTTTTTTGAATAAATGAATGGGGAGGAAAATGGAAGATCTATTGGGAATACCAGATGGATTTCAAAGAGACAAACTCTATTACTTTAATTTAATCAAAATGAGTGTGAAATACATATAAAATGGATAGACATTACACCTTTAATAACAAGTTATATGCTTCTGGATCTTACTGTATAAGAACATTTATAATTGTAGAAATAAAAACCTCATTTTCACTTCATTTTTAATGCTCTATTTTCCTTTCCAGTTTCAAAAAAAGTCTGCACGTGTCAGAGAAGCTTAATTAAAGAGCTGAAATTAATGATGAATATTCAAGCTTGTACAGTTGTCAGGTCTCTTTACATTTAATATAACTCAAATAAGGCATGTCACAATGAATTCCGGGCCTGCCTGGGAACAAAGTGAACAATCTGTGAGCCTCAGAAGAACATTTTTTTTGCAGGGAGCTCTTACTTTGTTTTCATTATTTGAGCAAGATCTGCGTCTGGTGTGAAAGAAATGACTTGGATTTTCATGAACAACCAACTCCATTTTAGGAGGAATCAGGAATTTCAACTGACAGAACTATGTGCTCCCAGTAGAGACCTTTTACAGACTATCTGCTGTATAAACAGTATAGTGTATGGTTAAGAGTGTGGACTGGAGCCAAAGCACCCAGGGGTAAGTCTGGTTCTGCTTCACACTGGCTATGCAAAGTTCCTGGGCCTGTGTTTCCCCATCAGCCTTACCCCATGGGGTTATTGCAAAATGAGATGCAAAAAACTGATCTCAGCTCATGTCAAGTATCCATCACTTAACGAGTGCTCAATAAATGTTAGCTACTATTGTTTATACAAAACATATTTAACATTTCTACCATCTACCAGGAAATTCTTTAGGAGCTCTAAGGTTCCAATATGAAGTTAGACATGTAATTGTGCAGAAAATGGTCTAACCACAATTCCTGAGACCCACAGAACTAATTAAACCACATATGGCCGACCTAGGAAACTGCCACCAAGTGCATTCTTGCAGGGAGAACAATGTTGCTAAAGGACTCCATTCACATTTAGCTTCAAGACACAACACAGATCAAGAAGAAAGAGAAAATGAGAGGCAAAAAGATGAAAGAATGTCACAATTTCAATATTCAACAATAGGTTAGCTATGAAGCCAAAATGGGACTAACTCCCACTTTAGGGCTCTATTCTAACCACGCCGGGCTGAGCCTTACAATGTGGTATGGCAGCTGCATTAATGATTCACAAAGGAGGAACAACTGCTGAGTTTTTAGCATTTAAAAATAAATCCATAAAAAGAGATGCAGGATAGTGTGGTAGCTAAGAACACTGTCTTAAGGGTCCAAAGACCTATTTATGTTTCTCTTGCATCTGCCTTTGAACGGTCATTTGGTCCCTTCAATTCTTTGTGCTGTGGTTTCCTCTACAATGGCCTTGTCTTCCTTACCTGATCACTGTAGGAATCACATAAAATGTTCTGAAAGTGCAGTAAACCAGGAGGGGTGGAATCTACACACAAATATTTAGGGTCAGTGAGGTCTGGGGCATCCTTAATCTTTCTGCTTCTTTCTGTCTTTCCTCATGAAGAAATGCCAGAAAAGGCAGAGGGATGGATACAAAGTGTAGCGTTAAAAATGCTTTGACTAGCCTCGAGGGCTCTTGATTTCACTATGCCCTGATATTTGCTAACTTCATCATAGCCTTGATGAAAAGCTAAATCTCTTTCCTCTACCTGCTTCTCCAGTTTTTCTCTTTTCCCCCCTTGGTAAGACCTGGGAAGTCACCGTTTTCTTTTTAAATGATTTAGGGTCTTGGTACTTTCTATTACTTGCTTCGTGGTGATCTCTAATTCTTTAGATATTTGTGCGAAATCCTGCATCTAAATTCTTCAGCAACAAACAACTCTGGTTAAATGATAATAAACCCCCCTTGTTATCATGATGGTAAATGTCATGTTATCACAATGAACTTAACCCCAAACAACAAGCTCTCTTCCCCACCCCCACACATAATGATTTTTGCATCTGATATCAGCATTTTATTCACCTGAGGCAATGGAGCGTGCATGTAATAAGGTTTTGCTTTACATAAAACGCCATTTTATGCCCATCTTTTCTGTTAAGTGCTTTTTAAATGTGGCTGCAACATATTTCTTCTTTCAGGAAACTTCCTTGGGAAAGCCCTAATGATCAAGTACAGAAAAGGCAAATTCTAGAAGTTGGTTGCTCCTTAAGGGACCGAGTCTTAAAGCCTTTGTTCATGCTACCTGAACCACACTCCACCACAGACTCCGTGACCCACATTCAAATGGTAACACCCTCCCTATTCTTTAGGACATGCCATGTGAATATTGTAATTCTGATTGAAGGAACTCCAGCAGAGCTAGAGCTGTAAAATACCACGTGACTGAGTATCTAAGGACCACCGGAGGCTGCTGTCTAGTCCCAAGATACGTACTTGTACATTCCCAACATCTCTGAACTCACTAGGAGAAGCACTGCTAGCCGAAGTCTGTGACGGGGCTCACAAGACTTTGGGGAGATACATAAAGGCATGATCAAAGATAGCTCAAGACTGCAGTTATGAAACATACAAATTTCTAAGTCAAGGGAGAAGCTGAGTGAATTATGGTTACTCCACCTCTTCTGCCTACTCAGTCCTAACACTGCAAGGCCTGCATTAATGCACTGAAAAGAGGCGCTACATAAGCTGAACTTCACAAGAGAATATTCAATACTTTGTCTGCTGGCACAATGAAACCTAAGACAGATCTCTCTTCGGGTTTTTGCCAAAACATCATAAGCCTGAATGTCGCTGTCCTTTGCCTTTCCTTCTCCCCACTGGTCTCAGTACTTAAATCAAGTGAAAAAGCATCTATAAACATACACACACAAACACACACCTCACAGGGAATGTGTTATTACGAAATGCATGGACTGTCAAATCGCCATGAAGATTGAAAAGAAACACAGAAAAGAAACATGGGATTGGCTAACTAAAGAAAATCAGGATATGCAGGGTAAAAGCACAAGATGCTATTATTCACACTGAGTTTATACTTATGGGGTATTTTTGGCCTTTACATAGTACCTATTTGGCAGAGATTCCAATAATCCACAAAGGACTTGAGCAGAAAGACTCAGCTAGCTCTGAAGTGGAGAACAGTTGCTATTACAAATGGTTTTTATATGTGGATGTAATAACCGTTTGTGGTTACAGGCATATTCTCAAGGGGAAGGCTAACCAAATGAGATGGTACATACAGCAAGGCATTGCCTTGAAAATAGTCTTCAGGGCTTTGAGATCTTAGAATAGAAGGCCATTTTTTCTTACATATAACACAAAAATCTTTATCATGGCCTTTTATTTTCTCTCTAAAGATTGCATCCTATGATCTCTAGCCTCAGGATGGCACAGCCCAGGAGTGAACAGGAATGACTTTCTCTTTCCACTCATGAATTGCTGTTGTACATTAGAAAGCTTCTCTGTGAGTTAGTTTTCCTTTTAAGAACCGTGGATGCTCAAAGCCTCAGAATTTAGAGTTATTAGCTTAATTAAATTTCTATAAGACATTTTAAAGAGCTTTATTGGTTGTTGGACTGTGTTCTGCTTTTTTTCTCTTCCATTATAAAATTTTTTTGGCAGGCATTTCCATCATGAATGGAAAAATAAAAAGGCAGAACCATGTAAGGTTTTTTTTGTTTTGTTTTGTTTTTAGGATTTCTATTTTTTTAAAGGTAAATATTTTTTTCCTAAACAGATCCTAGCCACAAAATAGTCTCATTAGCAAATTATAAAATATTGACAAGCTTCTATGAATGAAAAAAAAATTAAACCAGTTGAAACCATGTTAATTATAAATTATTCTAACAAAGACATACTTCATTTACCTTGGAATACTTCTTAATGCTGCTGAAAATTAATCCAAGAATGTTTCCCAGGAAATAATTTTTTTTTTTAATCTATGATACTTGTTGGCCTTTGGTAACACATTTGGTCCAAAATAAATAGGACTAATTAGCCTCGTTTACTTTATATAATTCCTCTCCATAGAAAGTAAAGACAACATAAAACCGCATTTAAGATTTCTATATGACACTTTTGCTATCAGATATAGATTAGATGTAATCAAAAACTTATTCATAAAGACTTATCACCAACATTCTAGCAATATAATTAAGATTCTTTTCATCCTTTCAGAATCCAGACCTCCTACTGTAATAAAAATAAAATCTAAAACTGTTTTAGAAAGAGGGCTTTCATTTATGTTCTCTAAAATAGGTACCCAAGTTTTGCTTGTTTCCAATAAATGACAACTATGACCGAATTTCTCTGCTTTTGTGCTCTGAAAGTTATAGCCTTAGGAAATATTTCCAGTACACAATACTGAGAACAAAACACTTTCTTTTATATTGTTAGTGGTAATGGTACCTGCCAGATAAAAAAGGTTTAGAAAGAAATGGGGGCCCAAAGGCAGGATACATGGATTCTTAGCTTGCTTTTGCTCCTAATTCTATACTTGACTTTTACAGGAATTTTTAACCTCTGTGGCATTGGGTTTGTTTTCCTTTGCAGGGGAAACAACAAGCCTTTCCTCACAAGAGAATTGTAATGATGAGATGTGGAGGCGGGAGTTTTGAAACTGCTTTGAAAAAGTTAAAAGTGCTCTTATATTTTCAAAGTCTCATTATTATTTGAAGAATTAATGAATTCAACAAGTATTTATTGAGTCCTAATGTGCATTAGACATGATTCTCTTCAGCTCTTATAATGGTCAGAGCCCCTGCCCTCAAAGAACTTACATTCTAGTGAAGAAGGCAGTGAAGGTCCATCAGAAGAGGGGGGGACTTCTGTTTTATAGACTAGTTGGGGGAAAGCTTCTCGGATACTTTGAGCAGAGACCTGAGTGAATTGAAGGAGCAGGCCAAGCAGGTATCTGAGGAAGAGCATTCCAGGCCTCGAGAAGAACAGGTATTTTTGCAGGTATCTGTCTCACCACAGCAAGGAGAGCTTTAGGGGAAATTTCAAAAGGGAAGTGATCATTCTGAAACCTGAAGCTTCCAGAAAAGGGCAGGTTTGGGTGAAACTGGTGCAGTTTGCTCTGGTGAGCGTGCAGCCTGGTATGGTATAATGAACACAAGCTGGACCAAACTGAATGAAGCTCCTCGCTCTCTCACACACCTGGACAAGTTTCTTAACCTGCCCACATCCCAGTCTTAAGAGGGTCACTGAGAAGCTAATGAGATTCAGTATGTACAACGCCAAGCACAGGGTCTTGTACCTCATAAAGACTCAAACTGTTACAACTTTTCTTCGTTTTCTTGCCATTTTTAGAGGGCAGAAGAAGGACATATCAAGAAGCCTAAGAAAAAGGGTAGCTAGACACCAAAAAACTGCCTTGGAAAAAGAAAATAGTAAAAATATCTTGCTTTTGTAAAAAGATTTAATTAGGGATTTCTTTTTTTTTTTTTAAGATTTTATTTGTTTATTTGACACAGAGAGAGAGAGAGATCACAAGTAGGCAGAGAGGCAGGCAGAGAGAGGGGGGAAGCAGGCTCCCTGCTGAGCAGAGAGCCCGATGCGGGGCTCGATTCCAGGACCCTGAGATCATGACCTGAGCCGAAGGCAGAGGCTTAACCCACTAAGCCACCCAGGTGCCCCTAATTAGGGATTTCTAATCAAAAGTTTGAAGAACCATTTCTTTTTCTGTTTCAGAAATTCTGGCTGAGATGAAAGAAAAGACTTTGGAAAAAGAGAGAGAGAGAGAGAGAATTTGCTAAATGCAGGTCTAATATTTTGAAAAGAAATGCACAAAAATAATCTAAAATGAGTTGGACTTCAATGCCTATGCATCAACATTGAAGTAACAACAAAAAGGAAGTCAGAAACAGTTTTCTCCAAATTAGACATCATGTTCCAGAAAAGATTTGGATTTGATTTGCATGCTTGGCATCCTTTTGCCTCTGAAATGAAGTATTCTGGATGCTTTTGCAAGGCGTCTCTCAGAAGTCACCCGCGTTGGTTTCATTTCTGTTGTTCCATATTTATGCTCTACTGCTTCCTTTCCACTGTTTACAAAACAATTTATGATATTTTCATATTTATTACAGTTTTCACAGCAAAACCTTTTCATGGCACACATCACTCTGTAACAGAACTCCCTCATGAGAAGCAAGACAGATGCAAATCTTCCAGCTCTGTGCTCTCCCACAATGCTGTATCTCTAAATAAAAACAGGGCAAGGGACGCCTGGGTGGCTCAGTTGGTCAAGCATCTGACTCTTGATTTCAGCTCAGGTCATGATCTCAACGTCTTGAGATCAAGCCCCGTGTCAGGCTCCACTGCTTTGAGATTCTCTCAGCCCCTCTGCCCCTCCCTACTCGTGCTCTCTCTGTCTCTCTGTCTCTCAGAAAAAGAAAAGAAAAAAATAAAAAGGCAAATGAACTAACATTTCCATTAAAATTAGCAGGTCTCAAGCTGAGAACAGGTAGATATTGTGTTAAAACTAAGAATAATGAAAAATAAAGGAGAATGAACAAAGAGCATAGACAATGAAGAGAGTACCACCTGGTATGAATTTTGCAAATCATTAGAAACCCATGGATTCAGATCAGAAAGGCAATTAAGCTCAGTCGGTTCAAAAACACTCAGTTGGGAACAAGGAGCAAAGTTACACTGATAGCTCTGTAGTTAGAAGATGGGACTTTGGAATCATAGACACCTAGTTCTAATCTCAGTTCCACTAGTTATACGACTTCATGCAAGTAACTTAACTTCTCTGAAGCTGTTTTTGAAACCATAAAAAAACACCTGTATCAGGTTCATGGGCTTATACATGCAAATACACACAGAGTGCTTAGTATACTGTTGATACAGAGTAAGCTCAATAAATGGTAGCTGTCATTATTGTAGCGTGATGATACCATCATCATCATTGTAACCATCAGCACCACCACCAAAAGTAAGCTCCACGAGGTCCATAACTTTTGTGTAGTTTGTCATTCTAAATAACAGAAGTACTTAACACATAATCAGTACTCAATAAATATTTGATGATTTACCAAAATAAAAGTATCTTACTTTTCAGAATAAGGACACTCGCTATCACCAAGTCCACCATTTTCTCATCCTTCCCAAAATGGCACTTCACAGTCTTGGTAAGACGCCATATTATCCACTTGAAAATAACTGTTGTTGAAAGGCCATATTTTGTTGTGTTTTTCATTTTGCATGCAGAGAGCAACCACTATAATCATCTTTAAACCTGAATCGCAACATCTGCCCTGATATCTTTTCACTGAGTTTGAAGACATTATAGCTTTTACTCTGATTGTGTATGCAAATAATTAAAGAATATCCCACTGTTTCTTTTGCTCAAAGTTAAAGAACCATTTAGCTGAATGAGAATAAATAACTACTTTTATTTGCAATCTTTCTCTCTAAAATATAAATGCTATCAATTTGGAAGAGCCTGAGAAAACAACAAAAATCACGGCTGCATGACTGGACGTATAGGATCTCGGCATACTGGGAATTTCCAAACGCAGCAGCATTACCTTTGCAGAATGCTCCATGGTGACCACCACTTTGGTCTTCGCACTGGACACTAGATCCATAGCCCCTCCCATTCCTTTCACCATCTTCCCCTGCAAAACAGAAATGGAAAAGAAAATGTAATTATTTTTCACTTCTTTTAGTATGTGGTAGACAAAATTAACTGGCAAGAAAAGTCACCGGAATAATGAGTGAGAATAACTCACTGACCTTTATTGCTTAGTACTAGAACCTTTACAATATTAATACTCTGTTATTCTATTATTCTATGATTGAAGGATAAGTTCAGGACAAACACTATGATGTCACTTTTACTACATGTGGCTAACATTATTTTGTTGATGATATATTAGCAATAAGACAATCAGTGGATAAGAAAAATCTTAAGAACCATTTCAGAATTCTGGCACTTTATTATTACAATAATAGGAGACCGAAATCCACATACCCCTGATAACCACTTCCTTCTTTTTAAACACATAATTGGCACCACTGAGTCTTCAATTACAAACACTTTCTAAAGCACTCTCTTGGATTTCCTACAGATTAAAATGCCATTAGGTAGTAGGCTAAGGCACTAACGGTGTTTCTCTAGTAATGATTAATATGAAAAGGTGAGTCCGTCTTTTTAAAACTGGGCATTTATCTTGCTCTTAGAAAAATAAGCCAAACAAAACAAAAAGTATATTGCTGTTAAACAAAACAGAAAACAATAGCTGAGTTCAGGGCCTTACGCCATCACCATTCTATTTTTGTTCACTTGTCCATCTTCTCATTCATTAAACGTTTACCAGCTACATTCTATGGGCCACTCAATAATTCCCACTGCCTGTTCTGTCTCCTGGTTGCAGAGTCTTGGAAGAAGCAGGTGTTTTCAGAGACGATGAAATAAATTCTTACTCAAGTATATTGAAGAGAAGTATCTTCTAACATTGAAACCTCCTTAAAATTTTATTTATTTTTTAATCCAAGTCCTCTTGCTGATTTGACAGTAAACTCTCATCTCTCTCTCCATACTTTCATAGCTACAAGTAAATTAGACAATGCACTCACAACACCTGGCTTTCAAACATAGAGGTCTCAAGTCCTGATTTCGGAAACATTTTAGAGGCCAACACTGCATGAACATGAATTAGATGTGCATTACATAAAGGAAAGGAGCAAGTGGTCAGGATGTCTTTGTGATCCATCTCCACTAAATGAGATGGGCAGCAGCTGGAAGTGTCTGTGGGGTGGCGGTGGGAGGGGAGCAGGGAGCAGGACAGAAGTGGAAGGTACAAAGTCTGTCTTCAGACATGTACGTTTCAGTGAAGCAGAATATCTATGTAATTTTATACTTCTATGAGCCGTGCCTTCATCCTTAGCTGCAATTTTAATAAGCTAGGTGTATTATTTTCATAATATTTCTGTAGAGAAATATATTTTCTCTACCTTTATGGGATGAAATATAAGTAATTCAGAGATGGAAGCAATCGATGTCTATCATAAACTCCAATACTAAGGAAGTTTGAGATTTTAGAGCATCAAAGGACATTAAAGCAAGTCCATTATAAAAATGAATTAACCTGTTGTGGTAAGAACATCCATCCAGTCTCAGCTTTCACAGTATCCTTGGGAAGACTCTAAGGATATAAGTGCTAGCAGAATGAAGAAGCCAAAGAAAAGCAGAAACCAAACTAGCATTTTAAAGACTCCTTGAATTTAAAAAAAAAACCCTGAATTAGAATATACCAGAGGCAAATTTTTTCACCGTGGCACAATGATGATAGGTAAAAGCTTTTGTCAGCCTCTAACAAGAAGCTTGTCCAATTCAGATGAATCTGATTTATACATTTTAAATCATTGTCAATTATTTAAGAAATATTTATAGAACACGCACTGGGTACAAAACCCTGTACTGGCAGAAATATAAAGAGCTACAGAACATGGTAGAAGAACTGTCTCTTTGCTTCTGCTAAAAAGAACATTCTTGCCAATATACATAAGCTTAGGAGCAGAACACCTGAGATCTCTTCAATGAACCCGCTGAACAACACTGGCAAATTCTCTGAATTCTCTCTGAATCCATTATCTATAAACCAAAAGTAAGAATATCTGCCCTCTCACAAAGCTGTAATGAGGAGTGCATGAGATAAAGTATGGAAAATTGCAGAATAAATAAAATTTATAGATGCACTGACATAGATCATCATCCAGTCTCTTTGGTTTCCTGAGTGTCTAGCATGAGCTTGTGACTATACTGGGTGCAGAGTTAGAGAGGATCACAGCAGGCCTCTTTTCCTCATCAACTTCATCATCTGGGGGAGGAAAAGCATCCATGAGTAATTAAGGAGACTTGGACCAAACTTCCTCCCTCAAAGACTTATTTATTTATTTATTTATTTGAGAGAGAGAGAGAGAGTGAGAAAAGGGGCAAAGGGAGAGGGAGAATCAGATTCCCCGCTGAGTGGTGAGCCTGACACGGAGCTTGATCTCATGACCCCGAGACCATGACCTGAGCCAAAAATCAAGAGTGCGATGCTTAATTCATTGAGCCACCCAGGCACCCCGAACTTCCTCCCTCTAAAAGAAGCATTGCTACCACTCCCTTATCCCCAAGAGCCTGGTGCTCAGTGCCTCTTCCCCCCACATCTTTGCTAATTAGTTTGTAATTGTAATACAGTGAATTACAACTTTTTTTCTCATCTTATAAATGCTTGGATGAGTGAGGAGTGAATGGATTAAACAGACGTAGCATGTTCAAGTCCTAGCAGGGCAGGGAGGCTGCCAGGGCTGACCGCGCCTGGGAAGCAGGAGGGGGAAGAGGCGGCTGGGGCCGGGGGATCTCATAGAGGAGGTGCTTCCCAACCTTCTTCCCAACCAGGGAGCCAGATGGCCCAGAGAACAGCAGCATCTGCTAAGAGAAAGCATTTCCAGCAGGTTAACAGGAACATCTTCAAATATTTGGTTTTCCTGTTTTTTAAAGTAAGTTCATTGTATGGGAGAAAGAAAATAACCTCTTCCCTTCCATTTCAGTTCCCAGATGATTTCTGAAACAGAATCAATTACTAAAGGAAAATAGTTCATTCTATCTATCCCAGCTGAAAGAAACATGGTTAGATGAGACTTATTCTCCAATGGTGGGAAATTCATCACTGCCCTTCAACCCACCTTAGCAGCCACTCTTTTGGGGCTCAACGACTTGCATTTCCCTCTCTGGATTGCAGTTAGGGGTGACCGTGTGTGTGAGCTCTTGACAATGGAGAGAGGGAGGGGATACCTGTGATTTCAAGGCCCCTTATGCTCTTTTGCCTTCTGCAATCTGGACACTGACATCCAAGGTGACCTTGGAGGATGACTGAGCTTCCTCCATCCTTTCTTCAGGGTTTT
>CM052895.1:104990408-105039451 GCA_028534135.1 Potos flavus | reverse complement strand
CTACTAAAAATGATTCTTACCATCACCTTTATCATTCATATATAGGTAGTAATGGCTTATTTGCAGATTTGTTACCTATATTCTGGTCTTAAGTGAGAAACAATGTACGATATACAGAAACAATTTTTAAAGCATTTTAAATTAATGTTATGTGACTGGAAAATGTTAACTGGAAGAAAAAAGGGAAAGATAGCTGTGGAGTGATTTAATAATAAAACTAGGTTTTGTGGCTCAATATTAAATACCAGAAAGTTAAGTACCTCCCTCAATCCAAATGTAAGCCTCTTTATTTCTATCTCACTTCCCCACTATGAAAAAATACTCTGCAAAAGAAAGGGCCTCTAAACACGCTCCTAGCTAAAGACTAGGAGTGAGGAAGATAAGAAATATAATATTAATATTTGTTTAAACATAAAGTAGAAGTTAGAATTCTGTTTTAGAGAAAATAAAAGATTTACAATTTGCCTTAGTTTTGCCAAGTTATAACAAAGTTAGTAAAATTTTCTTTTCTGCATTATACTTTGTATTCAAAACCAAGAAAAATGTGATTTTCCTTTCAAAGATTAATTGTATTTCCCAGGACAGGTAAACTGATCAGGTAAACCAGCTAATATAGAGCTAGAAATATAATTGCAGTCTTTATTACCAGGTAAGTCAACAAAATCGCTTGTAACAAATCTCAGTTATCGGGCGCCTGGGTGGCTCAGTGGGTTAAAGTCTCTGCCTTCGGCTCAGGTCATGATCTCAGGGTCCTGGAATCGAGCCTCACATCAGGCTCTCTGCTCAGCAGGGAGCCTGCTTCCTCCTCTCCCTCTGCCTGCCTCTCTGCCTGCTTGTGTCCTTTCTATCAAATAAATAAAATCTTAAAAAAAAAAAAAAAACAAATCTCAGTTATCTATCATAATATGGGCTTTAAAAAAAGAAATGCATGTCAAAAAGCAGTGCTTGAACAAACTCAAAACTTCATTTTAGTAAACTTTCTTATTCCTGTTCTCTGGAGGACCTTGTTTTATCAACTATCCCCTTGGCTCTAGTTTCTCCATCCTCCCGCCCCCGCCCCGCACCCCCACCCCCACCACCCCTGCTGTAGCTCCTCCCTGTTGATTTCTCAGTGCCCTAAAATCTCGTTTCTGCCTTGACCATGCCTTTGAAGTGAGAACTACCCTATCAGGTCTCTAACATTTAACTACTTGATTCAGTAGATATCTTGTGGGTTTACTTTACTATATTCCTGCACCTTTCTACTACATTTTATGCTTTTTTTTTTTTTTTACCAACTCCTTGAAATACTTCATTCATGGGCTTCCAAGGTACAATACTCCCTGGTCTTCCTATTTCGAGGCTTTCCAGCTCCTTCCTAGCATCCCTTTTCTCACCCAGCTTTGTGTGTTGGCCAACTTAAAAGTTCTGTCCTTGACCTTCTGCTCTTGTCTCTACTTTTTCTCCGAGAGTGACTTTATCTGCTCTCCTAATATAAACTCTTCCTGTCTCCAATGACTCCTAAAGCCACATTTCCAGCTCAGAGCCTTCTTCCAAGTCTCAGACTTCAATATCCAAAAGTTTCCCAGTCATCAGGTGGCACAATCTATAAACTAATTCCCAAAATCGTTTCCCCTTATTCCTGGGCACAGTTAGACATTTTCCAGCCTTCCTGAGGTTAGGGTTGGTCATATGAATAAGTTCTGGCCAACAGAGAGTGGTCGAAAGTGACATATAATAAATCCAGGGTTGGACCATAAAACCTTCCAGGACCATAAAACCTTCTGAGCACTATGTTCCATGTTCTTCCCTTTTCTGCCAACTACACATTGAAAATGGTGGAGCCATGGACAGAAGGAATCTCAGTCCCCAAATTAGTGTACAAAGGAGAGCTGCCTGACAATCAGGGATACTCCTTTGGGTTCTGTGTGAGAAACCAACACTCCTTTATGTTGATTTTGACATGCCTCTGCTCAGTATGGTCCAAATTAAATTAAATATCTTTTACCAAGTCAAATCTCATCTACCTACTAACTCCCTATCTCAGCTGGTGGCCAACCATCTACATCAAGGTCCAAATCAGAAACTTCCTTATCTCTTGCCTCTCCTTCATTATCTATGTGCAATCACCCATTCAATCACAAAGAACTCCAATTTTTCCAGTATTTCTTGATTTTTTTCCACTGAAGATCCTTGTGATTTCTCCCAAGAGTGCTGTAACAACATCCACACTAGTCAACCTACGTGCAGCCTTGTCTCTCTCAAACCTTTCCCACAGCCATGAAAATAATCTCTCTAAAATGAATATTTTACGTTATTCCTCTACTTAAAACCTTTCAGTAGTTCCCCAGTGTGCCAGGGCAGAGTCTAAGCACCTCAGTTGGAATACGAGGCCTAGGATGAACTTGCCTCAACCCTCTTTATTTCCTCACACCCCAGATCCCACTTCTGTTCCAGGAATAGTGAGCTGCTTATGCACAGCATATGGCTTTACACTATGCCATAAGCACCCACCTTCATTCTAGTAAGTATACTCCAGTTCACTCTTTATGTATCAAATCATGACTTCTTCTTCCAGGAAATTTCACAGGCCTCTGCCCCACCCCATCAACAAGATGTGATTAGGGACCTCTCTTGGGTACTCTCACAGCATCCTTGCTTATCCCTATTGTAGAATCTGCCAAATGACCTGCATGAAGATCAGGGTTGATGTTCCACTGGCAGGTAGTGGCCAGGCCATACGGGCAGTTATAATTGAAATTCTTCCTTGTAAGAGGCGCCCTAACCCCTCTCTGAGCAACCTCTTCCACTCCACCACCATATAGACACCGTGGGCCTCCAGGATCCTATCCTGCTATGACTACCCTCTGTTCTGGCCGATCACATTAATTCAGATTAATCAGTGCCTACATGCTAAAGAAATCAATTAACTTCACATAAAAAAAGTGAGTTCTGTTCCTAGCTACTAATTACCCTGACTCTCCCATTTTGTAAAAGTATAAATACTACTCAATAGTGTCTACATAGTTCACTTATGCAACCTCATCATTCCACGTAAAGAAAAAAAAATCACAGCACACATAAAATTGATTGTGAATCATTAACTCTACCTTTGTACAAGAGATTAGTAAGCATTTATTAGGTGAATACTTAGAAGTATGAAACTTTCACATTTTCTTTTCCTAAGTTATAATCAGTGGGTGACTAGGTCTCTTTTGGATATAAATGAGGCACTTTGGATAGGTTAACTTCTTTGTACAAGATCAGACAGACTCACACACTGTTCTGTTTTACTGGATTAATAAAATGGACAGGACAAAAACTCTTGTTATTCTTAGCTCTGTTTCAAAGCTATAATTTCAATTTTCATAGAGTCAATTCATAATTCTGCAGAGATGAAAACAGACATCAAAGAACCTGGCCGAGGGACTTCACCTTGTTTTATCAGGCCTCCTACAGAAGACATTGATGGAAAGCGCTTGAGCAAGTGCTCCAGGATACATATAAGGGGATTTGTTTTTATTTAAAATGATTAAGGATTATTACATATAAATAAGTAATATTTAATCGAATTTATTAAATACAACTAAGTACTGGAGTTTCTGGTTGTAAATTATCCAGAAACAGAATAAGCAGAATACTTAAAATCCAAGGATAAGTTATTTTCTACATTAACAACCCCTTCCTTCCCTTGGGTCACAGACAGAAATGTATTAGAACCACAGGAAATTGCCACATGTGACCATGTGTGACCTATAAACACAGGAATTTCATATGGTTGGTTCGAATTCATGTTCTTACGATGGGAAAACAGATTTCATTTACTATCACACAGAATTCACTTTAAAGGCTGATATTATTTTTAGGAGATCCCTAGATAATCACAACATGCCAGCTAAAAATACATATTAAAAGGTAACAATCATTTTTATCTGTCTGCATGTATAAACGATAAAATATATCAATTCCTTCAACAACTCATTCACATGGGATACAAAATTATTACTACTTCTTTTGGAACTAGAAAATAGTTGTTTTCAGAAATTTTATTTTCTGATTCCTAAAACAAGAGTGGGTTGGTTGGGGTGGAGGGAGAAGTCTGAGAACAAGAACCACAGGCTGAACCACAGTTGCTCCATTACCTTCCCCCTCTGCAAGCTGTAAGGCACTCAGTTACAGTTATTGCAATTATGCCACCATCTCTGACAGCTGGACGGAATTCCCAGACAGAGACACAGTGACCAAAGGAACAGTATTAAGGAATACATGGAAATCGTCACCAGCATTTTTAATCCACAGTAGAAAAGATTTAAAAAATAATGTAAAAGATCATTTAAAAGTAAAAAACAAAACAAAAAAAACCCCGCTTCCAAGGAATTGTGAGAGTATGCTATGTATATTAAGTGTGGGTGCCCTATTAAGCAAGTGTTAGAGGGTTAGGTGCAAGGACATAAGACCATTTTGATTCTACACTTAATATGTATTCTGTTTATTCTCAAGATGTCCTCCAGAGTCAGCTGATGACCCAGTTTAATGACTGCCCCATACCTCCTGGGAGTTAACAGCTATGAACATTCATGTCAAACTGATAACCCTTTATCACTACTGAAGAGCCTTTTTAAGTTTTTTTCCTCCTGTGCAAGTTCCGATCCGTAGTATGTTGACCTGATGGCTCTGACCTATTAAGAAAACTCCCACCTCTGGTTTTCTCGGAAAGCATACCCTATCTTCAGGACTAGGAGAACCATGGGCAACATCATTCCACAGAGATTCAGATCCTGGGACCAGTATGTGGTCTGACCCCAAGAGGGAGAAGCACACCATCTTTTTGAGAATAACCCACCTCTTAGAACAACAGAGAAAGCCAGAGAGCCATGTCACTCTGTGTGTATGTTGAGGGGGCAGGGAGCCCTAACATCACAGGCACCAGAAATCAAAAGCACAGTTTTTCCTTTGAGGACCCTGGAACTGAAAGTGCTTAAGAGGCAAAATGGCTCCTCCTAAAACTGGGGAGAATAAGATGGAAATGAAGAACTTTTTCAAACACTGAAAAAGGTTGAGAAAGTTACTTCAAGGAATTTGCCATAAATTTAATATTTTTGAAAGATCTATAACAAGGGATATTAAAGGAGCATTAATCTCTACCTTCTTATCTTTTCAAGAGCCAGCTCTTGGGTGACCAAAACAAGAGATACAGAGAGAGAGAGAGAGAGAAGAGAAGAGAACAGAGAGATGATGCTGGGAAAAAAAATGAAAAGTGAAGTGTCTTTAAAGATTTATTTATTTATTTTTCGAGAGCAACAGACGGAAAGAGAAAGCTCAGAGGAGAGGGGCAGTGGGAGACAGAGAATCTCAAGCAGGCTCCACACCCAGCACAGAGCCTGACACGCGGCTCGATCCCACAACCTCAAAATCATGATGTGAGCCAAAATCAAGAGTTGGACACTTAACCACCTGAGCCACCGAGGTGCCCCAGGTGAAGTGTCCTTAAAGACAAGTAACAAGAAAAAAAAAAAACTTTTTGGGGAAGATCTTGGTAATGCAGAAATTAAAATACTCAGAATAGAATAAAAAATTAAAATATTCTTTTGAAGTAAAATACAAAGATTAAAAGAGTAAAATATAGAGAAACAAATAAACTTTAACTCATTTCCTGATATGCCCGGGTTCTAACTCCCTAAACTTCATAAGTTTCTGATCTTGATGTTGTGATACTTTCTCTCTAACTTCCATAATACTAGAGATGGATATCACATACGTGACAAAACAGTATTAAAAGCCAATGTGTGAGTAAAAAAAACTTGATTATTTCAGATACACTTTATATGGAGCCTAAGTTGAGGGGTATTTTAAATCTAGTACATCCTCAGGTGAGTAGCCAGAGTTGCAGTAAGAAAGAATTTTATTGCTTTTATTGTTACAACACCTGGTGGGCAGACATGACTTCATTCACATTCACCTAGAACTCATGCATGGCAAATACTCAGAGCTGGGGTGTACTTGCTAGAAACTTTTTTTTTTTTTTTTTAAATTTATTTGACAGAGAGGGAGACGGAGAGAGCAGGAACACAAGCAGGAGGAGTGAAAGAGGGAGAAGCAAGCTTCCCGCTGAGCAGGGAGCCCGATGCGGGACTCGATCCCAGGACCCTGAGATCATGACCCGAGTCGAAGGCAGACGCTTAACGACTGAGCCACCCAGGCGCCCCGCTAGAAACTATTTTTATTCCCAAGAATGCTATGTTTAGACCCAGTATCTCGAAGGAAACAGTCTCTTGATAATCACTCTGACACAAAGCTGTCCAGGAAAGAGTTATTTTTTTCCTCTAACCTCAGGAAAGTTCTTTATTATTCAAAGCTGTATGACTGTCGGTTAGTACAAGCATATTTTATATTACTGTACTTTGCACATATTGTATTTTTTACATATTGAAGGTTCATGTCAACCCTGCATTGAACAAGTCTACTGGAGCCATTTTTCCAACACTATTTGCTCAGCTCATGTCTGTGTTATATTTTGGTAATTCTCGTGACAAGCTTTTTTTTTCTTGTTATGGTTATCTGTAATCTTTGACTTTACTACTTTTTGGGGGGCCATCAGTCATCCCCACATAAGATAATGACCTTAATATTGTGGGTGTTCTGACTGTTCCACCAACTGGCCACTCCATCCTCTCTCTCTCTTCAGGTCTCCCTATTCCCTGAGATAGAACAATATGGAAATGAAAACAACTGATAACCCCACAATAGCCTCTAAGTGACCAAGTGAAAGAAGAGTCCCACATTCTCGCTCTAAATCAAAAGCTAGAAATGATTAAGCTTAGTGAGGAAAGTACATTGAAAGCTGAGACAGGCCCAAAGCTAGGCCTCTTGAGCCGTTCACCAAGCTATGAATGCAAAGGAAAAGTTCTTTTTTTTTTTTTTTAAAGATTTTATTTATTTATTTGAGAGAGAGCGTGAGAGAGAGCATGAGAGGTGAGAAGGTCAGAGGGAGAAGCAGACTCCCCATGAAGCTGGGAGTCCGATGCGGGACTCGATCCTGGGACTCCAGGATCATGACGTGAGCCGAAGGCAGTCGCTTAACCAACTGAGCCACCCAGGTGCCCCGCAAAGGAAAAGTTCTTGAAGGAAATTGAAAGTGCTAGTCCAGTGAACACAGAAATCACATGAAAGTAAAACGCCTTACTGCTGATCTGGAGAAAGTCCGAGTGGTCTGGATAAAAGATCAAACCAGCCACAACAATCCTCTCCAGGTAAAGCCTAATCCAGAACAAGGCCCTATGTCTATTCAATTCTGTGAAAGCTGGGAGAGGTGATGAACCTGTAGGATAAAAGTCTGAAGCTAATAGACGTTGGTTCATGAGGTTTAAGGGAAGAAGTCGTCTTTATAACATAAAGTGCAAGGGGAAGCAGCAGGTGCTGACGTAGAAGGTGCATCAACCTGGATCTAGCTGCAGAGAAATAATGGAGATGGCTACACTAAACAGGTTTTCGGTGTACATGAAACAGCCTTCTCTTGAAGGAAGATGCCATCTAGGACTCTCATAGCTAGAGAGAAGAAGTCAATGAGTGGTTTCACAGCTTCACAGGACAGGCGGACTCTCTTAGGGGCTAACATCACTGCTGAATTAATTAATTAATTAATTAATTAATTTTTAAGAATTATGTTATGTTAGTCATCATACAGTACATCATTAGTTTTTAGTGTAGCGTTCCATGATTCATTGTTTGCATATAACACCCAGTGCTCCATGCAATACGTGCCCTCCTTAATCGGGCTAAGCCTTCTCTGAAACTCTCAGTTTGTTTCCTAGAGTCCACAGTCTCTTATGGTTTGTCTCCCCCTCTGATTCTCCCACCCCCTTGATTTTTCCCTTGCTTCTCCTAATGTCCTCCATGCTATTCCTATTTACCATTCCAAAAATCCAGGGCCCTTAAGAATTATGCTAAATCTACTCTGCCCGTGCTCTATAAATGGAACACAGCCTGGATGGTAGCCCCTCTGTTTACAATATGGTTTACTGAATATTTTAAGTCTACTGTTGAGACCTACAACACACACACACACACACACACACACACACACACACACACTCCTTTCAAAATACTATTGCTCATTGACAATGCACCTGGTCACCCAGGAATTCTGATGAAACTGTGTAACACAACATTAGGGGACATTCTACAGGACATCTGACCAATACTTCTCAAAGCTATCAAAGTCAGGAAAACAAGGAAAGACAGAAACTGCCACAGAAAAGTCTTTTTCTCAGAAGAAGCAGTCTTTTCCCAGAGAAGACTAGGGAGATACGACAATTAAATGTAATATGGTATCCTGAATTGGATCTTGGAAAAGAGAGAGAACATTAATGGAAAAATTGGTATTAATAGTAATGTACCTGAAAGACTTTTACACTAAAAGCTATAAAACATTGATGAAACAAATTAAAGACACACACAAAAAAATGGAAAGACAGCCCGTGTTCATGAATTGGAAGACCTAATATTGTTAAAATGTCCATATTACCCAAAGTGATCTACAGATTCAAAGCAATGCCTACCAAAACACCAATCGCATTTTTTTTATAAAAATAGAAAAAAAAATCCTGAAATTTATATGGAAGCACAAAAATCCCTAATAGTCAAAACAATCTTGAGAAAGAAGAACAAAGCTTAATTTGTTTTCCTGAAATCACTCCCTGATTTCAGAATCTATTACAAAGCTACAGTAATTAAAACAATATATTGGCATAAAAACAAAGAAGAATGGAACAGAACAGAGAGCCCCAAATACATCCAACCATGTACAGCCAACTGATCTTCAGCATGGGTGCCAAGAATATACAATGGGGAAAGGTAGACTCTTCAACAAACGGTGCTGGAAAAACTGGATTATCCACATGGGAAAGAGTAAAGTTGGAATCCTACAGGAGTAACAAAAGGGAACAAAAGCACAAGTAGACAAGTTGAAGTACCTAAAACCAGAAAGCTTTTGCATAGCAAAGCAAACAATAAAAAAGCAACCTAAGGAACGGGGAGAAATATTTGCAAACTATACATCTGATTAGGGGTTAATGCCCCGAATACATAAGGAACTCTTACAATAGCAAAAAACCGAACAGCTCAACTAAAAAATGAGCAAAGGACTTGGATATTTCTCCAAAGACAAAATGGTCAACAGCTGAATGAAAGATGCTCCATATCACTAATCACCAAAATAAAACTGCAAATTAAAACCACAATGAAGTGTCACTTCATACCTATTATCAAAACAAACAAACAAAAACCCAAAAGGTAAGTGTTGACAAGGATGTGAAGAAATTGGAACCCTTGTACACTACTGGTGGGAATGTAAAATGGTACAGCTACTCACAAAAAATAGTATGGTAGTTTCCCCCAAAATTAAAAATAGAACCATCATGTGATTTAGCAATCTCATTCTTGTGTATATATCCAGAAAAATTGAAATCAGGATATCGAAGAAATGACCCGCACTCCCATGTTCACTGAAGCATTATTCACAACAGCCAAGATAAAAAACAGCCTAAATGTCCATGGACAAATGAATGGATAAAGACAATGTGGTGTATACATACAATAGAATATTATTCAGGTTTTAAAAAGAAGGAAATCCTGCCTATGCTGCAACATGGATAAACCTAGAAGACATTATACTAAATAAAATGAGCCAGTCACAGAACAAATACTACATGATTCCATTTACATGAAGTATCTAAATAATCAAACTCATAGTAGTGGAGAGTAGAACCATGGTTGCCAGGGGCTAGGGGAGAGTGTGAAATGCAGAGCTATTCAATGAGTATAAAGTTTCAGTTATACAAGATGAATAAATTCTAGAGGTCTTCTGTACAACACTGTGCCTACAGCTATAATACTGTATTGTGCACCTAAAAATTATGCTGTATTGTGTACCTGAAAACTGAAGAGGGTAGATCTCACATTAAGTCTTCTTGCTACAATTAAAAAAAAAAAAAAAAAAGACCAACACCCCACCCCACCCCCAAAATAGTAACATAGCAATATGCGTCTCTTAGTTTTGACAAATGTACCCTGCTAATAGAAGACTGTAATAATGAGGGAAATTGGGTGAGGGAATAGGAAAACTCTTCGTGCTAGCTCAGAAACTTTTCTTAAAATCTAGTTATTCCAAAATAGTTTATTTTAAAAAAAATCTCAGTATGTGGCATGTTCCTATGGTTTTTGTTTTTTCATCAAAATAAAAACAAAACGGAGATTAGTTCTCTGATTTCTCTCCGTGAGGGCCTCTCCTAATAACTCTTGCAGCTTATTGCTAAAAGCCTCTGTAAACTCTAACTCCCTAAAAACAAGTAAATTTATGACAGTTAAATAAATCTGTGCTTTCTTTCTGGCTATAATGTTTTCTTGTCATAAGTAAACTTTATTTCCTTGCACCCATCATTTACCAATGCAGAGTACACTAACATAAAGTTACAAGTTAGTAGCTGGATAAAGAATAAGATAGTTCTGAAAGCACATGTGGGTTTTTGCTGTTGTTTTTATTTTATTTTATTTTATTTTTATTTTATTTTATTTTTTCTTTTTACCTTTTGACCCTCTTCACCCAGTTCTCATAGCCCCATCGCCCATCTCTGGCAACCACCAAACTGTTCTTTGCATCTATGAGTTTGCTTTTTGTTTTCTTTTTCTTTTTCTATTCCATATATAAGAAAGATCATAGGGTATCTGTCTTTTTCTGACATTTCCTTCAGCATAATGCCCTCAGGGTTCACTCACATTACCACAAACAGCAAGATTTCATATTTTATAGCTAAATAATATTCCACTGTAGATATACCACAATTTCTTTATCCATTCTTCCATCAATGGACACTTAGACTGTTTACGTATCTTGGCCATTATAAACAAAGCTGCAGTGAACATGAATATATGTTTTTGAGTTAGTGTTCTTGTTTTCTTCAGATAAATACCCAGAAAGAGATTTGCTCATTCATATGGTAGTTCCATTTTTAATTTTTTGATGAACCTCCATAACTGTTTTCCACAGTGGCTGCACCAGTTTGCATTCTCACCAACTGTGCACAAGGACTCCCTTTGTTGCAAATCTCACCAACACTTGTTACTTCTTGTCCTTTTGACAAGCCATACTTAACAAGTATGAGGCAGTATCTCACTGTGGTTTTGATTTGCATTTCCCTGACGATTACTGACGTTGAGCATCTTTTCATGGGTGTATTAGCCATCCGGATGTCTTCTTTGGAAAAATACCTATTCAGAACTTCTGCCCATTTTTTATTTTTTTTAAATACTTTTTAAAGATTTTATTTATTTATTTGAGAGAGGGAGACAGAGATGGCAATGGAGAGCACAAGCAGAGAGGCGAAGGAGAGGGAGAAGCAGGCTCCCCACTGAGCAGGGAGCCCAACATGGGGCTTGATCCCAGACTCTGGGATTATGACCTAAGCCAAAGGCAGACGCTTAACTGTCTGAGTGACCCAGGTGCCCCTCTTCTGCCCATTTTTAATCTTTTTTTTTTTTTTTTTTGCTATTGAGTTGTAGAGGTTCTTTATATATTTTGGATATTAACCCCTTATGAGATATATAATTTGCAAATTATTTTCTCCCATTTGGTAGACTGCCTTTTCATTTTGTTGATAGTCTCCCTTGCTGTGTTTTATTTTTCCCAATAAACTTTACTATCCAAGTTACTGTTATTTTGATTAGCTTGTCCTAATACAGCTTAGATTTCTGAGAAAGTATTTTTTTTTAAAAATCAAACATGGTAATGAGAACCTTTATAAAACTGTGTTCTGCAGCCATACTATTACAAGTTTGTAAAAACTAAGAATATAGACTGGACCTTTGTTCTATGACATATAAAATACCATTTTTATTTTTTGCTTTTGTTACTTCATTTTTCTTGTTATGGCTTACTTTTTCCATACTGAGCATCTTTTAATAAACATGCTTTTATGAACATAATTTCTCATTACCTAAACAGTACTTGCAGGGGCGCCTGGGTGGCTCAGTGGGTTAAAGCCTCTGCCTTTGGCTCAGGTCATTATCTCAGGGTCCTGGGATCTAGCCCCGTGTCGGGCTCTCTGCTCAGCAGGCAGCCTGCTTCCCCCTCTCTCTCTGCCTGCCTCCGCCTACTTGTGATCTCTCTCTCTGTCAAATAAATAAATAAAATCTTAAAAAAAAACCAAAAAACAATACTTGCAGAAAGTAAGTAGATCTAATTCAAGCTTTCCTTTACAAAAAGAGAAAAATCGACAGGAAAAAGTTAAATACATTACTTGAAGTTAAAGAACAAGTCAGAAAAAGAATTGGATAAAGTCTTTCCCTAGTTTCCAGAAAGAGGTAATTGAATCCCCATAGAAGATGCTTCCTATTTAAAATATTCATTGTGTTGAATTTACTGCACTATTTTTATTTCTTACTGTTCCTAAATTAATCTGTTGGATGATGTTAATAGATTTAGTTAAGAAGCACACAGAAAGCCTAGAGATGCCCTATGTAGCTTCAGTTTAAACAACTTCTAAAGATACAGTCAGATCCTTTAGGACCTAAATCTTAGTGACAACTCACCAATCAGAAATTCCTTATCCAATACTGTTAACGTTAAATGCTATAACTCTAATCTAGAAATATGCAAAACACATAATGAATGGCTAAAAAAACATGTCAAATCTCATGTTCCTGAATTAAAGTATATGAGTTTCCCTCAAAGGACTCTGTGCCAGGCCTTCATGCAAAACATATTTACTTTTTATGCACAATTGTAAGAAAATTAATAGTCTGCTTTCCATCCAAAAAAAATTTTTTTAGAAATTGGTACTAACACAGCTTAATTTGGATGATCTGAAAAAATCATATATATGGAATATCTTATTCTTAATAGCTCTGTTTAAATAAAGTATTATTATGAATATTCTAATAATCTAATTGAGTTACCAAGTGAAAAGATGAACAATGCTGAATTTACTGGTACAATAAAGTTCAAAAATGCTGTCTTTTACTTAGGAAAATTCAACTACATTGTCTGAGGGAGGAGAAATCCTGGCATTCTATTTTGATAGTGAAGGTCTAGAAAGAGGATAAGATATGATATGGGAAACTGATATTCACTCAATCTCAACTCCATATGCCCCTCATAATGTGAATTTACCGAGATAACTCTAGGGTTGAAAGATATGTTGTTAGATCTTATGACCCCCAAATAGAAGCTAACTGTCCTATCTGGTGCTTAACAGCATAGCCATGATCTGATCTAGCACTGTTCCTGTGGGTCTAATCAATACACATTAACAGTGCTAATATCAAATGCTGGAAGTCTTTCTAAAAAATTATGGAATAAAAAATGAAATCAAAACTAAAATTAAAAATTACCTTAGAAATGAATAAATATAAGAAATTTACGTCTAAGTTTATAGAATGCAAAAATTATGGAGAGCCCTAAATGTTTTTATAATTAAAAGAGAAAGCTTAAAAATAAAGCATTCGATTTATAAATCTAGAACTAGTATAATATTAAATATAAGATAAATAAGAAAAATAACATTAATAAATAACTTTTTTAAAGATTTTTTATTTATTTTTTTGAGAGACAGAGCAGAGTGTGCAGGCACAAGCAGGGGAAGAGGAAGAGGGAGAAGAAGAAGGAGACCTCCCCCCACCACTGAGCAGGGAGGCGAGTTGGGGCACGATCCCAGGACCCTGAGATCACGATCTAGTCGCTTAACTGACTGAGTCACCTAGGTGCCCCAAATAACATATTTCTTAAATACATGTGATTAACCTTAAAATAGGCAAATTTCTTACAAGTCTAAAAGAGAGGAGAGAATATGAACACTTACAGAATTAGGAATAAAAAGTAGATATAGGGCGCCTGGGTGGCTCAGTTGGTTAAACGACTGCATTCAGCTCAGGTCATGATCCTGGAATCCCGGGAATGAGCCCTGCATCCGGCTCCCTGCTTAGCGAGGAGTCTGCTTCTCCCTCTGACCCTCTCCCCTCTCATGCTCTCTCTCTCAAATAAATAAAATCTTAAAAATAAAATAAATCTTTAAAAAAAAGTTAAAAAAAAAGTAGCTATAGTAGCAGTTTTTGATATCAAAGAAGTTAAACAAGAATATTGCATATTGTTCTGGATAAATAAATGTGAAAATCCAAAAGAAATGAATGCTTTCTAGCAAGATAAAAATTAACAGAACTGCTACAAGAAAGGTCACAAAATTTGAGGTGACCAATAAGCATAAAAATATCTTACAGACTGTTAAAATTTGATCATTGTATAAAAAAGTAATAACATCTATCAATATATATCAACTTAAATAATGACATTAACAAATCAAAGGTGAACTGTGTGATTAAATCAGTAGTTAAAAACACATTAAATAAGGGGCATGGGGTGGCTCAGTTGGTTAAGTGGCTACCTTCAGCTCAAGGTCATGATCCTGGGGTCCTGGGATCCAGCCCGGGCTTGGGCATCTGAGTCAGTGGGTCTGCTTATCCCTCTGCTCCACTACCCCCACCTCGCCCTGTCCCCGACAAATGCTCTCTGACTCTCTCTCAAATAAATAACTAAAATCTTTAAAAAAATACACACACACGGAATAAAATTCAATAGCCATTCACTTTTAAAACTATAAACAAAAGGAAACCTCTAAAACAATATAAAGGACATTCTATTAAAAATATAATCAGCAAGTATAATATTAAAAGTTAAAATTCTAAATGAATTCTTATCAAAATCAAGAAAATCCTTAATCACTACTACTTATTCATATTGTTTTGGATATTTTGTTATTTAAAGAAAATAAACTAAGTGACATGCCTTTTAGAAAAGAAAGAATTCTTATTTATAGATAAAAACACTGTAGAATATTTAAAAGAATTCTAAAAAAATTATACTAGCTAATAAGAGAATTTTAAAAGTGAATAAATACGAGAGAAATATACAAAACCAATAGTTTTCCTTTATATTAGCAAGAACACTTAGAAACTTAAATGAAATATCCAGCTTCAAACACTGGCAAAAACTGAAAAATAATTAGGAATAAATCTAATGAAGGATGTAAAATGAGACCTGAACAAGGGACAAAATATAACATATTCCTGAACCAGAGACTTAACTCTTGTAAATCTATCTGTTATTTCTAAATCAACATATTTAATGGTTAGGGCATAAAATGTTTTACACAGTACCATCATTCACCCCTATTTTTACCACAGAAATTAAGTTTGCCCACCACTCTACCCAAAGTGGTTAATATACCTAATATAACAACAATAAAAACAAAAAACAAACAAAAACTCCTAATAAATTTGTTGAATAAAACCCATTCATTCACCACATTTTCAAAATAAAGAGCTAAGGTCTGGAAAGGTTAAGTCACTTCACAGAGATAGATAATTCAAAGTGTACTTGAAAGGAAAATGGAAGGTTCTTTGTATGGGGATGCTGCATTTCAAAAATAAACTTTTCCTCATAATGGAAACAATATTCCTATTAGATTATATGATAGGAGAGAGGAGTTCCAGGATTAGCTTAGTTACTAACTAGTTTTGTGACCTGAGTCAGGTCATTGCATTTTTCTGGATTCAAGTTCTCCATCAATAAAATTAAGGTGCTGTATAGCTGGATGATGTTAAAATTATATCCCCCATTCCTTACTGTTAAAGAGGTAACAAATTTGTGGCTTACAAAAAGAATCTTTCAGGGGTAAAATGAAAACATTAAGGTATAGAATGATATATGTGGTATCTGGAGAGAAGGGGAAAGTGAACAGGAGTATAGATGAAACAAGACTGGCCATGAATGGATAACTGTCTACTCTATTTTTTGTCTGTTCTATATTTGTATATATTTGATATTTTCTCTAATAAAACTTTTTCTTGTTAATAAAAGTGCTGACCAAAAATTATCTCTAAACCAAAAGAGTAAAGTGAGAAGTAAAGATTTTATCAACTAGAAATGCCAAATCCAGTTCTTTAATAAAATTTAGTCTTCAAGATTCATTAGCCTTTAGCAGCAGGGTCACATTGTCTTCAGCCCTTTAGCTTTATTCCCTGCTAAGTTATATCCGCAGCATCATTATTTACAAAATTACTAATAATGGTTTTCTAAGAGACCTCATCTAGCATTTGTTTCCTCCCTTTCTTTTAAGTGGGTTGTTGTTTAATGAGGAGGGGCTGCTGCCGTCATACAAATACATCGCTAGCCAAAGGGATAACAACAATTGAAAATATTAAACTCACTCATTGCTCATTCTCTCTGTAAAGAGAAAGGAGGAAGGAGAAGCGGAAAGGAGGAGGAGAAGGAGGGGGAAGGAGGAGGGGGAAGAAGGAGGAAGAATGAGAAGATGAAGAAGACAGCGACCAAATTCCCATTCTTTGCACATAAGTTTGCCTTCTGACACCAGAGAAAATGGAGGGTACGTGGTCAAACAAATTCTTACAATAGCTGCTGGGAGGCTGGACAGCACCACAGCTTCAAATCAATCAGAAGTCTAGTTCACCTTTTTTTCAGTCTCTGGTTTGAATACGTGAGTTCCAGTACATACCTGAAGTTCTTAGAACTAAGCAATTGTTCACAAATATATCATATGCAACATAGCAAGGAGAGAAATATTTCCTCCAGAGCCCAAGACTCGAGTAGCAATTAAAAGAAAAAATTTCTTTAAGATCAATGAAAATTGAGATTTCCAAAAAGAAAAATCTATTTCACATTCTCATGTCCCTTTGCCTACTTAGAAGATTAATACTGGTGGGGACCTAGGCTGAGTGAGCTGATTACCAATAAATTTGCCATTGTTTGTTCCTGACCTCAATATTTTTTTAACTTCTATTTAGGATTCCTCTTTGCAATGATTCTCATATTTCTACAGTTATGTTTTAATGTTTCCCATTTAAGAAATATTAAAAGCTAAAATTATTTTTAAAATCCTGTAGAAGCCCTGAACTCTTTCAAAGAACTCTTTAATTGGTAAATTCTAAAAAACAAGATGGTAAATAAAATGGATAAAATACTTCATACATGAGATTTATGCTAGTTATATGTGATTAGGCAGCGAAGACTTTGGAATTTGAGTGTGAGAGCTTTAAAAAATAATAAGATGCAGAAAAAAAGCACATGCAAATGGTCAGTCCAGCACTTTTCAAAACCCCAGGTTGAACTAAGATCATATATACAGCCTGTATCCTTCCAATTGCAGTAAGTTTTATCCCACACAATGAAACAATAATTTCTTTATCGAGTTTATAGAAATGCTGTAAGAATATTTCTTTATTTTACAGGTAGTTTTATTTCTATCATGAAAAGCATTAGTTAAATACATCCCAAAAGAACGTTGTGGTGGAATACAAAGTACATAAGAGCAAAGGAAACTATAATTGAAACCCTATGTCGAAACTGGGTTACATATGCAAACTTGAATGGTTAACTCTTGATCTGTCTCTTCATCTATAATAACAGGGATGGTTATATTTAACTCACAACGTTCTATAAGGATTAAATGACAATACATATATAAATAAATAGTACCTGGCCAAGGGCATGTGCTTAATAGCTATTGGTTCCCTCCTTGTAAAAATATTAGATTTATAATTTAGCTGTGGCTTTTAAACTTTAATCATAGCTTTTAATCACCAACAAGCAGTATCCTCCAAGTAAAAGGAAAATTCCTTCTAAAACTAATGTACCATATATGTTAGTCTATAAATATGCTTTTAGTCTGAAAAATACTGGATGTAAATAATAAAACTAAGGATTAATTTTCACCATGTTTTCCAGATAGAGATAAAAGCACTTTTGAATAACTAAATATAGGCTCCAAGTAAAGAGCAATAATAAACAGCTTATGTTTCTAATAAATTTCACAAATACTAACTTCTCTTTTTAAAAATGTATGCTCATTTGTTAAATTGCTGTACGAGAAGGAATCATTGCTCTTGGAAATTTTGCAAGCATTAAATGGGTCTCTAAATTGGCACAGGAAATAAAGGTCCATCCACTGGGTCGGAATAGTTTTGGGTTTTTTGGGTTTTTTTTCTGACACTCCTCCCTCTCTCCCCTTCCCCTTCCTCTTCTCCCACCCTCTGCCAACTAGGGGTTGGTCAGTTTTTATTCACCAGTTAGAATAAAAAGAGCTTGGATAGGTTCTTCCATGGTCTTCTTTTCTGTCTAGGGCAGCTGAGAAACAGAATAGGCAGGGGGATCGCCCTGATGTACAGAAACTATAGATGAACACAACCTCTACATGTATTATGAAGGCTTAGCTGAATATGAGCTCAGAGGAAGACTTTACGGCAGCAAGGAAACAGTGCCAGTAACCAGATATGATTTCGGAACTTCTTTTATCTGCTTTTGACAAATGTACAAGTGTGATAGCTAGGAGATACCAGCATGTGAGAGAGATCTCAGAAGTGGAATTTACAGAGAAAATGGTCAAAAACTAAGTCCCAAGACCTAGGACGACTGGCAAAATCAACGAGTCCAGTAGACACAGAGGATTGTGTGTGAAGGACTTTGAAGAAAAGCGTGCTGTGGTCCTACTCCCTCTGCGCCAGCAACAAAGAGACGGGAAGTGTATGCCTGCGTCTCACGCAAATGAGAGCACAGGCTGGATGACAACTCCAGAGCATCCCGCCTCAAGGAGAAGAGTCAGGACACAACTGGGGCACGGGGTGCCAGACTTCTACCTGTGAAAGCTGAAGTGACTGGGGGAAGTGGACAAGAAATGCATGAGTGCTTCCCAGGTGTGGGTCATAAGAAAGCCAGCCTAAAGATGCTTCAACATTTTCTCAACGGGATGCTGCAGCGAATGAGAATCTCTGTGTGAAGCAGACCACAGGAAAACCGGGAGTTGCAGAAGCACCCAGCCACTGTTCTCCAGGACACATGCTGCAGAAGGGGCCCAGACGGGGGTCTCCAAAGACCCCACACACAGAAAAAGGGATCAGCTTTCTCTGAAAGGACCAGAGAGCAGGGAACCAGCTGATAGCACTATCAGCCATGTAAGAACTTTTCCGCCCTATTTCCTTGGCTTCTCATTCTCCTGAATTTTTTTTTACCCAGGTAGGTGCTGAACAGTGAATTGGGGGAGGAGGTGAATGAAGAAAAAAGCAGACCACCACACAAAACCTTTCCCAAATGCAGGCAGCCGGGCTTGTCTAGCTGGGGAGCCATAGGGAGAGGAGACACGCTGCTTTTTAAATGTATGTTGAAGCAGTGTTCATTATTTTGAACTGGACTCTTTAAGTCTTCAATCAAAACAGAGTTTGTGAATTAAAGTGACCCAGTGGCAGTTATTATATTATGAGGAGAATGAGCTGAAATGTCACGCAAAAGGAGAGCATCCCTAACTAAAGTTAAAGACACCATAGGAGATAAAAATAGCTGTGTTTTTATTTCATCCCACATGTAGAACTTGTTCAACATATTGGATACAGAAAACACACACACATGCTTGTTACAGCTGGTCTGTTCAGACACATTCACTAATGCAGAGAACAATCATTGTGAATGTGATCTTTAAAATGACCAAAGACAGCAGCACCAAACAATATTTGATAAGAGGTAATTAACTGCTAAGAGCTAAAAGGAAGGCCTCCAAAACAAAAAAGAGGATTAAGTGAGAAGTAAGGTAGTGGAGTAAGGCACTGCTGGTTCTTTAAACAGTCCTAGATGGCTGTTTTTAAAGAAATGCAAAATAATAGAATAGAAAAGATACAGCACTGGTAACAGAATGAAAACAGTTTGAGTATGAATTGGGATAATTCTTCTGGATAGTAATTCGTTATGCATCAAAAACCCTAAAAAACTGACCAACATATTCTACTTCTAGGGATTTATACTAAGAAAATCATCTAAGAACTATATGAAGACAAAAGTTCAAAAATATTATTAATGGTATTAAACAATACAGGAAAGAGTAGCTTTCAGATATTAGAAAACAGGCAGTACAGGACTGTGATCTCTGAGAGAAAGAAAACCAACGAGGTGGGCCTACAAATGCCCCAGCCTACTGCTTCAAAAGAGGAACCCTAGTGCAGGGAGGGGAACCCAGGTAGGACCTAGTAGCCCTGCTGGGTTGAGAGAGACCTAGTTAACTAGAATTTGACTAGAGACCTCAAAATACCAAAACAGAGGTTGCTATACAGAGAGAGCGAGCTCACAAGATTTGCAAAGAATTCACCTCAAGTCTTTGGCAGAGTATTGATGTGTATACATATGAAAAGAAATTATTCAAGGCCTGGAAAAGAACCAACAGGAAGTATTAACCAAAAAAATATCCAGAATTCACAAAGGTCTGGGAACAATTCATATTCCTACTAGCCAGAGGGGAAAGGCTTCATAATACATGGGGCATCAGGTAGAGTGCTCAAAAGGAAATCACATTAGTAGTGGCGCTAACTACACTGAAACTAAAGGCTTCTCTCAACTAACCTTAACAAAGTTGAAAAGCAAATATTGAAAGAATCAGCCTGAGTGACATCTATAAGACTCACACTGTAAGAAACATCAAAGGAGGTCCTTCAAGCAGAAGGACAATAACATCAGATGTCAATCTGGATCAATGTAAAGGAGAAGTGCAGGAAAAAGCAAATATGTTGGGAAATAGATAACTTTTATATATAAATTATGCTATATAATAAAAATATTCAAAACATACATTTTTTCTTATTTTTGATCTCTTTAAAAGAGAGTTGAATGTTTAGGACAAAAATAACAAAGTATCATGGGGTTTAAAACAAATGCAGAATAAAATGTATGACCAACAGCAGCAAACAGGATAAGGGCACGGAACAGAAGTTTATGGGTGGGATGGTTCTTACATTATATGTAAAGTGATACAGTATTACTTAGACTGTGATCAGTAAAAGGTGTGTATTGTAAACACTTGAGGAACCACTGGGAAAAAAGCAAGAAAATAAGTCAATAGTGAAGACAAAATGGAATCATAAAAAATGCTTAACTGACCCAAAAGAAAATAGAGGGGGGAAAAAAAAAAACTCAGCTGGGCAAATGGCAAAAAAATCATATGCTGATAGATTTAAGCCCACATATTGATAATCACATCAATGTAAATGGCCTAAACCTCCAATTAAAGGCCGGAGATTACAAAACTGGATAAAAGATCAAGACCTAACTATATATTAATTATAAAACTCACTTAAATATAAAGACATTAACAGGTTACAGGTAGAAGAATGGAAAAAGTATACCATGAAGAGCGACTACATTAATATCAGACAGTAGACTTTAGAATGCAAAATATTACCAGAAATAAGGTGGGATATAATGATAGAGGTTAATTTGTTAAAAGAGCATAACAGTCTTAACTGTGTACTAATACAACCAATAATGGAGCTCTAAAATATACAAAGCAAAAGGTAATAAAACTGAAAGTAAAAAATGCCAAATGCACAATCACAGCTGAAGATTTCGCTACTCCTTTCTCAATAACTGATAGGACACAGAAAACTTGAATGTTATCTACTTACTTGACCTAATTGAGTTATAGGACATTCTACCCAACAAGAGCAGAATACATATTCTTTCCTAGTGCAGCTGGAACAGTCACTAAGACTATATTCTAGGCCGTAAATAATCTCAAACTTAAAAGGATGGAAACTATATAAAGTATATTCTCTGACCTCAAGACAACTAAACTAGAAATTAACAATGTTATGTGGAAAATCACCAAGTATCTGGAAGTGAAATGACATACTTCCAAATAACCAACAAGTCACAGAAAAAAATCACAAAAGGAGATGAGCAAATATTTTGAAGAAAAGTGAACTGAAAATGAAAATACAATATATAAAAATTTGTGGGATGTCACTAATACAGTGCATAGAGAGAAATGTATAGCATTACTTGCTTATGTTAGAAAATAAGGTTTCAGATCAATGATCTAAGGCAGGAGTTGGCAAGCTTCTCTGTAAAGTGTTACATGGTAACTATTTTAGGCTTTTCAGTGGTACAATCTCTGTTGCAACTACTCAACTCTGCTGCTGCAGCACAAAAGCAGCTACAGGTAATACCTAAAATGAATGGCTGTGGCTATGTTCCAGTAAAACTTTATTTCAGAAAAAGGCAGTGGACCCCAGTCGGCTCATGGGCCGTATTTGCGGACCCCGCTAGGACATCAGCTCTATAACTGCAGAGAATTTCATCTCTTTTGTTAACTGCTGCATCTTTAAGAGGCAAGAACGGTACATGGCCCTTAATACATGCCTAATAAATATTTGTTGAATGAACTAATTTAACCCCCAGAACAAGCATATGAGTTAAACACTATCATTTTATAAATGAGTATACCAAAACAGAATGATCTGCTATACCACCAATAAATGACAGAACCAGTATTTAAGCCTAGGTCTAATCCCCAAATTCTGTATGCTTTCCACTACATTACACTGAGATGGCAAACGTATTACTAAGTAACTGTAAAAGCATAATACCACACATACGTATTTTCCCCCCACCATTTTCCTTACCTCTGGTTTGTAGAACAATTATGTTAAATCCACCTCTATATCTGTGTGTTTATATCTGTGCTTTAATCTTTATATTTCTGTATCTGTAACTATGGATTTCGTATTTAGACTATACTTGGTGCAATTAAACCACTAGATTAAATCTTTTTTTAATTTTCCAACTTTTTCTCATTTTTATTGAGCTATCATTGACATCACATTGCTTAAATCTTGAACACAAACCTCCTTCATTGTACAAACAGAAGACTAGAGAGTTAGCTTTATTTAAAAAAGACACAACTAGAATACCAAACCAATTTTATGCACTCATTCATCTAGCATACATGAGTACACCAATTTGTATTTCTTCTTTTAAAATGCACAAAGAAATAAAAAAAAAAATGTGAGGGAAAAACATACACATACAATACATCCCATTTTCCTTTGCCTTAAGACTCCCTCGTTTCAATTCTCCCCACGTAGAAGGAGCAAGCCCTTGGCTGTCGTGTTGCTCACATACGGCAGCCGTGTCCAGCCGGCCGCGGCTGCACGCTTTGTGTAGCTAGCTCCCATCACTGCTCATACACATCTGCTTCCCTTCACAAGTCAATAATCTATGGCAGCTGTTTTCCAAAAATAGGCACTAGGAAAGCCAGAGCAGTTCTGAATGCAGATTCAACGGGCTACACATCTGTCCATGTTTTCATAGCTTGCCTGGGGTTTTACCGTCATCACGATAATCAGGGAACTCGAAGGAGCCAACGACTATTTGGTCACATTCTCTCTCTTTGGATGTTCAGGGCAGAATTTTTAAAACTCTGTGTACAGGAGACCAACACTGCATACTAAAAAGCTATGAAAGGATAAGACAAAGAGTATCCATACCATTTGCCTGCCTTAAAAGCATAATGTTTATTGTAATTTGACATCATGGTAATTGATGGGGATGCCATGATGCACAGAAACTCAAGGCTTTACAACCATTGAAAGATTATTCAACTCACTAAAAAGATAAAAGTAAATGAAAAATGATATAATAAAACCGAACTTTTCAGCTTAACTGCCAGATCTTGCAATAAAAATATATCTGAATGTTAATAATCAACATAAATCTTTGGGACAAATAGAAATAGATTGCTCACTGAAACTTTATATAAAGAGGATAGGCTGTATCTTATCCATAACCAATAAGATCAAGAAATGTGCCCTTAAAGGGTTTAATTTGTGGTACTTGAATATGAACTCAGGATAAGCAGGTTGTACCAGCTACCGTAAAACATAGTCTTGGTTACACCTGTATACTTTAAGGCAAATATCCCCTCTTTAACGTTAAGCAACAGAGCACTAAAGAAGATAAAAATAGCCACTACTTATGGAGTGCTTTTAGCGGCCACTTTTCATTTTCTTCGTAATTAATCCTAACAAAAACATGTATTCTGGATTGTATGATTTGTCAGGGAGAGAACTGAAATTCAGATATATTACAAGCTAAAGCTCATGGTCTTGACTCTTAACCTATTCTGCGTTCGAAAGAGTCAAAATATCCATGATGTATCACACGTGAAGAATCCAAAGAGTGATTATCAGTTACTAAAGGAACAAAAGAAAAGCTCATCAGAAATAACACTACCGGGGTGCCTGGTGGCTCAGTCGGTTAATCGTCCAACTCTTGGTTTCAGCTCAGGTCATGATCTCAGGGTTGTGAAATTGAGCCCCATGTCAGGCTCCCAGCTAGTCATGGAGCCTGCTCAAGATTCTCTCTCTCCCTCTCCCTCTGCCCTTCCCCATGCCCCCTGCTCACGTTCTCACTCTCTCTCTCTCAAAAAAAAAAAAAAAAGAAATGATACTACCAACTTCTACTACCAAAAGAGTAGAACCAGATGCAAGAACACTTTTTATGTTTAGTTTTTGTTCCTTCGGAACTCCAGAGTTCTCCGTCACCGTCCCACTAGGTCCAGTCACTTGGAAACACATAAGCTCTGAGAGTATTAAGAAAATTATAAAGTAACAAATACTGATATTTTAATCACTCACAGGAATCTCCACAGGATATGTAAAAATGTGATACATGTTGAAAAATCTTTCCTACACAGGAATACAGAATGTATACTCTATAAGAGCTTTTAGCCTCCCTGTGTGCTAAACCATAATATAAACAAAACATATACTGACTTTTTAAAGATGCCCACGTTCCCTGAAGGCAAAAATGTGTTGAACATGTTTCTGCTCCATACTAATGACCACTCTGCAAATTGATTTCAAAACTTAACAGTCCAGAGAAAGACATATTTAAAACTCGATTGTTTCTGTTCATAGTAACTAATTCTATTCCCTTCTCTGCCAGGTACCCACAACTTCTCCTTCTTAAGTTATCAAATAATAATAAGCCATTTATTTAGCTTGTACTATATGTCAAACTCATATACATCATATATAAAGTGATATGTACTTTGTATACATTATATCATTTATTCCTTTACATAATCCTATAAAGTAGATATTATTCTATCATTCCCATTTTACAGATGAAGAAAAGCAGGCAACTGCCTCAGTTATACTGCTAGCAAGGGACAAAAATTGGGTTTCAACCTACGTCTGTCTCACTACAGGGTCCTTGCTCTTACCCACTAAGTTATGAGAGCCAGACAGGACACCTGAAATCATCTAGTCTCAAATCCTCATTTTATAGATTGGGATGCTTTAACCAGAAGAGTTTAAGTGACATGTTCAAAGTCACACCTTGATTACTGGGTAGAGTCAGGGCTAGAATACAGGGCTTACATTTTTAAGCTCCTTCTACTACTCCATATGGCCTTTTTCTAAAATTTGAAAATAGAAATACATTCTGATTCTCTACACAAATAAGTATTCCCATAAACTGTCAATCTGATTCACTGTACAACATTCAGGAGATCCTCCCTAATTCCTCTGAAGCCTCCAAAGGCTGCCAACTCTTATAACCATGTCTGATTTAAAATGATAAACATTTTAAAACTAAAATAGCAGGGCGCCTGGGTGGCTCAGAGGGTTAAGCCTCTGCCTTCAGCTCAGGTCATGATCCCAGGGTCCTGGGATCAAGCCCCGCATCGGGCTCTCTGCTCGGCAGGGAGCCTGCTTCCTCCTGCCTCTCTGCCTACTTGTGATCTCTCTCTCTCTCTGTCAAATAAATAATAAATAAAATCTTAAAAAAAAAAAAACTAAAATAGCAATGTATCCCATAATCTGCTAAGGGTTCTTACTATTAATGGTCATGTGATATTTCTCCCTTACATTTTACTTATTTTATTATTATTAAGTAAACTCTATCCCCAATGTGGGGCTTGAACTCATGACCCCAAGATCAAGAGCAGCATGCTCTACCGACTGAGCCAGCCAGTAGCCAACTAGGCTATATCTCATACTAATTAAATTGGAAATTCTGGGAGTGGGACCCAGGAGCCAATATTTTTTAAAACTTTCATGTGATTCTAATATGCAACCAAGTTTGAGAACCAGGTCTTTAATAATTATTTAAATAATTATTATTTTTAGTAACACTACTAATAATATTTTATTATATAAATATATAAATATATAGTCTTATTATTTATATTATTTAAATAATGTTTATTATAAATAATAAATAAAACAATATTATTTTAATAAATAATCAAATAATTAAACAATTATTTTTTGTTTAGTTATTATTTTAAATAATTATTATTTATATTTAATATAATGATTAAATAATTATTTAAAATAATATTTCATGGTATATTAGATCAAAAGAGCTCTCTGACAGTGTCATCAACTATATTAATCCACCTTCCTCAAAAAAATTACTAGAGAAAAAAATCTAAGATTTCAGAAAAACTTTCAAATCACAGAACACCAGCATCAGTTACTTAAACTCCTTTTAGCTGACGATACAGAAAAATACACAGAAATCCTTAAGTATCACACAGAAAGAGTAACTTGAGCTACCAGCCAAAATGAGCTCATAATCATGGACATGCATTATTTCTTGTTTCCATACACATATCACAAAGCAACAACCTGCCTGGAACGTAACAAACCACACTCATAAATTAAGTCAACTGATTACAGTCCTTTTTCCAAAGCTGATTCTAAGTGGTTTTTCCTTGATTTAAGCCATTAGGTAAATGAAAACTGTGTGCACTTCACAAGCGTGTTTAAACATCACAAGTTCTGTATTCCATAACAGAAGACAATGTGATTGATTACTTATGAGGTCACATGACCAACCAATCAAGAGAGGTCTTTAATCACCATGAATAAGAAAATATAGCATCAACACAAAATTAATGAACTTGTTAATTATTCTTTCTGGTTATAAAAATTTAGCTATAACAAATATTGGTATTTCTTATTTTTATCAGAATTAACCCATTTATTTTTCATCTTCCCCAGTTCTCTGTTCCTCATGGAAAATTATGTTTTGGCCCTGATCCTACCTTTTTTAGTTCCAACTACACAGTAAACAGGCAAAGCCAAATAGTTCTCAGTAGCTGCTTTACCAAAATTTGACAAAAATATTAAATATTAAAATACTTCCTTATTTTCATAATAATTATACTGTGTTCTCCTAGCAATTCAACAAGATTTTTCTTAAAAAATAATTATGGTGACCCAAGCATAATTCAGAAGAAAAATGTCTACTTACAGGTATCATCCAGTTAGCCAGGTCACCATATTTGGAAACCTGCATTGCTCCTAGCATTGTTAGATTGACATGCCCCCTGAGAGAGAAAAAGGAAATATAAAGCAAACTTCACAAGCTTTATGTCCCATTTGCTTGAAACTGCCAGCAATTAAAATAATTCTATACCCTCCAAAATAAATTTGCTTTCTCCCACCCAACACCAGATTTTCCAAATCAATCGGCCCAAGCTGATGTAGAGAAATAACCATTAAGAGTTCTTTAAAAAAATTATAGCCTATATTGTCTCCAAAAACAAATTAAAAACAGGTGTACACAGCAAGTTTGTTTCCTTTGGTGAGGGGAAATGTGGCTTGAAGACAAACGCTAGCTAGAAAATGAAAGCACAGTTTTGTAAAAAATGTTAGGATCCTCAGAGAAGACTTTAAAAATGTTTACTTCAGTATTCTCAGCACATAGATATATATTCCATTTGGGGGGTTCTTTTAATAACAATGAGCTCAATGTTCCAATTCCCAACCCTCAATGTGAATAATTCCTATCATGGTGCAGCTGAATGAGCCCATGACCATTTTCTGGCTGGGAGACGTGGCTACGTTTCGGAGCCTTGCTAACACATTCAGGGGATGACTCAGTTCATTCCATGCCATGTGAAACATGGGGGGCTCCGTCGTTACATACCCTCTAATCATCGCAAATGATTCATCGCTGGAGAAGTAAGAAGCTCCTGGAAGAACAGTAACTGTTTCCTTGCCTAAACACACGTACGCAAGAAAGGAAACAAAGGGAAGAAAAAGCTATTAGATTTCTAAGAATGGAAATCATGCAGAGAGAGGTCTATACCTTCTCTGTTTCCTACAGAACTAAGGCCCCTTTAACCAAACTGCTGTGGCAATGGGGGCTGGGGGGACACAGTGGGAACTGTTGCCCTATGAAGAGGAGTATTTAGTCAGTGGCATTGTTCAGATTTGCCCCTGCATGGTGATGACAGAAAGCAGACCAACTTCTAATTTTATTATTGTTTTTGGAATTCTCTACAGACAAAGCACCCCCTGTCACCTCTAGCCATTCCCACCTGTCCCCGGCCCCACTCCCTCCATAAGCCCCTGCTAAATGCTGATGAGAGTGAGGGAAAAAGAGTCCCTGGAAACACCTATCAGAATGCAATGCTACTGTATGTCACTGGAGCAGGGAGACTGTGGAATAAGCATGAAGAAATGCAACTTTGAAGGGAATGACACAGAAGGTGCTCCTCAAATTGTTTCTTAAAAATCAAGAAATAATCTAGAAAGCGAGGTGCCCCCTAATTTCTTAATATCATTAGGCCTGAATCTCTTCTTTTAATCTCTCTCTCTCTCTGCCTCATATTTCCTTTCTTGCTCCTGTTTGTTAAAATCATAGGACTTTGATGAGATCAGGGAATAGCATCCTAATACTGGCTCACATATTTAATGGTAACTTCCAAGAGGTCCCCTTGGAAAGACCTCTTCCAAAACTTACACCTCATAATGAAAAGTTCAGAGCTGGAAAGGATCTCCAAGGTCATCCGGTCCCCACACAACAATTCTATCACCTGACTTGTGTATTTCAGCTGTTTTCTTTTTCTGATCCTTTTCCTGTGTGTACGGTGCCCAGGGGGAGGTTTCTGGTCTTAACTAGAAAAGTTCTCACATGCCACTTTGCCAAATAGAAGTGGGAAAGTGCATTATCCCACTGTAATAAAGCAGTCAAACAGAAGGGGAAGGAAAGTTATGATTCCAGGGTTGGAACAGAGAAAAGCTGGACCAGAGTGGCTGGATCATGCCCAGGTGTGCAACACAGCTGTACCCTCAGCTTCTCAAGCCTTGCCTGAAAGCTAAATTCTCTATCAATATCCCTCTCCATTGGAGCTCAAGTAGAGAGAAAGAGGCTATTTATATCATGCTGAAATATTTATTCTCCAAGGGAGTCTGATTCTAAACAGGGGAAACATTTTCACATCTTCCAAAGTACTATAAAGATAAAAGGTCTGGAAAATACTTTCTGGTGTGGTCAGTAGGAGCTTTTAGGTAGCACATAAGATTTGGGGGATTAAATGAAATAATGCATGCGCAGTCCTTACTACAGCACCTGGCACAGAGAACAGACTCCATAACATAAGCTTTTACTATTGCCATTTTTTGATTCCTCACTCCAAGTCTACTTATAAAAGAGACAGTGCCATTGCCCCTCCAGGGTTAAATACTATTGGACCCAGCCGGTGGCTTATATGGCAGAGCTATACAGCCAACCTGGGAGCTCTAGGTTTCAGGATAGGCATAATACAACTAAACTTGATCCTTTTCTTTTTTTTTTAAGATTTATTTATTTGAGAGAGAGAGAGAGAGTGACAGAGATAATGAGAGAGAGCACAGGTGGGGAGGAGAGGGAGAAGCAGACTCTCCACTGAGCAGGGAGCCTGATGCGGGGCTCCATCCCAGGACCCTGGGATCATGACCTGAGCCGAAGGCAGATGCTTAACCGACTGAGCCACCCAGGTGCCCCTAAACTTGATCCTAACACAATTTCCATATCCAGCAAATCCGGTTCCTCACTGGTCCTGTGAGGTGGATAAGCAAGGACCAAGAATGTGCAAGGACAAAAAAGCAGAGAAACATAAAAATCTCAATTCTTTGTCCTCCATGTGCTAAATCACAATGACTTCTAAAGGGCAATCTCCACCAGCTGACAGTACATAGAAGGCATTATTTACCACTCACAGGAAACTTGGAAATCAGTGCAAGGCTCTGGCTCTCCTCATGTGATTTGTGGAGCATAGTTTTATTTAAGAGCCCAGAAAACAACTCTCATAAAAAATAGTTATTGTCAGGCACCCACTAATACATTCTGGCATGTTATAAATTACATTCTCTGGAAGCCAAGTTAGTTGTCAGTATTTTTAAATATCCAATATCTAAATAAAACTAGATATCCTAAAGTTGAATCCAAGTTTTTCAAATACAATGGCCAAATCTGGTCAAGAAATAACTGTAATCAACATACAATCAATACCTTAAAGAAAAATAACTTTCGGGCGCCTGGGTGGCTCAGTGGGTTAAGGCCTCTGCCTTCGGCTCGGGCCATGATCTCGGGGTCCTGGGATCGAGCCCCGCGTCGGGCTCTCTGCTCAGTGGGGAGCCTGCTTCCCCTTCTCTGCCTGCCTTTCTGCCTACTTGTGATCTCTCTCCTCTTTGTCAAATAAATAAATAAAATCTTTAAAAAAAAAAAAAAAGAACTTTCTTATTTGACTATTCCTGATTGATTTCTGTTTCCTCCAGTTTTTCTCTACATGTGTCTAGATCCTTTCATGATATCTGGGCAAACACAGTTACTCAATTTCATAGTTAGTGAGTCCTTTGGCTCATGATTTAACATGTCGTTTACTCAGTATCAAGTAAATGGCTGCTATGTGCCTTAAACAGCATTACAAACCAAACACAGATGCCCTCAACTAATGGTTCTCAAACTTTAACACCCATCAGAATTACATGGGAGGCAGATCTCTGAGCTAAATTCCCGGAGTTTGTAATTCAGTAGGCTGGTGATGGGGCCTGAGAATCTCTATTTCTAATAAGTCCCTGGTGATGTTGATGCTGATGCTGTACCACACTTCAGAGAACAACTGCCCTAAGCAAAAGGAATATACTATTCAGCTAGGGAGATAAACATACACAAATCATTACAAGGCAAAGAGAGAAACACTAGATGTATTATAGGTTCAAAGGTGGGGCATTTCTGAACCACAGAAGGATCAAATGAACTGGAGCTTGAAGAACGGGTATAACCCATTTCAACAGAACAAAAACTCTGGTGATAGGCAGAGGAAGAGCAAAGGCATGGAGGAAGGAAGGCTTGAGTCGTGATTAGAACAGATCAAGCAGTCCAGGATGGGTGGACACAGGAGTCCTTGAAGGGTGTAGTGGAAGATGAAGCTGGACAGGGCAGGTGCAACTATCAGACAGATCTTGAATGCTGTACTCTTTGTACTTTAGTCTGCAGGCCCGTGATTCTTCAGTTGTGGCACAAAGGCCTCCAGAGAAGGCATTATTGACATTGGGAGCTGGATAACTCTTTGAGGGGGGCTGTTTTGGTTACTGTAGGATAACTAACAGCAGCCCTGACCTCTACCGACTACGTGATGATAACACTGGCAATCGAAAATGTCTCCGACCATTGTCAAATATCCCACTTGCTTACTGAGGACCGCTGCCCTGGAGGCACATGGCAGGAGCCAGGGATATTTATAAGACATAAGGTTAACATGGTGGTTCTTTCTAAAGCAGTTTTAATCAAAGGTAAGTCATTTAAAACACTGTATATTAAAAGAAAACACAATTAAGAAATAGAGAAGAATGCAAAATGTACATTAATAGGAAAGCTAAAATGTGAGACTCATTGGAAATTTGACAATTGCATCAGAATACTGCAAATCTTAACAGGACTTCTGAAGCATGGCCCTCTGCACCTTTGTAAAACTTAGGGTAGCAGCGGGTATAGCTCCAATGTGTAGAGAAAAAGGCCAGGAGACTGCGTGTGAGTCCAGTCCCTAGCATGGGATCCTGGGCACACTACATCACTATTCTGGGCCTCAGTTTCCCAATCTATACAGTAAGTTTTCACATGAGACTCAAATGGTATGTAAGTATGAAAAAGTATGCCACAAACCAAATGGTGCTGTAAGGTGGGCATTCATTTTTCATAACCTCGAGGTTATTATTTAGAAGGGGCTGATCTTACAGGTAACTTCCCCAAATTTGGGGAGTTGAGGAGACCACCGATATGTGTTCTGGGCTCTTTAGCTCAAAGTATTTCCTCCCTAATTTAGATTGCTCCAAAGTCAAAAGCATCATAAATCCTAAGCAGAACTTTGATGAAAGAGTTAAAATATTAATAAGCTGATTTGCAGCTTGGCTCCCAAAAAGCAATGAATTATTGTTTTATAAAGCAGTCTAAGACTATACATGGTATTTCAGGAGTTAAAATATAAAACTAGTGGCTTCATTACGATTGAGCTACTTCTAAACTCAGGGAATCAGAAATGCCTACTGTCCAATAATCATGGAAAAGATTAACTACTTTTCCAAGGAAAGTGGGAATTATGAAATGTGGAAAATGGAGTTATTCATTTTGCAAATAACTCACTAACATCATAAATTAATTAAACCAAGCAGCAAATATTTTCACAGATCAATGAGCTATTGCTAAAGGGTACAGTACAATTAAATTACAGCCTTAGTTAAATGTCATTGCTTTATCACAGTGGGCCTTTCAGGGTTGAGTCGTGTTAGCTAATTCAACTATTCAACCAGAAGCAGTTTTACTTCCAAAAATTCTAAGTATCAAACATCAATTCTACTTGGCAGCTGGCCTTCATGTTCAGCTAATATTGCTGCTCTTCTGAGATTTACATGTACTGTTTTTGAATGTGAAGTAAGAATAATACTTTTGTGGGGGTAGAATGAATTCAAGAGTAAAAGAAGGGTAAAGAAAATCATGCTAGAGAATAAAAATTAGCTTCTTATGAGCAGCCCCAGTGTCAGGATAACCTTCAGCCCCAACAAGTGGCAGTGTTGCCTCAAGCATGGGCAGTAACAACGGCCAAAGAGTCTGGCCTGTTTTTTTTCTCCTCTAGGCTGCTACTACAAGCAACTCTATGTCACAGTCAAATAAGAGGCTTATAATAAAAGGCAAAGCATATAAATGTGAGAATAAAGAAAACAGGCTAGAGTGTCAGTTCAAAAATCTCTATTACATCCCTGGGTTGTACTTAGTGGCAGAATACATTTCTAAATACCCCGGAACCTCTGAAGGATGCTCTTCTACTCCAATGATGACTAGGGGACAGTAAATATTGCTCAGAACAAAACCCCCAGTGTGCCAATCTTTTCTTCTTGCCTCTACGGATCCACTTGTCATCCTTCTCATCACAAGAAGGCAGACATTTCAACCTAGGATTGGCCCCAATGGAAGGTGCAAAAAGAAGATCCAGCAGAGAAGACCCCCACCCCTCGTCCAGGTTTCTGCAAGATGGCTGCATTCCTCTACCAAAGGCCATAGATCTGATTAGGTGGCTCTCTCCCACGGCTGTCTCTTTAGACCTCAGGATGATAATAACTCCCTGTGGTTGTAAATTGTCCTTTCCTTTAATTCTCATTACCCCATTTGGGGAGTGCTCTCTATGTACAGCCAGGACCCTCACTGATTGACCCATCAAAGCTTTTCCCATTATATGCAGCCTCACCTGCAATTTCTCTATTATCTTACTCTTCCCTACGTAAGAGATGATCTCTGAAGAGCAAGCCAGGCAAAGAAGAGACTAGGAAGGCTTCTCTCCCCTCCTCAGTGAAAAACACAATGGCACACTCTCCAGGAAAAAGCAAAGAATCAAGTCCAACTCCCTTCTCTTATTTGGCAGAGAACTAAATTAACAGCAAAGGAAAACACTGGAAAAACATGCGAGGGAGTTTACCTGCATTGATTAGATCTGCATCAACTTCATTTTGTAGTGGATACGGACCCTGTCAAAGCACACACTGAATTAGTAAAAGAAGTTTCTCACTGAATCACACACTAAAATCATAATATAAATAACTTCTCTAAAAACCCTGGGATAGTACCATCAAAAGACTTGAGGTGAACCTTTTAAAAATAATTCCAGTATGTTCATGGCTGTTTCTCATATTGATTAGTCTTGCCTACACTAATAACTGTGATAAATAAAAAATTATTTCCTAAAAATTACCAAGTTTGAAAGAAATGTTAAGCCATTAGAAATACAGGTCAGTAAAACAAAAAGTAATTATTTAGTGCCCACTATGCAGTCAATGTTACTCATAAATCTTCTTGGTAGTATCCATGCCTACAAACAAAATGGTTGCCTCATCTGACTAGAAGGATGCAGAGAGGCAAATTTTCATCTTTTTGCTATGCAGCACCTAAAGGCTCAAATTTAGAGTCCTAACCTTATCTCTCACAACACCTAAGTTTTGATGCCTTTATTTTCCCTTTGCCTGGTTACTCTCAGTTTTGCTTTTTAATTTTGTATGTATTTTTATAAGGCATCCCTACATTACTTGAATGCGGTGAGTTGTTTCATAATATAACATACAGTAAACAAAACAGAAGGAAATGGAAAAAGGGGTGGGAGACATAAGACAGAACCAAGAGTGAGGAAATCTGAGCTGGGAAATTCTAACATGCTCTCAAAAAGAGGGACCAAGCATGTATTGTTTAAATAAACTGAAGGGGTAACTAATATTTTAGAGTATGTAAATTTTCCCTTTAAACATTGACCATGGATAATATACATCATTTCCCTTGTCTTCTAAATGAGGGAAATGGTCCCTCTATGACTGCAATATGAATCTTTTATCCAGACTCATGTCAGTTTTGTGCTTCTGAAGATAGTCATGAGTACCACCTCAATCAGTATCAACTATATGCTCCTGATCATTATTTATGTTTTAAAGACTAAATATACCTTTCCATATATACAATTTTTATTGCATTAACAGTTAAGATCTACTGAGAACAACAGGAGATTAGAAATCTTATAAATTGGCTAAACTATAAATAATCTCTACCATAGTTAACATTACATTAAAAATGTCATCCAGGAAGCAAAAGTGTTTCTTATTATTATAGTACTGAATAAAAAGTATATCCAAATTTTGTGAGAACGTTGAGCTCATCTGGAAGGTTAATCTTGAGGAAGAGAAAAAGTCTTCCCTTTTGAACAACATGGCCTCAAAATGAGAATTAGGTAAGAAGAACTTTTTGAATTAATCAATTGTCAAAACATGTCCCTGTTCCTCAAGTAAAAACCTTACTTTTCAGTTTCTCATTCAGAGTCGTACTGATCACTGTTTAATACAGAATTCTTTATGACCTTCACTACCTTGTCCAACCACACAAGAGTTAAGAAAGTTAATCTGCACAGGACACTGTGAGGTCTCTCTGAAGCAGGCATACCAGAGGAGGAAGACACTGACAAGATGGCACAGGACGAACAGTCAGAAAGCTCAGATAGTCAGGAAACTAACTTAAAAATAAGGCTGGGAACTTTAAGCTAACAACTCTTAGAAGATTTCACTGTGTGGACTCTCGTTTTTCCATCGAGACTGGAGAAATAAAACATTAATTTCTGTCTTACCAAACCCAGGATTCCATTTTCACTTTGCAGATGAACTGTGATATTTGGGCTGATAAAGTTGCTGGCCAGAAGTGGGATTCCTATGCCCAAATTAGCTGGGGAAAAAAGATGTTAAGGTCCACTGTATAAAAGGTAGAAAGATTATGCCATAAATCTGCCACATATATAAATCTGAACTTCTGAACTTTAAAGGCACTTGCTCTGAATGTAATCACTGAATATATTCTCCCATCACTCTCCAGGCACTGTTTTGTAATCTTTTTAAAAAAGAAAATCTCTAATTTCAATAACGTTAATATGCTTTCCTGTAAAGATATCAAAGTGGTGGTTTCAGAGGTCATTTTTACTGTAAGACACATTTTCTTTTCATTAATGTGCTTAGCAAATTTGAACTGGTGTATTACGACTTATTATGACTGACGTATTATTAAACAAGGCTTGACCTTTGTTTTAAAAGTAATTTTCACTATTCAAAACTCCAACTAAATATGACAATGATTTAATATTCTCAAAAAGGGTTATCATTTTTAAATTAAAACTAAAGTTTTCTGACAATACCAAAATGTCTGTCTAAAACCATAACAATTCCTTTGGGTCACTGAGATAACATTCATTGGTAACTGAATCTTCTCTAAGATATAAGGAAAAAAGAGGTGGTGACTAAGTTTCAGTGAATATAACTGAGACCACATAAAAAGTAGCTGAGCTAAGGCATCAAAGAGCTGAGAGTTTGACTCTTCTTCCTCAAATGATCAAAACTGCGTCCTGATTTGTCTGTAATGGTGTAGATTTAAATTTGCCTCTCAACACAAACAGGCCGATCAGATCAGAGACACCCACACTGCCTGGAACTGCTATCCATACTGTCCACCACCACCACATATTGCAGGACTGGCCTTAGAATTAGAGCACAGAATGATGGCACTCTGATGAGATTCCAGGAACAGTGAGATCTTTGTGAATCAGAGCCAGAAAAAAATAAGGTTTGTATGTGCTGCAATATTACAGACTATGAAGGCTACCAAGATGTCAATGAACCAAGACACTGCTTATAGACACAGTAATTCTAAGAAGCTCTGACAATAGTTACTTGGTTCATTTCTTACCCGATCACAATCTAGTGTAGTGTTGTTTGTACTTCATTTCTCACAGTGATATACAGATCACATTAAGATATTAATTTCATTATGAGCAAGTATTTTCAGATGAGGGCAATCCCAATGACAAGCTTCTTACCTGAATTCTTTCATCATATTCTATAATTTTTTCAGTTTTTTAATGCTTTTTAGTGGGTCAAATGCCAGAGATAAAGAAGTCGGTGTACTCTGGGTTGAAAAAAAGTGGGTGGTGTGGAAAGACCATTTATATGAACTACCTTGCAAATATTTTTCACAGAAAATACAATAACAGCAAATAAAGAACACCTAGAAGCCATTATTATGTAAAATTAGTGGTATCATATAGTCAGTGTTTAAATGTCAGTGGGAAAACAATTGACTGGTGGTCATTAGAAAACTTGGGGCCTAGCTTTCACCTGCTAAGTTAACTTGGCTGCTGCTCTATCTTGCTGATATAGGAGGTGAAGAGAGGTGCTCTTCTATTCCCCTCCCCGATGTGAATTCTCACTGTAATGTAAGGTATAAACTGGAAAACAAAGAAAAATGAGGTGGTGGAGGTAAAAATAAAGTAGAAACAGAGATTCCCCAGTCACTATCAGTCTGAAAGAGGATATTCATGGTCAGGGGAAGCTCGCAGAATGAAGATACTTGTCATGTTTCTAGATCCTCCTTTAGGAACTTTAAATATGGCTTTAGGCCTTTAAGTATGGCTTTAGTGTATTTACCACTCAACAAATATTTATTTTATCAAACACCATTTGCATTTTATGCAATATTTGTTATTGTATAGTTCAATGTTTGATGCATTGAAAATCAGCAAAATGGCAAAGAGACTCACTGTTAAACACGTTCAAAAACTGAATAGTAACTGTACTAAATTATCTCAACCTACCTCTTTTTTTTTTTTGACAAAGTATCTAAAGCAGGATTTGAATCATTCATTGAATACCCTTACAAAGCGTTAGACATAAAAGGGTACACTCATGGGATCCTTGCCAAAGGAAACAGGGGTTGTTAAGAAGTTGGATCTTATGTTTCAATGAGTATGCAAATGTCAGAACACAGAGAAAGTAAATAGCACTGTTATAACTAGTACTTCTGAGATTTGAAACCTCATCCTGGGTAATCTCTTTTTCCAATGACCTTTAGCAAAATGCCAAATTGTGTATTAGAAATCCATTATATATTAGAAAATAGCTAAGCAAATTTTGGTTGCCATTTTGTTTCAAGAAGGCAAACAGATTATAGTTCCAATTTCATATACCTCAATATCTTCAGGTTATATGCCACATTTTGTAAAAATTGATCCATTGCTTTAAAACGTTACAGTGGACGAGAAAAGAATCACTATGCAGGAGGCCTAGTAGCCTGATGAATATAGAAAAAGTGAGGGCTATGACTCTGCCCAGCCCCAGAAAGATAAAGGATACCATACATGCCGTCCTCAAATTCAAGAGCTGCCCGCTTGATGATACGTTCCCTTACATTATCTCCAGGTTTACCGGATTTGGTTTTTACATCCTCCTCTTTCCGGACTGATAAACGCTTTAAAATAAACATAAATAAATTATTCATCGTTGAGGTATACCTTGTATTTTATCACTGCTGAAATACAAAATTTTGCTGGAAAAAATTTAAGTCTCTCTCATTACTACTATGAGGCAAATCTATAATATAACAGAGAGGGTTATTTTTTTTTAAAGAATAACATGGGTGGTATTTGATGACAGAAATAATTTTTTAGAAAGTGAAAGAGGTCAGATTTGTTTGAAGAAGATAAACTTGTTCTGTTTTTTTGAAGCAAATAATCCCTTTGTTACTGTCACACTGACTGCTACTACTATTACTCTTAGGACTTCTGCAACTGAATTCTCAGGTGCTCGAGGTTTGAGGCAGAACAAAGAAAAGGAAGAGACTTTGGGATTCTGTTTTTGCAGGGCTGTAAGAATATTTTTACCAGGTGTTGCTACTGCCAATTGCATATTTCCACCTGTAGGGTCTGGACTGGTTTTGCTGTACGTGCATCACGGGAAGCATAAAAATATCCAGAAACCAGCCAGGAAACTATTTCCATTACTAAATCTCCTTGACATAGACTCTGGTTTCTATTTGCAAGTGTCCCACATCCTTTCTCCCTAGCCCCCTGACATTAGTATTAGATTGCAAAATGTCTTTGTTTGACAGCTGAGGGTATCTCTGATTGCCCAGTATCTCCTACTGGATGTCTATTCTATTGCTGCTCCCTAGACAGCTGTGAATCTTGGTATCAGTTCTGGCCCAGCTGAACGTTCTTTATGCTCTCGGTAGCCTTAGAATACTTCTACTGCTCCTGGTACCTATTCCTTGCCATGATCTCATATCTTCCAGCTGCCCAGAGCCTGATGCTAATGGGAATGACATTCTGGACTTTATAAAGTGCAAAGCAACTTCAAGACAGACATTTCTAAATAATCAAACACTAAGTCCAGCAGGGCTAAAACCTTCTCTACCCTCGGACAGCCAGTCAAAACTATGCATTGTAAATTAGGACAGTAACAGAAGCCTGAAGACACAGCCCAGAGAATCACATAACTTGGTGATACTCATGGTAAACACAAGTCACTGTTGGATTGGACAATAACATAGATAATGATGTTCCCTTAGGATAGACACATGAGATGCTCCTACTAATATCCAAAGTAAGACTTTCCATTCAGCTCTAATTCCTTATCATCTGGAATGGCCCCAGGGGCACATATCTCCGATAATCAGATTTATAAATACTAACAAAGAAGCTTAGTCAATTACCTCAATTCTTTTCTCATATTTTTCTCCTTTTATAAGGCGATGTACATAGATCTTAGGAATATGGATGTCTTCTGGGGCAAATGATCCAATATCCACAATTTCTTCAACCTAGGCAAAAAAAAAAAATTAAATAGAGCTTAAACTGAACATTTTTTATTTTTAAAAAGGTGAAGTATGTGCATTGTTACCTTCAATTTAGATTACATATACAATTTAGATTATATACACATATATATATATGTGCCTGGGTGGCTCAGCTGGTTAAGCATCCAACTCTTGATTTAGGCTCAGGTTGTGATCTCCAGGTTGTGAGATCAAGATCAGCGTCTGGCTCCACACTTGGCAGGAAGTCTGCTTGGGATTCGCTCTCTCCCTCTGCCCCTCCCCCATGCACTCTCCCTCTCTCTCTACCTCCCTCTCTCTCTCTCAAATAAATAAATGGATCTTTTAAAAAAAATACACATACTCACACACATACACGTATGTATATAGCAAAGAGAGAGAGAATATATTACACACACACAAACATACACACTTCTCGACCCACAAAAAAAGAAGAAATTCAAATACATATGTCTGAACATAAAATACAGAACATAAAGCTCCAGAACTTAGTCTTTGCCCAGAAGAGTCTCACTTACAAATTTGTCAAATGGTTTCTCAGTACAGCTGCTTGAATTTTCACAAATTGCAGCTCAAAACTTGAAAGCACATCCCTTAAACCCTGATTTTCAAAATTAATGGGAGATTTATCATATCAAAGACAAAAATCTGCAAAAACATCTGCTGGGTCAATTGAAGAGCTTTTTAAATATAGATCAAATGCCATTTGTAACAGTTTTTAATTATTTCTGTTATTAGCTTCCCAGGATCGTGATAGAACTGCAATTGCTGAAATAAGTTTACTTAAAGACAAATCTTAATTTCAATATGGAAATTCAAAAAGGAAATATTAATTAATAACTAGAAATACTCAATGTAATTAGGATTAAAGTCATTCACAGAGCAAAAGGGCATTTTACAGCAGTAGGAAATGCTCCAAGTTAGTCTGCTGTTTTATAACTCATTAAAAAAAGAAAAAAAAGTATTTTTATATCAATATAAAAAGAACCTCAGAATAACAATGATCAAGAAAAACTAAGGTCAGTGTAGTTGGGGTCAAAGAATTATCTTTCCTGGGCCAAGAAAAAATATTATCTTAAAGACTGCTGTTGGGTGCTCAGTTCAATATATGCCATACCCAAAGCAAAGAACTATTTGCTTAAATGAACTTGTGCAAGATGAGTTGTATTAAACATGCCTCCTAAACTAATAACTGAACTCTCCAGAAATTTGGAGGTCAAGTAGCACTTTTTATGTTATTTTACCCTGTATACCCATACTGTACTCCTCCTCCAATGAAACAATTACCAGGGGATACAAGAGTTATTTTAGTTATTATGCACTGCTCCCAAATAGCTGGAAAAAAAAAATAGAACGTGGTAGATAAAAGCTATCTTCAATGATAATTAGAAGGATCTTGGCCAAAATCAAACAAAAACTCCAAGTAAGAGTTAGTAAACGTGAGCATCCAACCTGAAATAGTGGGTAGAGATGCATATCTGCATTCGTTTGAGAATGAGCTAGAGGGAGGGCAAGGGATTCTCCATCACTATAATCTGTATCTTCCCCCGCCCCCCAAAACCCCTCTATGCTTTGGTATTTCCAACTCAAGGTGGTGATCCAGGTAAAGAGGAAGTGGATATAGGAAATGCAGAGCAGCTAGGCATTATCACTACTACTTCAAGTAGTTGGAACTTTTATTTTTTTTATTTTTTTATTTTTTTTAAGATTTTATTTATTTATTTGACAGAGAGAGAGATCACAAGTAGGCAGAGAGGCAGGCAGAGAGAGAAGGGGAAGCAGGTTCCCTGCTGAGCAGAGAGCCCGATACGGGGCTCGATCCCAGGACCCTGAGATCATGACCTGACCGAAGGCAGAGCCTTTAACCCACTGAGCCACCCAGGTGCCCCAGAACTTTTAGCCATTAGAGTTCATCCACATTTTTATACTTATTTAATTCAAGCCTTCAGAGAGGTTCTGGACTTTAAAAACTTGTTTATACATTAACCCATTATCCTGAGGATATATATGAAGACTCATTATTTATGAAAATATTGGCCACAGCATTTGGTAAAAAAATGAGTTGGAAACAACCTAAGTCATCCACTACAGGGTAATGGTAAAATATATATGGTACATCCACATGATGGACCAATATCTTGCTTTCATCATACTTAATGACATATCATAATTTAATGTTTCATAAAAATGCAAGATTTTGTACAAATAAATATTTACAGATATGCCCTTTGGCACAATTATCTCTACACCTACAAAAAACTGAAAGGAAATACACAGAAATGCTAATAATTATTGCCTCTGGGTAACAAGTTATTTTTCTTTCATTTTACTTCTACAATCAAGGGGTAAAAAACTTAACAGATTTTTTTTTTTATGATGCAGCAGACAGTAAGTAAGGAGGTTCCCAAACTGAAAACTACATTAAATGGAGGATGTCATAAATTCCTTAATTAGTTAGATATGTACCAAAAGGACATGTTAAAAGGAAAACAGGAACTCAAAGAAAACCTGCAGTTTCTAAACTCTAAAAGCACTTACATGTTATGAAATGAATTAAGGAAACTCTTTTGCCTACACTTTTTAAAGATAATGCGAATTATTCTCCTGACGCTGTTCCAAAAGTCCAGGCCCTCATATCTCTTGCTTCAATTACTACAGCAGCTTCCTAATTGGTCTCCTTGCCTTTGCCCTTCAGTAAGGACAAGAAACGTAATGGGAAAGAAAAAAAGATAGTAATCCTTCTTACTTAAACCAGAAATGCTGATGGTAACCAATCGCTATTGTCTTCTGATTCCAAAAAAGAAAGTTTTGTTCCAAAACATCAATTTAAGACAAAGTTTCTTTTGGGCACCTGGGTGGCTCAGTCAATTAAGCAGCTGCCTTCAGCTCAGGTCATGATCCCAGAGTCCTGGGATCCAGCCCTGCATTGGGCTCCCTGCTCAGTGGGGAGTCTGCTTCTCCCTCTGCTCCTCACCCTGCTCTCGTCCTCTCTCTCAAATAAATAAATAAAATCTTAAAAAAAAAAAGACAAAGTTTTTTCTACCAAGGACAATGACATCATGACTTTTACAACAAATAGGGCGACAGAATGTGTCCTGACAAAAGAACTCTGACAGAAAGCAAGAATCTGGTTACATGTCATCAGTTCTATGCTTTGTCATCCTGATAGAAGTGATTTTCCTATTGTAGAAAATGCATGTGCGGCATTTGTCCAAACAACATCAAACACTCAACAGTATTGAAAACTTCTATACAAAAATCAAAGCTTTCTCAGAGTCGGTTAGCAGAGTTAATAGCAAAGGAAGAAAATATTTGAAGTACAAACCAAAAGAAGAAAACATATGTTTTCAGACAATCTGTGAAAAGGGTTTCAAAAAACTGGAGAAGCAGAACTATCTTAATGCAAGCTACTGAAGGGACTGAAGCCTTCTCTGCAGCTCTTGTGTGATTTGGAGAAAGAACAGTATGGAGGAACCAACATGGGGGGAACCGTCTAGTGAGATCAGGCGATAACATAAGAGCTAAAGGAAATCTGAAAAGAAAAAGAGGAGTAAAATGAGCTTGTTAAGAAAAAAGTAAAAATAAAAACTCACAAGGGCACTCACTAACCATGGCAGAAATGTGCCTCCTGATATCAGAAGTGGGCAAGACAGAAAATAAAGAACAAAGAAACAGTCTCCGTGCAAAGCAGTGAGCAGATTTAAGTATCCTCAGACAAGGGCAAGAGGGAGGACAGGTAGCTAAGAACAACCCAGAGTTCTCCGGCACGAAGCATAGTTCTTATGCAGCACCATCTGGTTCATCTAGAAACCCAGACACCTGAGGCTTCTCTAATTAGTACTTGTCTTCAGTCATTAGCAGGAAAATAGAAGCTAGGAAATGTTAATTATTATTGATTTGAACTTTGTTTTAAAAGGTTGCTTTCTCTGCCCTGTACCCTTTTTAGTTTATCATTCTGAAAAGTTTTATTTTAAAGCTCAGAGAAAAATAAGAATTCATCCTTGGGCGACAACGCTTTTTTTCCTTGGCAAACATTATTTATATCTCAGGTAAGGAAACAGAGGAGCTGCAAGGCAATAACTTTCTTTTTTTTTTAATTTTATTTTATTTTAGTCACAGCCTGAATCCATGATTGCCACAAAAAAATGGGCGCAACCCTGCAAACCTCACTGTGATAAAAGGTAAGGGCTGTTTTGGGAAGAAGGGGAGGAATCGCACTGCCGGTTTTCTTCCTGAGTCATTTTAACTTTCAAAACAGGTTAGGATGAACATCCTTCTTTTGCCAAGAAATAAAGAAGCCAACAACAACAAGCAATAATGTCCACAATCATGAAAAACACTGACCCTAAATTATGAAAAGCTGTGGAAAACCAGAAAAATGGAAGAGGGAAGCATGAGTAGTAAGAGAATATATTACAAGTTAGAAGCACAGGTGCTCTGGATGGTAAGATGAGAAAAAGCAGAGCAAAAGGGAGGTCAGCATGCAGGGTATCTTTCCTGAGAATCCAAAACAGGGAAAAAGAAATTTCCAAAGGAGCAAGAAGGTGCATATCGTATTAAGCTTCCTGCTAGGGATGATATGATTAGTGCAAAAACATAAGATACAATGGCATGGAAGCTAAAAGGGCCTGGAACAAATTATATATGGTCTTCGATGTCTATACATAAAAGCACAAAGACTGAAAAGATGAGTTGCTATTAAAGAAATTTGGAACCTTAACAACATTGGTAAATATGTATACATAGTCATTACTGAAACTTGGCTGACTGGATCTCATGCCCATAGATATTCTACAATGTTCAGTGAAAACCAGCTGACAGAAGAACAAGCTATCTCAAGAAAAATATGCATGTGCCCAGAAAGCCACAGACCTAGTGATGAAATGCAGTAAAGTATATTCGACGTGAGTTTAAAAGGAGAAACAACATCACAGTGATGACCATATAATCAGTGCTCACAAACTAAAGATGTAGAGGACATATTTGTAATAGAATGTCAACACTGCTCAGAAATTAGATAGTCATATCATGAGAGGCACTAATTATCTGAACATCTTCTGTTCATGATATTCCTCTGATAAATTCTGTATTGCCTTCTGACAAGTTCTGTATTTCAGAAGGAAAATGTGAGAGAAATCATGATTCTGGACCTCTAACCAATAAGCATAAAGTTAGTAAAATAGAAATGATGGAAACCCTGAGAGAAAGTGACAAAGTGAAATTGCAATTTGTAATAGACCAGGAACTGAATCCTGGACATACATAGAAATGTATCCTGATCTTTGAAGAAGAGCAGATTTCAAAAATTTGAGAAAAAAAGAAGCAGGATGAAGTGGTCAGAAACCCTAAATGACAAATAAACTTAAGAGACTTTCCCATTCTGACAAGAGGAAAACGGACCACCTTGATGACGAAGAGAATGGCACATAAAGAGTCTAAGAGGTATAACATGGATAGCTATGTGGTTCTGCGTATCTCACAAGGGCTCACACAAAAGAGAGATAAGTATGATCCAGAACAAATGGGAGTCACACAAAACCTTCAGAGATGTGTCAAAAGGTACAAAACTGGAATGAGATGAGTCATATCCAAAATGCTACAGACTGGGTGTCTGGGTGGCTCAGTCATTGGGCATCTGCCCTCGGCTCAGGTCATGATCCCAGGGTTCTGGGATTGAGCCCCACATCGGGCTCCCTGCTCCACGGGAAGCCTGCTTCTCCCTCTTGCACTCCCCCTGCTTGTATTCCCTCTCCCGCTGTCTCTCTCTGTGTCAAATAAATAAATAAAATATTTAAAAAAGAATGCTATGAAAAAAAAATGCTATGGATGAGGAAAGAGTGGTCTCTGGGTGATTTTGCTGTTGCAGATGGAGAATTCAGAAATGGTAATCAGCACTGCTTGACACAGATGACAGAAAAAAGTGCAGCAGTTCGATTCCATTTTGCTCCTGACTTCCCCATCAGCGAAAAGGAAAGGGCAGTACTAATATGGCTAAGGAGGAACTGAATTCCAAGAAGAGATAGATTCTCTGAACTAATACTAGGCCCTAGGCAAAATGATATCCCAGGATTCTTAAAGAGCCAGAAAATATGGTCACATAATTACAGTCAAGTGAAAAATGGCAGCGATGTCAACAGAGAGAAGGAAATAGACTCTTTTTTAAAATAGGGGCTTAGGGGTGCCTGGGTAGCTCAGTGGTTAAGTGTCTGCCTTCGGCTCAGGTCATGATCCCAGGGTCCTGGGATCGAGCCCCGCACAGGGCTCCCTGTTCAGCGGGAAGCCTGCTTCTCCCTCTCCCACTCTTCCTGCTTGTATTCCCTCTCTCACTGTCTCTCTCGCTGTTAAATAAATAAAATCTTTAAAAAACAACAACAACAACAAACAAGAAACAAAATAGGGGCTTGGTTCACAACAGTATTCTAAAATGGATTACTAAACAAACAGCTTGTAAGGTCGTGAAACAGAGAAAAGAATATTGGGAGGCACCAGGACAAGCTTCCCCCAGACCACACCACGCAGAAAGGAATGCATTAAACTGCAGATCAGGTTAGCACACTGGTAGGCCAGGAGAAAAGCACTGTGTGATTTTCACAAAGAACCTCACCAAGTTCCTCACGAGAGCTGTATAGACTCAGCAGGGAAATGTGCCTTGGATACATTCACTTAAATTCAACCAATGCGGATTAAGCACCTACTAGATATAGCAATGAAGAAAACAGACAGGAAGTCTGCTATGATGTGCAAATACGTAGATAAGTACTTGAAGAATCACATAAGTACTCGATGGCTTGACAAATCCTTAAGACGTCTCCAATGCTGTGGTTTTTAACCTTGGGGGAAATGTGTAGTTCTTTTAAAATCCCATGAAAGCTACACACAAAAGAATTTCCCGATCTATAAAATCCTTCATGAGGTTTCAGGGGTTTGATCCATAAACAAATCCCCCTATTCTTTAGCCTCAGCCAGACCCCAGATTAGAAGAGAAGCCCACTCTGGTGGGTGACATCTTTGGTCCTATCCTGTTAAACATCTTTATCAAGGCCTTAAATGAAGACAGGGAAAACATTCTGAGTCCACTGTGGTTCAGAGGAAAGGGTCTGTGTGCAATGGGCAATTCTGAACAGATACATTTCCATCTCTGTCAGAGAAGACAATTTCAGGCTCATGACCTCCCAAGTATTTAGCAAAAGTTTGAGTGACAAAAACAATATTCAAGGAGTCCAAATATCCTTTTAATGTTCCGAGAAGAGTCTGCCCCTTCATATACCATTGTTATAAAGGGTCAGTTTCTCCTTTTTACAATCAAATGAGTTCTTTCGTGCAATTAAAACAGGGTGCCAAGATAAAATTCTGTCTAGTTTTAATAGCAAGAACAGTTGTACTTCACCCGATCTGATCATTAGTTCCCTTTATATGATATGTGCTATCAACTACATAAGTACTTTCACTTTTACTTGACATCTTGCGCTCACTCATGTTTGCCACGACAGTATGATTTTTCAGTCCAAGTCCAGCTCCATTTGAAAGCCCTACCATTGCTTTTCTTTCTTCTTATAGCCCTACTTTAAAATGATGTTGCTTTGTATATATTTCATGGTTTGTAAGCTACTTTACATCATCTCTGGAACAAAATGGGTAAAAATTAAACAGTGCATTTATCAAACTGGAGAATGATACAAGGCTAGAAAAAAAGAGCTGACACTAATAAGATAGATATACTACCATCTGGGGACCCCTGGGTGGCTCAGTCGGTAAAGCGTCTGCCTTTGGCTCAGGTCATGATCCCAGGGTCCTGGGACTGAGCCCCACATTGGACTCCTTGCTCAGCTGCGAGCCTGCTTCTCTCTCTCTTCTTTGCGAGCCGCTCCCCCTGCTTGTCCTCTGACAAATAAAATGGAGAGTGGAGGAGAGGAGAGGAGAGGAGAGGAGAGGAGAGGTGAGAAGAGGAGAGGAGGAAGGAATACTACCATTTGGTCTCGACTGGTTAGGAAAATAAAATGGGCCAATATTTACTGAATGAAATTCAACAGGGAACAAATATTGTAAAATAATACCTGTCTAATAATTTTTTGAAGAGGAAATATAAAAGGGACTAAGCACCAGCACAAAGACTACATGTGATGGAAACATCAAAAAAATGCCAGAAAAATCTTCCTTTCTCCATTTGCTGTCAGCCTCAGAGTTCAGGATAAACACCTTAAACCCCATGTCCCTCATTACAAAACAAAAACTATCCTTCCACTCTACAATGCCTCATCTGAAACATGGATGAGAAGGAAAATAGATGAAGCCGTTTGAGCTCATTAAAAGAAAAGCTTGGAGTGCCTGGGTGGCTCAGTTGGTTAAGTGTCTGCCTTCGGCTCAGGTCATGATCCTGGGGTCCTGGGATCGAGCCCTCCATCAGGCTCCTTGATCAGTGGGGAATCTGCTTCTTCCTCTGCTACTCTGTCCCTCCCTCCTTCTCTGTCTCTGTGTGTCAAATAAATAAATAAAATCTTTAAAAAAAAAAGCTTTTCCTAAAAATAGCTTAATTTACTAAAACTATAATTAGCCACGAAATTAATAGACCCTATTTATCAAAAAAAAAAAAGTAGGAATTCTACTTACTTCATTGACTACCCCAATAGTTTTTGTAATAGCGAGACTGTTTTTAAAAACAAATTTTAAAGCGGGGAGCCTGCATGGAGCAGTCGGTTGTGTCTGACTCTTGGTTTTGGCTTAGGTCATGATCTCAAGGTTGTCTGGGCCCCACATTGGGCCCCATGCTCAGTGCAGAGTTTGCTTGAGATTCTCTCTCCCTCTCCCTCTGCCCCTCCCGCTCATGCTCTCTCTCTCTCTCTAAAATAAGTACATCTTTAAAAAAGTAATAACAAATTTAAAAGCAGTTTATAAGTATTATTTTCATTTCCATGTACTCTAATACTATATCCAAACAGTCTAGTCCATGCTGGGTTTTTTTGCTTTTTTTGTTTTAATTTGACCAAAAACTGCCAATCTTCACTAAGTATGTGATTTAATAACATTCAGGCAGTATTATAAATATCCAAATTTTATTTGTCACATCTTCTTCTAGAAGGAAATTTTATTAGGGCTATAGCAAATCCAGAGAAGTAATTAAAAGGAGCACATCCACCCAAAGGAATTAAAACACTTCTAACACGTTCATTCAAAGCACCAGTCTTATCTACCATACTAAGAGAAAAAATTACACCATTATCACATACCCCAAGGAAAACAGGGAGACATGATATAATTAAAAGAATTAAACTGGGAACATTTTTCAATGAAGAGAGTTATGGAGAAACAGGAAGAGGAAGAAAGTCTGTGTTCAGTTTTTACAGCCACCAAAAAACTGCCTATTAGTGATGCCAACTAAAACTTTGAAAGGTTACTCTTTAAGACCATTTCCTTCCATTTGGGGCTGTTAATCATCCTTGGGAGGTTTTACAATATAAGAACCCAGTATTTAACACATAAACTGTGAAACAGAATTGGGTAAAACTCTAGCATTTCTGGAACACAGTTCATGGTTGCTTAATCTAACAGGGATCACAACTAGTGTTCACCTTGTAAATGACTTGATAATTTAAATTTAAAATCTAAATTTAAGAAAACTAAATTTATTTGAATAGAACTAAATCTATTTGAATAGAGTTACCCTATGACCCTGCCATTGCACTACTGGGTATTTACCCCAAAGATGCAGATGCAGTACAAAGAAGGG
>CM052895.1:104972582-104989908 GCA_028534135.1 Potos flavus | reverse complement strand
GAGCCTGGTGGTGGGTATTGAGGAGGACACATATTGCATGGAGCACTGGGTGTGGTACATAAACGGTGAATCTTGTAACACTGAAAAAATAAAATAAAAGTATTTGGGAAGAAAAAAAAAAGAAAACTAAATTTAAAATCCTTCACTATGTGGGAGAGAACAAGACCTTTCTTTTTTCATTTCACCTTTTAAATGTTCTCTATATGTTTTCATTCTACAAAGCAGTAAGCAAAGTAGCATCCTATTTATTTCATTAAGAACATTAAAATTCCATGTTTCTTTTTCCCTGATTTAGTATGAGAAAGGTAGACATAAGAGGCACCTGGGTGGCCCAGTTGGTTAAGCGTCTGACTTCGGCTCAGGTCATGATCTCAGTGTCCTGGGATGGAGCCCCGTATCGGGCTCCCTGCTTAGCAGAGGGTCTGCTTCTCTCTCTCCCTCTGCTGCTCCCCTTGCTTGTTCTCTCCCTTGCTCTTGCCCTCTAATAAATAAATAAAATCTTTAAAAAAAAAAAAAAAAGGTAGACAAAAGATGCAAAAATAAATAAATTTCAAGACAACATACCCTTTCCACCCCTCAGAGTAGAATTCCCAAAACTAGATCTTTAAGTCCTAAGGAACTCCAAACATATTCATCACCTTCTCAGCCATGATGTTAGCAGTAAGAACAAGCAAATGGCCATTCTCTCCACACAAACAGCAGATACACACAGTCGGTTTTATGGCTGGCATCACTTTGTTCCTTTTCTTTCCCCCACAAAGAATTTCGGCCTCTAGTTATCACTAGGGAAAGCAGAGCCAGTCCTGCCTCTGAGATCATTGTTCACAGCAATGACTGAAAAACCTACGGTGAATGAAGCTGATGAACTCCCAAATCTAAACTGTCCTTTTGGCATATACAACTCATCCCTGAATCTCAACACCATATTTGAAAAGTTAAAAATGATAATTAAAAGAAGGATCCTGATTTTTTAGACAGAATTTCCCCCCATTAAAGTGGCTCTGGTTGATGGTAAACAGGAATTTGTTGATGGCAATATTTTGTAAGAGAGTGATTTTGTCCATGTGATTCTAATGCCATCTACCTTACCTAGTTCTCCTATACTTAAAAAATAAGGGGACAACAGAGTATGATATAGGGTACTGGATTTGGGGTCAGAAGATGTAGATTCTGGTTTTAATCCTAATGCCATCTAGCACTGTCTTCTTATGTGAACCACTTAAAGTCATTTCATCTCTAAAATGTGGAAGTTGAGTTTTAAAGGATGCCTAATATTCCTTCCAGTCCTTACATGCTATAAGTCTATATTAGTTCTCTGATATGTTATAAAAAGACCTTAAAGTATGCAAATTAATGTATTTTTCTCATTATTCTAGGTTGTTGAACACTAAATCATTCCCCTCTTACTGGGTCTGCTTTGTTAAATGCAACACATGATTTTAACTCTGTTCCATGTTTGCAAGGCCAACTCTCACCTGAGTAAACAGGCAGTTGCACTTACAAGGCCAGTTTATTTGCCACCAACGGATAACCCTCTACCTATCTAGTTAACTACCATTGTTCTTGTTCTACTTTAACTATGTAATAAAAGCCTACTGAGACACACTATCTATTCCAGCCAGCATTAAAAGGCACACCTTGAGATAAAATGATCCCGGGGAAGTCAGAGGAAGCTAGTCACAGCAAGAAGGAAAGGAATTACAGAACAGCTGGCAGCAGATTATCAAGTCTCTCAATTCAGGGCCTGACAAAGGCCTCAAATATAAAGCTGTCAGGGAAGAACCACTAAGGATAAGGCATTTTTGCTTCCTTAGACCACAGCAGGATAATGATGCCAATCAAGTAGAATGGGCAGAACATTTCTAAGCCTGCAAAGCAATGCTTATATTTTAAAATTGCTGGCTCAGTGACTCAAACATCATTTAATGAGCATCTATTATGTGCCAGGCATTGGGCCAGATGCTGGGGATACAAAGATGAGTAGGACAAGGTCCCACAAGGTGCTGCTCATCAAATGGAGGAGATAGGCAAACAGCAAATCACCGTACATGTGGTGATAAATGCTATCACAGAGGGAAAGCTCCACCGGGAAGGCAGAAATGAACCACAGAAAGAAGGGTGGGAGAAAGAAGGGTGGGGAGGGCACTTCAGGCAGAAGAAATGCAAGAGCAAAGTCCTGGAGTTAGGAAAGAATGTGATCTGGGGGAATGTGAAGAGACGGCATGCGGGAACAGGAGTGGCAGAAAGAAGTCTGAAAATTTTATTTTATGAAATGAGGAGCCTAATTTTGGAAAAGCTATCAGAAATGGCAACAGCTATCCTGAACAAAAAAGAAATGTGATTTCCTTCATATTTCAAAAAACTCAGAAGAGAGTTCACCTTAACTTAATATACTGCTAGGGCAGTTTCTTTTGATTACTGTGGCTTCTCTCCAGAAAAGAAATTTTTAACAACTTGGCAATTACATCCTCTCACTTCTATTAATTTTTGGTTGTGCACCTGGATCTTCTAGGGGCCTAGTAAAAGGCCACTGGGAAATCTGAATATATTCTAATTTTAGAAGGCTGCCATATGCTATGTGCTAAAATTATAATAATGATACATGTTGAAATGTGTTTATAAGAAATATAACCAGTAACACAAAAGGGGTCAATGAGTAATGCTTATCACTTTTCTTCTCACATATGTCTTACTTAAATCATTTATGTAAGCCATGACTTTAAAATGCCTTCTTTTTAAAGCTATACTCCTGAACAAGAAAGATTTGGAGAGTAACTCCTTAAAAAAAAAAAAAAAAGCAGCTAATTTTTAAAATGAAACAATCTTGCATAAGCCCTAATTATCACTTCAGTATTTGTAGACGAGATCTATATTTGAAGTGGAAAAAATAACATTTTTGACAAGGTCTCTGGAAGGAATGAGGAAAGCCACTATTATTTTAATAGGAGTGACTTTAAAATCACAAGCTAAATTCTTAACACCAACATGGAATAAATCAATAAGTAGGTCAAAAGTTGTCAGGTAAACTAAAGGAGAAAGTAAATTAGTAAAAGGAATCTCTGTCCTTTTTTGCAATAAGACAGTTTTGTGAGAGAGCATCCCCTCGATTTATACCAGTCATACTGTGCCTTACTATTCGATAACCTTTAGGAGAGAATATCACAGGTAAAGATTCCAAAATCATTATATTATGTTAGAAATTCCCTCTGGCCTTTTCTTGCCTTCCCTTTCTCAACAGAATCTATGTCCTCGTTTGCAGTGAGATGATTTTGTGGGAAATCATGACCATAAATTTTAGAGAGCTGTCTCAAAAACGTGAATCAACAGAGCACTTGACTCACACCTTATTTTAGGAAGGAGTTCATTCTGTGGGTATAGCTGCCAGTCACGCTTACGTCTGAGAGCCTTATCCATCTTTGCTTCCATAACTAAGTTACTGCTATGGGTTCAAGATGCTCTTCCTTTTCTAGTTTACTAGCTAGAGCCAATCAAGTTCTTTTCCAGGGTGGAGCAGATACCCCCAGATACTCCCAGGAAGCTGGGTTCAAATCCACAGAGCCTAGCTTCAAATCCCACATCAACCACAATCCTGCATTTCCTCTTCTTCCCTCATACAATGTTTCATCTAAGTGGGAGATTCTAGAACCTGGGAATGAAATACTAGAGACATTCCCATTAAAAGAAGGACAGTAATATCTATAACACATAAAATCACAAAAGAAAAATAAATAGCCAATAAATATTCAACTTCCCTTGTCATCAAATATATATAAATTAAAACCATAGGGCAGCATTTTTTACATAGCAAATCATCAAAACAATTTTAAGTATAATATCCAAGTTGTCAAGAATGGTTCAAAAGTGATACTTTTATATATCACTACAGGATAACTGAAATTACCTTCCTAGATAATAATTTAGCAGTATTTATCCACAGTTTGTAAAATGTTGATGCATGCACCCCAAAAAAAATCCACTTCTAGGAATTTTGTTAAAGAAAATAATGAGACGTGCACAGAAACAAGAATACTCACTAAAGCATTGTCAGTAATAAGGAAAGATGGAAAACAACATACAAGTCCAACAACAGAGATTTGGTAACATAAATTTGCATATTAACTATTGAAATAACCTTTTTTGGGGGAATATTTAATGATGTGCAAAAGCATTCTTAATGTTTTATGTAGTGAAATATATATATATATATAATATGATCATAATTTTATCATATATAGGAACAGGAATTAAAGAAATCAAGCCAAGAGATATTCAATTCCATCATTCCTTCAAAGCCCTTGGTTCCATGTACAAAGTTTCTCCACATCCCATTTTGGCCCATCCACACCCAAATATCCTTAGACCTGTGAGCCAAGAGGGAAAGTGTCAAATGCCTGGAGTTCTAGCCCTCTTTCACAACACACCACTATAAATATCTGCAGAAACAAGGCCAAGAAATAGAAAGGGGTCCTGTGGGGTTAGAGGCACAAACTCACAGCCCACAACAGCAGGCAGGATCCCACAGCAATTACTAACTTTACCATTAAATTTAGCATGCATTGCTCTAAACACAACTTCTAATTTCTAGGTGAGCCCTCTATCATCAACTAGATTCTGAGAGTAAGATAATCTCTGTGTCATACACAGCAGATCTCTCGTCTGTGAACTTAGCAGTCATGTTTTTTACTATATTCCCAAACAACTTCTGATTGGTTGTTTTGGTAAGCTACAAACTTGACTCAACATGCACCTAGGAATGGATTTCTAGCCGACTGTCCACTTCCCATATTTAAGTGAAGTGTTGTTTTTATCTCTACGTGGTCACATGTGCAGTAACCTGTTGAAAGAATAAAACTTTTATTTCCTTGTAAAAATCTGCACACAATACCAGGAAAGTAGTACTTGGATATTTGGGGAAAATATAAGAAACCAAATATCAAATTCAACAACGGCTCAAACTGAGAGCACAAAACAAGCTCAGGATACAATCTATAGGGAAACAAGCAAAAACTGAGCAATTTATTAATCTTTCAGGAAGAGTTACAAGCAGCAGAGTGGGTTAGTACCAAGCAGTGCAGTTGCTAAATTATATGGTAAGAGCATGTTTAGTTTTGTTAGAAAATGCCATATTGTCTTTGAAAGCAGTTTCACCTTTTGCATTCTTACCAGCAACGAAGGAACATTTCCATATTTCCATTCTCTCTAGAATTTGTTGTTGTCAGTGTTTTGGATTTTAGCCACTCTAATAAGGGTATAGTTCTTATTGTTTGAATTTGAAATTCTCTAAAGACATAGGATGTTGGCTTATTTGCCATATGTATTCTGTCTTTGGTGAGGTATTTATACAGATCTTTGGCCATGGATTGTGTTTTCGGTGTTGTATCTGGAAAGGCATTGCCAGAGCCAAGATCCCCTAGGTATTCTCTTATATTCAAGGAGTTTTATAGTTTTGCATTTTATATTTAGGTCTGTGCTCCATTTTGAGTTAATTTTTGTCAGTTATTTTAATAAAGAGAATTTAAATAAGAAAATGGAGATCTGAAAAGGCAAAAAAGCACTCAGGTGACAACCAATTTAGTTAAGTCCAAGAGGGAGCAAAGGAGTGACTAGAGCTGGTGCTTGGGAAACGGGCTTCACAGAGCTGGGGTCCAAACAGCTAACAGATGGCCTGGGCAGCTAGTGCTGGTATCTCTAGAAGTCAAGATGAGGCTAGTACTGTGAATATGGGGGGAAAAAATCAGGAACAAGAACTAACTGCCACTGCACGCTCATTCAGGATTGTTATGTCTTCATAAAGAATTGGTCCCTTTGTCATCATGGAATGTCTGTCTTTATTCCTGATAATCTCCCTCGCTCTGAAGTCTGCTTGTCTCATGGTAATACAGCTACTCAGGGTTATTGTGGTTAGTATTAATTAGCATGGTATTTCTTTCTCTACTCCTTTACTTTTCATCTACCTGTGTCTTTATATTAAAAGTGGGTTTTTCTCTTCAAACGGTGTTTTGCCTTTAATACCACCAAAAGGTGGTTTGCCTTTAATATGCCTTAAAATTTTTGTTGAAAGCCAGACATGATGTACTAGGTAAAAGAACCTAAGTGAACAGGCCCTTAAGGTGAGGCTTGATGTTTAGCTAGCTGGTGTTCAGGTTATACTTACTGTTTGCTGTCGCTGCAGGTGTCAGAGGCTAAATTTTTCTGTGACACCCTTGTTTTCTGTGTTCTCTGTTGTCTCTGGATTTCCCTAGAGACATCTCTTAAATAAGGCCCGAGATAGGAATATCTTTCAGTTGTATTTCCCTACATGATATAGGAACTCTACTGTGTGGGGGCTACTATGAAGGTGGGGAGGACAGGGAAGTATCCACAGTTCTGTGATTAGGTCTGTCTTCTACTGAGACTTTGCCCCCCACTAATGTGACCTTCGCTAGTGCTTTTCAGTTTTGTGGTTTCTCCCTCCTTAAGTGAGACAGGAAGATGAAAGGAGGGTAGGGTTGGTCATTCCCCTTCCCATACCTGGAAGGCTAGAGAGAGCTGGAGTTGGGTATTTCCTTTTCCCCGGGTCAGCTAGGCTCTGATGAAAAAGTTTCTCTTGGAGGCAGGCCTTGTTAAGGAGAAGATAATGAGGGGCGCTTGGGTGGCTCAGTGGGTTAAGCCTCTGCCTTCGGCTCAGGTCATGATCTCAGGGTCCTGGGATCGAGCCCCACATCGGGCTCTCTGTTCAGCAGGGAACCTGCTTCCCCCTCTCCCTCTGCCTGCCTCTCTGCCTGCTTGTGATCTCTCTCTGTCAAATAAATAAATAAAATTAAAAAAAAAAAAAAGAAGATAATGAGAATGCTCTAGGTGTATTTCAAAATGGCCACTTCCCCCTCCTCCTGCCAAAAGCACAAGGAGATTTTTCTCCAACCTCTATTGTAAGAATCTGCTAGAGATCCTGGAGGTAAAACCCAGGAAAGTACATCCCCCCAGCCAGATGGGGCCACCTCAAAGTTTTTAACTCTCAAGCTTGTCCACATTGAGCCTCCAGCAATTCATCAGTTAGTTTAGGGTTTCCCACCTGAGTGTTGGTTCCCACAGAGATTTCTGCTCCTGGGTTTCTCCTCCAGTATGCTATGATTCCCTGTATCAGCCTGTTTGTCCCAATTTTGGAGGCAATGGTTTTCTTTGCAACCTCAATTCCCTTATGAATCTATAAGAAACACTGTTGATTTTCAGTTTGTTCAGGTTTTTCTTATTGTGAGGACAGACTTGGTGACTTCCAGGCTCCTTAGATGCCAGCCCAGAAACTGGAAGTGCCTACAGTAATGCCCCCTTATCCATGAGGGATGTATTCCAAAACCCCAGTGGATGCATGAACTGAGGATAGTACTAAACCCTATATATATTTTTTTTTCTATACATGCTTACCTATGATAAAGTTTAATTTATAAACTAGGCATAGTAGGAAATTAATAGCTAATAATCAAATAGAACTATAATAATATGCTGTAATAAATGTTATGTGAATGTGGTCTCTCTCTCTCAAAATATTGTACTGTAGTCACCCTTCTTCTTGTGAGGATATGAGACAATAAAATGCCTGCATGAAACATGAAGTGAGGTGAACGATGTAGGCATTTTGATGTAGCATTAGGCTACTACTGACCATCAGAAGGTTGGTCATCTGCTTCTGGACTGCAATGGACCACAGGTAACTGAAACTATGCAAAGTGAAGCTATGGATGGGCAGGGGGATGGTTTATACTTTTTAAGTAAATAATTGTTACCAATAGTTATTATATAGAATCCTAAAATTTCTTAGAATCGGACCACTTTATAACACTAATCCACCCTGTTTTCAATTGGAGGAAAACCATTCTAGCTTCCCAAATGTAAAGGCTCTCATTTTATCGCTGTTAGGGGACTATCTTATTTTAAAAGTTTTAAGAGATTAATATACTGAATGATTTCTAATTTCGTGTTTATGAAAGCATTCACTTTGTCCTGCAGCTATACTTAGTTGACTAAAAAATTCAATTTGCTGAAGATCTATGACCCTGCCAGTAAGGAGGTAGTAAATTAAAATAAAACGTTAATACCACAAAGTAGAAAACAAAATGGACCTTAAAATACAACTTGTATCCTTTACGTTTGCTTAAGCATACAAGCTTTGGAGGCAGAAAGAAATGTGTTTGGATAAAATTTTTCCCTATCCTCATTTCTTTCCTCTGTAAAATAAGGATAATAAAACTTAACTCAATGGATAATTATAATGGATGACATAAAGTGCTTTGCACTTAAGTGCCTGATATAAACAGTACTTGTTGCCTCTGTTGTTATTTTTATTATTACAAGGCTGTAACTCCTTCACCTATCATTGTCAGTCCTGAAAATATTTCAATGACAGTCTACTGCACTCTGTGTAGGGCATACCTTAGCTGTATTCATTTTACTTAGACCATTCTATGGCCCCTTCTACTTCCTAGGAATGAATTTCATGAAGAAAAGTTTTCCATTCTATTATTTTCCTACATCTTTATAAAACCTAGTTCTCATCAATCTACATGTAAAATGCTACTTTGCACATTAAGAAATATGAACCAACAAAGAAAAAAAATAAACAAAACTTCTTGGATGCAAACATTATGCCAAAAGCACTGGGAAAAAAGTTAATAACTCAGTGGCTAAAATACTTTTTGTAGCAGGAATGGATTTATAGAACTGCTTTTAAAATACTATGTAATATGTTATTTATTTCTAAAGGTCTAATTCCACTTCGGAGATGCCAATTCTCAAATAAAATGAACGAGGGTTGTAAATTCCTCAAACTGAGAGAAATTTAAATTATACCGAAACTTTCAAATTCAACAGCCTTAATCCTGTAGCTTTTTATAGTCAACCTGTATTTGTCTGAGTTTGGTAATGATGAATTTTTCTTCCCCAAGTTTTGTCTATGCCAGCAAAGCTTTTCCAAAATTTAAAATGAAATTCGAAACTGAAAAGAACTTTTTCACAATACAAGGCAAAACCTGTATCCTTTCCCCCCAATTATTAAGGAAACCAAAAATAGCTTCTTTAAATGAATAACCCAGCTCCTTTTCACAGAAAGCAGGAAAAAGATACCAGAGTTCTTCACATTTCCTGTTTAACTTCTTTCCCATAGGATTTGGATTTAAAATTCTCTTCAAAGCAATTAAATGTAGACTTAGTTATTTAGTGACAGAAACTATGTCCTAATGTTAAATTTCAGAAGCTGAATGGAAGAAGTGACCTACATTCTTGGACATGAGTGGTCTTGGTTTCTTCATGGAATGAACCACAGAGTAGAAAACCATTACTTTCTAGCGGTTAAATTATTCTTGTTTTCTAATCTTTCATTATTTCTCCCAAATTAAGCAACTGTTTGAAACCTTTTCATCTAAAAACAAACAAAATAAGACATACTTTTTTTCATGAGTTTATAAAAATTCAGTAAGGCAAAGCTTTCATATGCAAGCAGTGAAAACACACCTGCAGTCTTATTTACTTCTCTGTAACAGTGTGCTCCATCCTAAGAATATGGAAAGTATCTATTTTTGAACACTTAGTTCCTGTGATGTTTGCAGGCAGTAGTGTGCCCATGGTTGAACATAAATCATCCATGAATATCTGAGTCTCTCTTTATTCATTTTGTTTCTCTTGCTTCCAAAAGAAAAACAAATGTTACTTTCATTCAAAAGAAGTCAAGATGGATAGTCAGCACAAACCAGTTTCCTTAGGGAACAAACTTTAGTTTTCAACCCAAACCAAAATATTTGAAATCTTCGGACAAAAGTACAAAAAGAGATGAGTAGGTCATTTACTAGTGCTTCATTTAAAACCTGACAGCTAAGACAGGTCATCAATTTTTGACCAACTTAGGCTAATGACAGATTTATAAGAACCTTCCTTTCTTCAAGGTGTCCATGACATTTCCCCTTAAAAGTCATCACAGTTTTTGAATGAAAGGATCAACATATTCGGGTTGATTTTAATGAGCCTTAAATATTAGGTAATTTAAAGATGATTAAAGCTAACAACATATTTGAAGCATAATCTAGGTTAGTTTTTTGATAACTAGGATAAGATTTTAGAAATTGGGGATGTTAGGGAATTTTCATTCCCTTGGATCTCAAAAAATTTGGAACACATGGAAAGGATAAGGAGGGTGAGCCTTGCCAGCTCACAAGTGTCTTTTTCTTTAGATCATTCAACTTCCTAGTGATTGAGCCCCAGAAACCTACCCATATCTCGGTTTTCTCATTTGTAATATTGTAATAAAACCACCTCTCCTCCTATGTCACCTGGTGATGAGAGGATCAAATGAGTGAATATATGTGAAAGTACTTTGAAAAACAAAGCATGACACAAACAGTAAGTGATATAAAATGCATGCTACTGCAGAAATGCTGCTTAGGTATGGAGTTTTCTGAGCTTCTGTTTACAGAGAAGAGGAGTTAAGTAAATCTAGCTAACATAACTGACTTTTGCCTCTTGTCACCAGAATACGTGTAGGCTGGTTCTAGCCTTCTCTATCGCTTCAGAGGACTGGTGCTGTACAAGAAAGCACAGGTCTGCCCTGGGTAAGTCCCTGATTTCCCGATTTACCTCACCAACAAATAAGAAATAACCAGACAAATCCTAAGCATGTTTCTGACTAAAAAGAAAACAGGAAGCTACAAGCCACAGTTCGAAAGGCTAAGAAAATCAGCCTCACCATGCCCAAAGTCTCTCTACTTCTCTTCCTCCCTCTCTCCGGGAAGCGGAGGGTACAGCTCCAGAGAAGAGGAAAGCCCAGGGCTGTGGGGTCCCTCCCAATGCCAGGAACTCAGGATGACTCCAACTCCAGCCAGCAGGAGCTGGAGCGGCATGGCTCAGGCTGGAGAAGTCCTGAGGTACCGACATTCCCTGGCTGTGCGCTGTGGACACAAGAAACTGGCCCTCAAGAATAAGACAAGCCAAACAGTGAGGAAAAGGCAAGATGCTTCTAACAGAATCAGTCCCTCTATTCATGATATGAAAGTCAGATTTACTGACAAAGGCACTGAGATTTCAAAGAAATTGTAACAACTGTGGACAGATACACAAGTTGCTGTATCTGATCTTCCTTTCATTATGGTTGCCCCCAAGAAAGGCCTGCCAAATTACACATTCATTTCATTACCACACAAATTCTTATTATTCGATTTAATTTTTCATTGATTATTTTTTTTGCACTTATTAGTCTATTTCAGTTCTACTTGAACCCATTGGTCTTTTAAGAAGTAATACTGAGTGACATTTAAGATATTCAGACTACAGAAATGGAAATCGTGCTGTACGTTAAGAGTCTGCAAACTTGTTCTGTGAGGTCCAGTTAATATTTTAGGCTTTGTGGACTCTGCCCCATATTCTTCTTTTTTTAATAACCCTTTGACAATATAAAAACATTCTCAACTCTATGTGGTACAAAAAGAGGCCACAGGCTATAGTTTTGTGACCCTTTTAAATAGTAACTGTGAGCTAACAGTATATAGAATATACACAGTTACATACAATATAAATCGGTCTTTCATTTAACATGAATCATACTGATTCCACGGGTTGTTTTTTTTTCCTGAAGCAAGTACTAAACTAGGAATGTTTTATATTACAGAAGGATGAGGAATACACCCTGATTATTTTTCATGAGGCAAATATTCTGCCCAGATATTTTTTCCCCCTCCCTAGGTGGTCATGGATCAAACATGTTCACTAAGAATTAATGAAGCATCCTTTAGAATGTACATACTTATAGTAAAATGTAAAAGCCTAAGTTTATACAGTGCAAGTTGGTAAAATGCAAATTTGTGAAGCCTCAAAAATTATAAATAGACACAAAATCAAAAAGCCAAAAATAGAATAAAATTCACCAATCCATCAAAATAACACATCCATCCATGTGTTATTAAATGACTTTCAGGATCTCTGCACTAACAATAAAAAATAGCACCAAAATTTTGTAAGTATAATGGCATACAAATGACTTGCTGTAATTGGTATTTCTACCCCACAATGCAATGAAGTCCATTGTACCTGAGATAATGGAACTCTCTCACGTAGCTGCTGCGTTGTTACCAAGCAACAAGAAATAAAATGTCAGGATTAGCACTTGATTTAATATATTTTTACCATCAATAAACCATGTTTCTATTCTGCTATTCTTCTGGATGTAAATGGTCATTAGTCTAAGAATTATATTTAGTAACCTATAAGAGTATGCAAAAAAAAAAAAGAAAAGAAAAAAACAGTAAAGTTAACACTGGGCATTCACTAAGTCCATTCTTTTTAAATATTTACTGCTTCTTTCGTGGAAACAGCAGGGTTAACATAATAGTAATTCTATTACTGAGGTTATTTTTGCTGAAGCACTCAACTACGATTTGCCTTCATTAAATACATCTTCATTTGCATTCAGATATTTTCAAACCAATGTAGCATTTCATGAAAATTCAATGGTCTTTAATGATCATGAATGATCTTTAAATACTTTATTACTTTGAAATAAGTAGAGTCGATCAGTTCAGTCGGTTCAGCTGTGTAAGGAAATCATCATCTTATCTGTCAAAGGATTGTATACCTGGCTAAATTTGTAGCATAAGAAACTTACAGATATCTCTTTCAGAGTAGTTTAGTAATAATTATAAAATGAAATACAAAGCATGAATAAAATCTTACCACTAAAAAACTATGAGAGAAAGAAATGTAAATTAAAAGATATTATATAATTTAACAGGTCTAAAAACAAAAATCAATGTAAATGATACCCACTGCTTACCGCAACCATCCCCAAAGTTAACACCTGGGCAAGTCACTGCATTCTGCCAGGGTTCATGGGGGTAGGAGGAAAGAAGGTAATTCGTTCTTTCTATATTGTATCAAGTAGCTCTCTTATCTCTCCCTGCTCTTTTTTAAAAAAGAATTTGTGTCAAATGTTCAACTCAACTGGCCCAGGTGGATAAAGTAAAGAAGATTGTAATAGTTTCTTGCTGTCCTCATTCTAGTTAACTAACTGAAGTAGAGTTTTACCAGGTAAATACTTAAGGGCAGTAAGAGATATTTAGCATATTATGTATTACACAGTGAATGTCCAACTTGACATTCTACTCAGTTTCTCATAAATATCATGTTTCCACATGTCAATCAGAGATTTGTGTGTGTGAATGAATTCCATACAGGGATGACCACCAGTTGCCTGCCTAAAATTACGTGTGCTCCAAACTGAATCTGTCTAATGAGGTCTCTTAACTGGTTAGAAGTGCTTAGCTTATGTGGGGAGAAGCCTTAATTTTTTTCTGTTTATACCTACATTTTTTCTTTTTACGGTCTCTTGCAAAAATTATGAGTTTCACTGATTTAGAAGCTGTAATATCATAAGGCATTAGCAATGTCAAGATTAAGAATAAAAGACACTTAGAAGGAAAGGAATTATGTTTATCCCTCAGGCATTTTTGTGTTCTCTAAAGCAGGAAGGAAGATAACCAAAGTCTCTAAAAACATAGATACATTAATTGGCCTGCTTGGTGGAGATTAAATGTTCACAGAATCCATTGAAGTGATTAAGTCATGTTACTAAAATCCACTGTGTTCCAACCTTCTAATTGTAAAGTGAAAGAACAACCAGTTTGATCACTTCTGTTAAGATAATTCACGAGGAGTTATCAATGCAAAGTTCTCCAAATGGGGCCACAGAGTCACAAGAGCCAGGAGACTCCAATCTTAGAACCATTCTCCATTCATCTCAGAGTTTTAAAGTCATATTTAGGCCTAATCATCTCTTGGGCACGATTACAAAGTGAACTAAAAATACAAATCCTATTTCCCATAGCCTCAGCAGACATTGCTGTTCCCCTCTAGAAAGCTACCCTCATGGGAGGCTCCTGCAATGAACGAGGGAGAGTAGGTCATCCCTCGTCCTCAAACCCACCAGGAACGCTCTCGCCGCGTGCCTTTCCACCTGCTACTCCTACTGCCTAGACTGCTCCCTCTCCGGGAGCTGCAGAGCTGGTGTCCTGACTTCCTGGGGATTTCTACTCAGAAAGCCTTTACTGACCACCTTGGCTAAAATTTCAGTTTCTTCTCTAGACATTTCATGTTCCTTTTCATGCTTTTTGTTTTTTCTCCTTTACACATACCAACATACGGCATACTACATTCTTCCCTTATGTATCTCATGTCTATCTTAAGCAGTGGGCCGCAAGCTCCGCGAGAGCAGGGGTGTGTCTGTTTTGTTCCCTGCTGGACTTCCAGAAGCTAGAAAAGTGCCTCTCCTTAAAATGTGGTTGATATAATATCTGGTGTTTCTTTACAGGTAATAAAGGATGAGAAAGGGAGATCGGGATGCAGATGAGGCGGGCGTGACTATGGGCTGACAGTCATTGCTGCTGAGGGATGAGCTCCGGGGCTTCACTATACTCTTCTGTTTACTGTTGCACAGGTTCATCATTCTTCATAATAAACATCAAAAACAAAAATTTTTAATATCATTTATACTGCAATCAATCTTCACCCTTCCTCAGCCAACCAATCAGAAAAAAACACGTCTCCTTGGCAGACGGGCACACATGCCATCTTTTCCTCCAGTTAATCTCCTAAGGAGAGATGGCATGTGCCAGGCATTAGTACAGAACACAGAAGTCGCAGTTCCCGAAGCTTGCCTCTTCTAACACAAGCCTTAGGATAGCACTCTGGGAAGTAATTTTCAAAATGTCCATATCTTATGACTTAGTGCATTTTTTTTAAAGGGACTGATAAAACACCACATTCTTAATAATGGTGATGGCTGCAGGGGATGCAGGCAGATGAGAAGGAATATGAGCAATCTTCTAATTCTCACCTGAGGTGGGTTCACAGGTGTTCAATGTGTTATTATGCTTCCTAACCCACATGGGCTACGTGTACACAATATCTGCATGCATCAAGTATCATATAAGCAAGTTTTTCATATGCAAATATGCAAATATACCATAATGTATCATAAAAATAATTATATTCAAGTCATGATAATAAACAGACTGTTTTAACTAAAAGCTGAAATCAGCTAAAAGAGAAGAGGCTCTGTATAAACCATGCTGCCCTCTAACACTGGCCATGGCACAATCCTGATGAAACCAGCAGGGCTGTCTCCATCTCAGGCAGCCTCAAGAGCCTTCAGTGGCTGAGTCAGATGACCTTTTCTGACAGAGTAGGCATGTCAGGCTGCTTGTAGGAGACAAATGCTCAACAGTCTCCTGACTGAAGCACTCCAACCCCTCCCCCTGGGTTTTCTATTATAAGGTGCTTTTTAAAAAATGCAGAAACAGGTCACTTCCAAGAAAAATCCAAGGTGGTGGGATAGGCACCCAGGAGACTGGCAGAGGGACTCATGGAGAATTGAGGGATAAGAAGACCCCTTGAAAAGCCAAATGAGTTCCCTCAGGAAGACAGGACAGTCCTCATTTCTCATTATACACACAGAATGCAACCCCAAGAGTCATTCCCTGGCTGGTTTTGCACTTAAACTTGTGAAGTTTATCCGGGAAGACGACTGCACCCACTCAAAGAGAAGGAGGTCCAGAAATATCACTGTCTGGGCCAAAAAGAGAAACATCTTTCTGGCATGTGTGCCAATACGTGCACCCACTTGTACTATTTTTCCCAGTAGCCACCCAGTGCCCTAAGGGGGTGGTGGCGGGCGGGGCAGGGGGATACAGCCGGCATTCACTGTGTCACAACTTTGAGGTGAAGCATGCAAGTGGCTGCAGGTTTTAAAAAACATGAATACAATATTCATATCGATTTTATTAAAGGGGAAAACAAACATACTCAGTCACCTCATTAGCTTTATACAACTTGCAAGCTTATAGAGAACACATCTGAAAGGGGAAAGTGTTCTGGAAAGGAGGAATATTCCTCTTTTAGAGAAACTGGAAATAACTCATATTGAGGGTAAATTCGATACTCCCTTTAATTCAAGATAAAAACACCCTGGTTTACTTCTTGACAGAAAACATTTACTGTAAATTAATTAGAGAAGAAACTACAAACAAACAAAAAAAAAAGCAAGAGGTGACTTGTATGTTCCTTTGTCACTCTGTTTCTAAGGCCAAAAACAATTTTGGGATGCCTAAGGGAACCATCATTAATATTATAAATATTTATAGTTCTACCCTCCTTAAAAATCAAATTACAGGATGTAAACAGGGCAAAAGGCTGCAAAGACGCTGCACTGCAGAGTGGCATGGAGCTTCGGAAGACAGGCTGGAACCCAGGCTGTGCTTCAGAAAAGTCCTCTAGTTCCTCCTCTAGAAGAGAAAGGAGATGAGCTAATAGTTCTCAAAAATATTTTTGACGGTCTGAAAGTTTGAGAACGACGTTTAGTCATCCTTATTTAAGGGAATTTTGTGGAGAGCTGCAAGGTTTAAAGAGGCTACAAGATGGAATGAACCTAGGGGAAGACTGAATGGGCCTAGAGAGCTACTGATCACAGGATGAGGCTTTTCTCAAAGCCAGCTCCAAGGTATATGGTCATGGAGGAGAAAAAGACCATGATCAGAACGACTAAGGAAGAACAGGAGAGAGGAATAAATTAGCCAAAGAGCTCTCTGCTTGATTCTAATAGTTATTGAAATGGATGACTTCCAGAGATTCGGTATCTTTCAAAAGTTTGAAAAATCATCCATGTATGATGATGTGAGAGTATTTCATAAAATAATGGAAAAGAGCAGATACCTGGAATCAATCTCTCTATAATTCTGTCCTGGGTCTACCTAGCTGTGTTAGCTGTGTGACATCAGGTCACATCGTATGTCACATATGTGACATCAGGTCATATAATCATTAAAGTTCTCTTCTGTAAAATAAGGATAATACTGGTTCCTACCTTATAAGATTATTATGAGGATTACAACAATAATAATGTACCTAAAGAATACAGCAGTGACTAATACATAATAAACACCTGATTAACAGTAGCTATTATTATTGTTAATAACCAGCAGGCAGGAGAAAATGTGGGTAATTGATGATCTCTGAAGATTCCTGTTTAATACCACACTGCAGAGACCAGCTCACAATCATCCATCCCACTAGGATCAGCATCAAATAAAGCAGGACAGAAACAGAAGAGAATTAGAGAATCCAGGAGGTCCATGCAGGTAAGAGTGCACAGAACACAGCAAAGAAGAGGAGCTGGAGGTCTAGAGTACTCACCAGACTCAGAATAATACAAAAGTCACAGTCAAAATGGACTTGTTATATCAGAAAATACTCCCTCTACTCACGATCCCCAATTCCAAATGGTTTTCCTCTTTTGAGAACACAGTTATAACTCAGCTTA
>CM052895.1:104929993-104972082 GCA_028534135.1 Potos flavus | reverse complement strand
TTGATCCCAAAGAGAGCATTCCAGTGAGACCCTACCCAACCAGAAAGCTAATGTTACAGTAAAATTTCAACTATTACATATTTTTTTTTAAGATTTTATTTATTTATTTGCCAGAGAGACAGAGAGAGAGTGTGCAGCAGGTAGAGGGAGAAGCAGATTCCCCACTGAGCAAGGAACCTGATGTGGGATTCGATCCCACAACCCTGGGATCATGACCTGAACTGAAGGCAGATGTTTAACCGATTGAGCCACCCAGGTGCCCCTCAACTAATACATATTTAAATAAAATCCTTAGATTTTATTTAGATATTTTATTTAGATATCCAAAATTTAAAAGCCGTCATTGTTTACCCTCCAGAAGACAAATGAATGCTTATACATTTTATGAACTAATACATAACAGCAAGCTTAAAAAGCAACCTCCAGAAAGCAGAAATAACCTCTTCTCTTACCTCTACCACTGTGGTCTCTGCAGCTTTGCACATCGGCAAATTGAAATTTCTTGCACTTTTCCTATATTAGGAGTCAGGGAAAGTGGGAAAAGAAGACCAAAAATAAGAAGAGTTTCTCTCAGCTTTAATTATAGATTAAAAGAATTTCTATAAACTAAAAATCTGTGAATCTTTTAAAAGAATGTATCATATTTTCCGTAAGTGTTAAAACAATTTTATAAATAAAAACAATGGCCATTTCATTCAATCACAGTTTCTATGGAGTTGAAGGAAAGAGGGACTATTTTTCATGTTCAACATATAGATCACATACAGAAAGATAAAATAGATATTAATGAACCTACTCTATTTAAAGCTAATTTGCCTAAATCTTTTAACTGGGATGCCACTTTGTTTCTACAGTTATATATTTCACTAAACTTGCTCTTGTTAAAATATTAAGAAAGTAGCAAGTGCTTTATATGAGAGAGGGTATAGTAATTATATCTCTATTAAAGAGAAACCTATTGCTGAAATAAAATGAAACATTCATTAGTAATGTGTGAGTCATCTATAAAGATCATTCCGGGGGACCAATTTCTAATGAAATTTTTTGAAGTACAACACCCACATTAGACCCTGAGGTGTAAAAATTCCCAGAAAGTGCCAATTTTGCTGATGGTTTTGCACTCAAGTTCTTAAATTAATGCATCGCCGCCATCCGTAAAAATTTTAATGTTATTTTTTTTGTTTCTGAGAGTGTAAGTTGATAAAAAAAATGCTTATTTGATAAAGGGAAATGAGTTACATATCTCTTTTACTAGCTCTTTTAGGCCACCAATGTTTATCTCACTTAGATTCAAGGATAAATATAAAGACAGGTGTGTCCCTGAGAGAGAAGTCCTTGGGTACTTTCACAAGTTGCTAAGTTGGATTCATCCAGCAAGTCCAGCACCGAAAGCTCCAAGGGCAATGTGGCCAGAGGCAAAGGTGTGCAGGGCTGTCCAAACAATGGCCTAGATAGACCTTGTACCAATTGTCCCACTAACAGTGAAGGTCATCCTAGAAGTCAGAATCTTAAGAATCTGAGACACTTGACCATTGCTGACGAGCAGTCTCATCTATCAATAACCAGAGGCGTAAGTCGATGCTGAGAACAGCCCTTGTGCAGTCTTTAGATAATAGACCCAGGCAATGAAACACACGATAAACTCATGGAAATAGTTTAGATAATCCATTTCCATTTGCTTCTATACAATTTCATTCATCGTTTTTAAAATGCAACTAAACTTTGCAAACATTCTACCAACGTGTCAAGTAAGGCAGGTATGATGCAAAATGTATAACTGCCAAGATCAGTTGTAATCAAAACTTGGTTAAATTCAAGAAATCAAATACAGCATTAATATCATATAAGATCTTCAGAAATGAACAAAAACAACATAAGAGTAGTCACTGAGAATTTAAGTGTGATCTCACCAGAGGTACATTCGGTAAAGATAAAAATTATTACTAAAACAGTAAATGACCATATTATAAGAAAGAAAACTATTTCTGTAACCTAACAGGCAAAGTCTTCAAGACTCATTGGTGTATATTCAAAGATGGTACAATTTTCAAAACAACCATATAATGTATAAATCCAAGATACTAAATACTTAGTATTTAGTATGCTCAGGGTAATCAAAAGACCTTGAAATCTATTAAGACTGTGGCTATTCAAATAACAAGAATGAAAGTTTAGCACTATCAAGATTAATCAACTTTTCAGATAGAACCTACATAAGTATTTCCTAGTAGACTCCAACAGGACTGGAAAAGAACTGACCTAAATGGTTGTTAGCAAGCTCTTTCTAGAATATCAAAAAAATTTAGACATTTTAGAACAATGCATATTAATAATAATCTAAAAATTAAATACAATTGTGTGTTTTCTCACATTTGCTAAGTATGTCTCAACACTGTAACTTGTCCTGGCAACTAAAATACACAGGGAAAAAATAGTTTGTATGTGACTATATACAAGGGTATACAGATTTAAAATAGCTACCAAGCAGTGCAATGTGGCACCATCCAATCAGAACAGACTCCCCCACGTACACCACATCATACACAGTGACTTGTGGGCTTGACTGTAAGCCACTTTTTACATGAGTTTTTAAACAGCAAACACATCAAGATATCCATTTTGCAATCATAATTTAGGAAATGTAAAGTTGCTGAAATGCATTTCGTTAATATTTAAAAAAAAAAAAAAACCCATCATACTACCTGAAAATCACATTTCCTGCTTGGTCTGCCTTCCAGGCTTTCACCAAAGCAAAATCTCCTGTAATTGCTTCCTCCAAAATAAAATGCTGACCATTAAACTCCCTCACCTGCAGGAGACAAAGAGGGCATTGTCAGGTGTGTGCTCGAGAGAAGCAGAGAATACGGATACAAGCCTAGTCGGGGAAGGTTTCTCCAAGGGAGAACAATCTAAACAGAGATCTCAAGGGTGAGTAGTAGTAGGCAATTAGGATTTAGTCAAAGTGGTGGAGGGGAAACCGAGGGAATAGCATGTGTGAAGACTCAGCAGCAAGAGAGAGCTTGGTAAACTTGAGGAACTGAAAGTTCTACACGCTTAAGGCATAGGCTGTATGTTAGTCCTCTTTTTATTATTTGTAATTATTTATACATTTTTTATTACTTGTTATTTGTATGTATTATATATATATGTAGAATATAAAAAATAGCCCATCTTTCCCTCAACCCTGGAGCGAGGGGGACAAAACTATATAAGCTGCATAAAATGGGCAATGTATTTTGTACATAAAAGTTATAAAAATCCATTCATCTCTCCTATTTAATCTATAACCATCTGTTGAAATTTTAATTGGAATTCCTTGAATTTGCAGATGAAACTGGAGAACTGACATGCCATAGCTTTCCACCTGTGAACATAATATATGCCTACATTTTCTGAAGTCTTCTTTTACCTCTTCGAATTGCTTTTAATTTTCCCCCCAAAAAAGCTTTGTATACGTTTTTTAGGTTTATTCATAGGTACTTCACGGTTTTTGATGCTACTATGAGTATTCTGTGTTCTTCTATTACACCTCCTCTCTGTCATTACTGGTCTAATGGAATGGTATGGATCTTCGTATGTGTATTGCCTTTTAATCCTACTACAGATGGAGTGGGGAGAGGGGAGAAGAAGCATAAAGTAAAACTAGGTCGTGGCATTTTGTTCCTTTTTTCTGCCTGGGGATTTAGCCCTGGGAATTCAAACAAAGAGAGGAAAGAAGGTCCGGGCTGTGCTCCATCCCACACAGGACTGGAGCCATAGGGAGGCAGAACTCCATTCTCGTTCGGACACCACCCTCTAGTGGACAAACTGCACGCAAACTACAGAAAGCTGCAGGACAAAGTTTGGTACGTTTACTTTTCCTTAACTATGGTTTAGAGCAGCAATCCTGTCTTAAAGAACAGCTTCCTTAAAGACCTTATCCCACTTTCCTGCTACAGAATATTAATGAATTCGGGGGATCACTGAAGAAGAAGGATCTTACTAACGTGAAACTTAGACAAATCAGATGAAAGATATTTATAAACTGCACATCAATACACAGCTTTTTAAAGAGTTTCATGTATTTCAAAGTCATTACCAAAAACACCAATGATGACAGAGGAGTTATGTTGCATACAGATCTAGAAAATTACATACATATCTAAATATATGCTAATCCAAGGCCATGTGAAAAAATTGACTTTTTTTTCCCCTACTCCAATTATATAATTTCCTGATGGGTCTACAAACCAGCAGCTGCTGATGCTAGCCACTCTAAAATTTTAAAACAGGGAAGGGATTGGTTTTGCCATACTAGCTATTACACTCACTGGAAAGAGCTGTGTGTTTCCCGGTCACCACTTCCTCTTTTTTCAGCCCTTTCTTGAATCCACTCCAATCAAATTTCCACCATTTCAGAAAAATCCTCTCTTCCAGAAGAATCATTCTTTAAGGTCACCAATGACCTCCATGTTTCTAAACCCAATGCTCAATGCCCTGTCCTGGTATCCCACCTCTTCTCACTCTGACACAACTGATCACTCCCTCCTTTGTAAAACTGCCCTTGTCTTTCAAGTTACCAGACTCCCCTTGGTTTTCTCTGCACTTACTAGACACTTTCCCATTCTTCTTCGCTACCCCTTTTCCTCTCCCCACTCTTTAAATGCAAATGAGGTATTCACTACCTGTACTCCAGCCCTAGGCACTCAGCTAGTCCCACAGATTTAAATACTACATACTGAAGACTCCAAACTATCCCAGCTCTAAACCCTCCCCAAGCTGGAGACGACTGAGCTTAAAGGACGTCTCAAATGCACCCAGTTCCAGACAAGGCTCTTTGATCACCCCCATACTTTGCCCATCTCAGTAAGCAGCATGCTTGATTCTTGTCGTTCCTCACACCCCGCAGCCAATCCATTGGTAAATCCTGCTGGCTGTGCCATTGACATATGTCCTGATTCCAACCACCTCCCACAAGCTCCGCTGTTAACCACCTCCGTCTAAACCACTTTCACTCCTACCTGGATCTAAACGACAGCCTCTTAATCTCTCACTGCTTCTGTTCTTAGAACCTTACCAAAAAACTCTCCACCAGGCAGCCACAGTGATCCTTCCAAAATGTAACTCAGATGACATCACTCTCCCACCTCTGAACTCTCTGCTGTCCTCTCACCACTCAGTAAAACCCAAACTCATGTGATCTGGTTCACACCTCCCTTCAGCCTCACATCCTACTGTTCTCTGCCTCGTTTACTCTGTTCCAGTCTCACTGCCCTGCTGTTCCACAAACAGGGCTAGCCTGCCTCAGGACCATGTCCTTCCTCTTTCCTCTGACCAGAGTGCAACCCAATAATCTTTGCCCACTTATTCTCCTGTTTTATTCTGATCTCTACCAATTATCACTTCCTCAGAGAGGTTTCCCCTGACCCAATCTGGAACACATTCCCTGGCCAGTGACCATTCTCTCTGCCCTTACCCTACTCGATTTTTCTTCACCGCACTTTCATTACTGACATTATGTGTTTATTAATTCATTCTTTGTCAGTTCCTCCACTAGTGGGGGACTTGGTCTAGATCATTCCCTTTTCTACCATACTTGGGCCAGTACCTGGCAAATACCACTGAATTAAGAAATTTACTCACCTCCTCTTCCTACCATAAGTAGAGGAAATAAAGAGCCAACAAGAATCATTTCAAGAAACTGTCACATTTCTAGGTAATTCAGACAAAAGTATAAAACTACTAGATTTGTGTACCTGACTCCAGGCAAAAATGAACCCAGGCCTTCAGGACAGACTCCAGTCTATCCTAGGTTTTCCCAAGGCAAGGTAATGCTCTAACTTCTACCAAACTTTTGAAGTATTAACCTAATTTTTCTGGGCTTCATTATCTATATTACTAAGATCCATCTTAATAATTAGGTTCCTGTCTTACTTTGTCAAAAACTTTTTAAACCTAATTAGGCAGTAAAGAAAGAAGCAAGATAGAATATAAAAAAAATGTTAATCAAAGCTTTGAGTCAATATAGGTCATTCTAAGCAGAAAAGCAAAGCTCCAGATGGAGGACGATGCTAGAGACAAACACTGAACAGCAAGGGGCATGTTCAATGACCTTTATCTTTTCTCAAAACATGAAGGTTCAGAACTAACATCCTATAAGCAAAAAAAAAATAATAATTATAAAAAATGCAAAAAGCAAGTGGTAAGAGAACCCTCGATTTACTAAGCTGTCATTTCCTTAGAGCTAAGCTCAGCATTTCTGCAGCCTGCACTAACGCTCCTGAACCACGTGGCCAGGGGAAGGGAGAGGGACTAAAAATACAGTAATGGAATATTGGCCTGTGTAATTTTTACAACTGGCTCAATCCGAGTATCTCAAATATCTATACGTCGAGTCATATTCTTTTCTACTATGTGAGTGAAGTTACCTAGTATAAAGGTACTCCATCCTATCTAGCACTTTAAATAAAACTGAATTATTCAGCCAGCTCAAGTATGCCCAGTATACAAAAAGGATAAAGGAGACAGGATGAATGCTCTATTTTACTATGTAATTACAACTGTCCCCTCCTTTTCAAAATTGTTAGACAAACCTGTGATGTCCTTGGCTTTTTTTTTCTCTTTCACCCACATCCAGAAGGGGCTTGAGAATGAAAAGTTTAATGTGATATATATCATACACCTACTCTCTTTTCCACGTGAGCACGATCAGAAGTTATAAATGCTCCTACATTTGTTAAAACCTACCATAAAACTAATCTTGACTCACACATACATAGTTTCTTTTCTTCTCATTTATTCATTCTGGTTTCTTTTTTTTTTTTTTTTTCATTCTGGTTTCTTTATGTGACTTTAATTATTGGCAGATGCTCAGCTTTACTAGAAATTTTACCTAGCATACGCACATAAATGGTGAACAGTGTCTCTTCTCACACAGAGCAGATGTTATCTTATCTACCCACTGAGTCCACTTGGGATCCTACGCTGAAAGGGGTATCCCAGTGTTAGCTGGATGAAGGGCCACGTCTTACCTCTCTCGGCTTACTGGCAATGGCAATGCTGCCATCTTTGTTGTATTTGATCGGTGCCCCTCCTTGTTGCACCAGGGTCCCGTACCCGGTGCTGGTGTAAAACGCAGGAACTCCAGCCCCACCTGCACGAATCCGCTCTGCAAGTGTGCCCTACAAGTGAGCAACCAACACACCACAGAGGTTCATTAAGCACATTTCTGTGTGTGGATACAGAAACACTTAACAGATACAGTTCCTCTCTCTAGGGGGTTATCATTCTAAACAGTCCCTAGCACTATATATCCGTGTATTTCGCTACCACTATATGCAGGATTAAGTGAAAACAAGTATTTCCCCTCTAGACAACAATCTCTCAATTCTTAATCCACATTCAAATGTAACTTTGTGTCATCGCGCTCTCGGCTTTCTGGTCTCCCACTGCTCTCTTGACATCATATTCTCCATTAGTTTATTTGTAATATTTTAAAATCAATTTTCAAATCTGAAATATGTCACTTTAATTATATATATTTAAAAACGTGTATGTAAATTTTGTGTTTTACTGTGTGCCCCGCCCCTGCCCTGGGGCTAGTATGCCAGCCTGAAGCTTATCATGGATAACAATATCATTATTATATAATAATAGTATGTTCATTTACTTAGAGTTTATTCTAAAACATTTTTAGAAGCATTTTATCTACTACATTAACTAAGGAAAAATCCAAAGTTAGGCGAAGAGTACAACATACAGGTAATTTGGTTTTTAAAAGCTAAGAATACTTCAAATTTTATCTCAGAGTAGAAACAACTGTATGCAAAGTTTCTTTGGATATTCTTTTGATCATCTTTATCCCTTTCCCAGGTACCAGTGGTTCAAATCTGATTTCCCTAGCACCCCTGCCCCCAACTACTTCCCAACCCAGTTCTCCTGTAGTGGAATAACTCTGGCCCTAAACATCTCCTAACATCCACCCTAACCGTGAAACCCATTGTTATAGGCTAGCTACATCATATTCATACTACATAACTGGTCAATCAGTAGTAAGAACCGGTTTAGGTCTTAATATTATGTTAAAATTATCTCAACCTGAAAACAATTTTCTACTTTAACTGGGTCCTTTAAATATTAAACTCAAAGCAGGGACTAAAAGTTGGGACGTCAGACACGGAGTGTTTGAAGTAGGGGGGATAATCTGGGGTAGGCAGGATCTGAGGCATAACTGACGGTCTTCCAGGTAACAGTTTCTCTGTTCTATCTAATAGACAGCGATAACCCTGTTTTGTACTGTTTTAAGTTAATAACATTCACAGATTAAATCATCAAATCAACCATAATAACACTCACTACTACAGAATATTTTTTATGTCTACCCTCCGTGAATACTTTATTCCTGCTCTCTGTCCAACGGGGCAAGGACCTAAAAGTGGACAATTTCTACAGACAGGCTCTCTGCAGGTACCACCAACCCCCTACATCCAAACTCCAAAGGGAGTCCTAATCCCTACCATTTCATCAACACTTCTCTGGCTCACAGGCCACAAAGCACGTTGCCAGAGCCAATGTTTATTTATCTGCCACCAAGTCGGGGAGAGAGACACTGATCTCTTTCAGTTTAAAGAAGGAATATAAAAGAAATACTAAGGAATTCCCAGGTATATTCCCTCTGGTAAAAGAAGGAATAATATAAAGATAACTTAAGTAATTGACAGGTTATTTTTAAGGGCTCCACAACCCAAAGGAAAGGTATCTCAATCTACAATGTGAAAAAGAAAAGTATATGCAATGGACTGAATTGGGTCCCCCCCTCCACATTCATATGGTGAAGCCCTCACCCTCAACATCACTGTATTTGGACATAGGGCTTTTATGGAAGTCACTGAGGCTAAATGAGGTTGTGAGGTAGGGCCCTGATCCAGTAGACTAGTGTCCTCATAATAAGAGACCCCAGAGTCTTTACTTGCTCTTTCTTACTCCCTCCCCCGCCTCCCCTCTACCAAGAATCGCATCAGCCTGTACTTGACCTTGTACTTCCCAGTTGCCAGAACAATGAGAAATCACTTCCTCTTGTCTGAGCCACTGAGTTTGTGGTATTTTGTTATAGCCTCCCAAGCAGACTAAGACAGGATACCTTTCGTTATTTTCAAAAAACTTTAAATGAAAACCCGATAAAGAGCAGGCAAAGTGCAAGGCTTATGACAAGCACAGCAGCCAACACTGCAGGTGATCCGGTATGATGGGAGTAATGCTGTGAAGCCTCAGGTAGAAAAGTTCTCCCCTGTGTGCTCTCTCCAGACAAGCATACACTGGGAGTTCATCATTGATTTTTAACATGTTGCTATCTCACGTTATCACCAATTTAGTGAAGTCAGTGGTAATAATAATTCTGTTGACAAAAATAAAGCAGAGTGGTGGGTTCAATTTCAGAGATGAAGGCAGATGTCAAATTAGAGGACCAACGCAGATAACCTGTAGACCCAAATGGCTGCAAAAAGTTTCCTCTATGTTCTACCCAAATGGCTTGTTTTACCCAAATGGCTTCAAAAATTTTCCTCTATGACAAACTCTTTAGCCAGTTAAGACACAGTGTCTGAAATGAATGGAAACTTGCTGGATTTAATTGTGGTAATTGCTTGCTTGGTAAGGAACATCAATTCCCTGGAGACCTGGGCTCTGATTCCAGCATATTCCATGACATGGGCAGTCTCACCCTCCAAGGACTTCACTTTCTGATGTCTCAGCAAGACCATATCCCTCACACATTTCTAATTGTATGAGTCACAGGAACGGACTCTTGGAACAACCCCCAAGCATTTCAGCAAGTACGATGTACACCACAGTGCCAAACTTAAAAATTTACCCTGTAGCCTAGATATATTTCACTAGAAATACCTGTCTTGTTCGGTGCACAGCAACAGAGGCTATTAGGCTTCCAGCAATCCACAGGTGTGACCTACAAACAAATTTCCTTGGCCTGGCAAAATTGCATCCTCTCTGCCTTACCTCTCTTGCAAAAGAAAATACCTGGAGGGAAATAGTAAAGTTTTAAACTAAGTTACTATTGTAAAAGAGGAGCAGAGAAATTTTCTTACCTGAGGTGTCAGCTCTACTTCTAATTCACCACTTAAGTACTGTCGTTCAAATTCTGCATTTTCTCCCACGTAGGAAGAGACCATGCGCTTTATCTGCTTCGATCGAAGCAAAAGGCCCAGCCCAAAGTTGTCAACCCTAGAGGAAAAATGCAAGCAACTTGCAATCAACGGAACATCGGATAGAACACTAATATTCCTGACTTCTGAAAACATGAAATACTATTCATTCAAAGGAATCCTCTCTGCTGGGCATTGAACCCATATTCTCTCGTAGTCTCCCACCACCCAAAGAGCCTTGCAAGGTGGCTATTCTTTTCTTATTTTACAGTTGAGGAAACTAAAGCTCAAGACCTTTCAGTGATTTCTGCCAACAGATATCTTGGGTACTAAGTGACGTAGCCGGTATTCAAACCCACATCAGTCCTACAAGTCTGCTCTGCACCTTTCACTCTTTCCACTGCCCCCAAACGATACTAGGGTAGAAGATGAGCAGACTGGATCTCACCCTATGCTCTGAAGGCGTATGTAAATGCAAAGGCAATGCCACTCTCCTAACCTGCATGGGCTCCAAACAGAGAAATTCATTCTGTCCTAAAAAGTGAACATGCATTCTCATATTTAAAAGGAAGAAGAACAGGGGCACCTGGGCAGTTCAGTCGGTTAAGCAGCTGACTCTTGATTTCGGCTCAGGTCATGATCCCAGAGTCCTGAGATCGAGCCCCATGTTGGGCTCCCTGCCTCGCGGGGGTCTGCTTCTCCCTCTGCCTGCCACTCCCTCTGCTTGTGCACTCTCTCTCTTTCCCACACACAGATAAATAAAATCTTAAAAAAAAAAAAAGTAAATACCAAATGTTGGCAAGAATGTGGAACACCCAGAGCTCTCATATATGAGAAAAGAATGTCAGCTGATCCAACCACTTCTGAAACATTATTAGCAGTATCTACTGATGCTGAATATATGGATAGACTGTGTCAGCAATTCTCTTCCTTGGTCTATATCCAACAGGAATGCATACGTATGTTCCCCAGAAGACAAGAATCTTCACAGTCGCATTGTCCATGGTGGCCAAACACCAGAGCCTCCCCACTCCACAGCAGAGCAGACAAACTGGGCCATGAGAAGGAATTAGCTACAACCCCTGCAACAGTGGAGGGCTCTCACAGGTAAAATGCTGAGCAAAAGAACCACAAGAGAGTACTTACTGAACTATTCCTTTTATATGAAGTTCAAAGTCACACAAGACTAATGGATAAGATCAGAAGTGAGGATAATGGTTAAGTTCAGCGGTAGGAAAGAGAAACAGTGACTCGAAGGAGTATGAGGGGGGCTTTCTGGGGTACTGGTCATGTTCCATTGAAAGAATCTGGGGGCTGGTTACATGGGTCTGCAGCCTGTAAAGATCCTTCAAACTTTACTCCTGTGATATTATTACTTTTCTGTTATTCTACATAATACTATGATAAGGTCTTTTTAAAAGACAGAAATACAGTGATAAAGCCAGAATATCTCCCAGAAATAATCTTCTTTTATGATCTCTCCCTCCTAATCCCCCATGTGCTCTGATGGCCTCTCCCTTCTGGAGCCTGGGCCACCGACATGGTTTACTCATCCCACAGTCCTTTACTAAGTTCTTACTCCCGCCCCGCCCCCACCCTGGGGCTAGTATGCCAGGTCCTGGGGGGAGGGAGCTCTGAGATACCAAGGGATAAACATGTAAACCTATAATTACAACAGAGGGAGAGATGTGCTAAGAGGTCTGCATCGAGTGCAATGAGAACACAAGTTGCACAACAGAGAGGAGAAAGAGGTCCAGAAAAGGCTTACGGAAAATGACACTTGAACAGACTTGAAGAAAAAAGACTTTGAGAGCAGAGTAGAGGTGTGGAAGCAATGAACCAAAAACGCAGGTGGGCAGCTTTGCAAAGGTGCACAGTAGTGGGATGGGCTCCATTTTGAGTGTGACTGCAGTATGGACTGAAAGCAAAAGTGAGCAAGAGAGGCAGAAGGCAGGTCAGGTTGACACCTGTCACACGAGCCATACCACAAAATCAGGATTTCATCCTGAAGGATATAGGAGACCCTGTGAATAATTTTAAGTAGAAAATAACAGGGTATACAATTAATTGGAGAGGTTCAGTGATAAAAGGCCAGGAGAACAGTTAAGAGGCTTGATATAATCCAAATAAGCAGACAACGGTTTGAACTAAGGCAGCCCCAATAGAAGTGGAGAAAAAGGAGATAAATCAAGGGATATTTGGGGGGGAATAAATCATAGGTTTGTTGCCCATCCTGATGTAGATACAGACCCAGTCCACATTTCTGGCTTTGGCAATGGAACGGCGTGGGAGACTGGACTGGTGGGAAATTAGTCTACGATCCCTAGTGTTTGACCCAAGGAGAGATAAGTATGGTACCCTCTGTGACAAACCACTGATATTTCTCCTAACAACCTCCTTGTGTCCCACCTTCACTTCGCTCTCCGTCCTCACACTCATGCCCATAAGTGCCTATCCCCGCTCAACTGACTCCTACTTCCCAGGATGTATCACTTCCAAGTCTCTAACCTAGACCAGGAGGTCTGGGCACACTGAATACCTCAAAGTAGTCTAGGTAACTGTCAACCATTTACTAAATTTGTTTATAGTTCTAGCCTTCCAATACTGAATCTGATAACATTCATGATATATATATGATAACATATACTCTCACTGTGAGTATAAAAGGAATAGCTACATGATTTAGTCTTGCTTGTTTCAAAAGAAAACTATAGCCTACCCAAGTATTTTCAAGAGTGTACTTTTGAGATACAGAGAGAATTCCCTGGAGATTAATAATATGCTTGGCCACTAGAGGACTCCACATCACTACACATTCTCCGTCTCTCTTGGAAAATTAGTTCTCCACACTCACACATAATGCCCTCTGTTTTTTGTGTTTTTTACCTACTCTTAATTAATACCTAGCTGGGCCTTCAGTTCTTCAGGTTAACAATTCCATTCTCCTAAATTCAGTTGCACCTGCAGCCTGCCGCCTGCCTCATCCTTGCAGATCTTTAGTACAAAAGTGATAGAGTGATGTGTCACTTCTCTCTCATACTCTACATCACCTATATCGGAAAATCCTGACTCTACCTTCAAAACTTGTCCAGAATCTGAGCATTTCTCACTTCCTCCTGTGTGGCCTGCACCATCTCCTGCCTAAAGAAAGCAACCTTCCCTGCTTCTACTCCTGTCCCCTGCAATCCACTCACAAAATGGCAGCCAAAACCGTAAGAATAAAACAAAATGTCAGATCACGTCATTGCTCTGCCCAAAATGCCACATTGGCATTCATCTGTTCATGTAAAAGCCAAGGTCTCTAGAGTGGCCTGCAAGGTCTCATAAGATGAGATGCCCTTGACATCTCAGACCTCATCCCTTCCACTTCCCTTTTGCCCACTTTTCTTCTGCTGGCCTCCTCACTGTCTCACAAACATACCAGTATACTGCCCAGGGCCTTTGCACTGGCCTTTCCCTGTCTCTGAAACTCTTCCCAGTTAATGCAGGGCTCACCCCTCATTTCTTTCAAGTGTCTGGTCAATAGTCACCACAATGAGGCCCTCCTTGATTGCCCGATTTTATACTGAAAACTGCCCCTCCATTTTCGCATTCCCAGTTCCCCTTTCTTGCTCTTTTTCTTTTTGTCCACAGACTATAACCTAACATATTGGAAAATTTACTTGTTATGTTTACTATTTATTGTTTGCCTCTCCTTACGCTGGCACGTAAGGTCCACGAAGGCAGGGAACTTGGTCTGTTTTGTTTACTATTGCGCCCCCGACCACCTGAAAGCCTATACAACACACAGAAGCTACTACATAAACATTTATGGAACATCTGTTGAATGAATTTATTGCTTGATTTCACTTTCCCCTCCTCACTGGCTCAAAATGAAAATCGCTAAGTTCTTATGGGGGATGTTTTCTATTTGCCCCTCCAGATCCATTCGCCAATGTCAAGCTTGCCCTGTGTTGGGACGGCTTACTGCGTAGACGGATTCCCTTGCCCTCTGGCTTTTGACAGGTGTGAGAAGGATGGCAGGATTTATATTACCCTGACTCCCTCCCGGGCAAGCTACAGTACATTGGCCAGCCCTCTCCATAAAGCTTTCTTTGAGGTTCTGGCAGCTCCCTCCCCTCATTCTTCATGCCTTAGCGCTCCTCTGTTTACTAACTCCAGGGTACTTCAATACTCATACTGCTTTCCCTCAACCCTGACCATTCCTTTAAAGAGAGTCCCTTTAGTAAACTCTCTTCAGTTACCCAATATGAGAACACCATTGATCTATCCTTTGGAGCCCTGTCTCAATAAAATCATAACAATAAAATAATCCATGAAAGTGAAGATAGTCCATTTGCTTTCTGTCGTCTTAATTATCTAAACCTCCCTCCAAGTATACAGGTCCATATGATAAACCAACCATAATGTACTTGCCCAATTCACTAACTTTGGAGATTTTTCCCATTACACACTCTTTCATGGATCTCTGTTTGGCTTTTCAACCCATTACACATTTGAACTTGGCTCTGTTTGGAGACGAACTCTTTGTATTTGTTGATCTTGGCTCTGGAAACTATGTATACTTTGCCTTTGCTTTCTTTTTGGACTAGCAACTGGCTTGGCAACCAAGCAGTGCTAAGATGCTCAGCCCAGGCTACCCCCTGACCAGGTACACAGTTAGTATTTATGCCTCAAAAAATGCTGTTAGGTAGCTTATAATAAGAGTGTCTTTTTTGCCACATACTTTCCAGCTCACGAATTCAGCAAACGCGTATTCCTTCTTTACTGTGTATCAGACACTGATAATACAAAAATGTAAAAGGCAAAGCCCTTACAATATAAAGAGAGCAGACAGACACAGGTCATCTTTTGCAAATGAGAAACATACATTTCTAGTAGAGAAACATGCACATTAAGGCATCTTGCAGCTCTTTGATATTAAAGGTAATTTTGATGGACTTTCAAAGAGATTATCCTGCTTGCCTTTAGTAGCCAACATTTTCCTACCCCACCTATGGAGAGAGAGATTTGACCATTTCTATTGGTACAACAAACTTAGGTTTCAAACATTTTAGTGGTGAAAGAAGTCTAAAGCCAAGAATTCAATAAAGAAAAACATTCATGTAAAGCAAACTAGTATTTCATGGAAGACATAAATGTTCCACAAACATTTTTCATGCTCTGAATCTGAAATTTCATTTTCTGAGATCTCATTAATTGGTAATTCTTGTCCAAACAAAACTCTAATAAAAATGAACTTGCAACCACTTACCAAACTGTATTTCTCTTATTTCCTCTCATTTTAGGCATGCTTAAATCTCAGTTACAGTATATATTTACTCTGATAATATCAAGAATATCAAAAGAAAATGCTGCATTTGGACAGCACATTAACTTATGACACAGTTATATGGAACAAGTGAACACTCCCTTCCATGAGCTGAGCAGAGAAGTTCAAGTACGCATCCCCGGAAGTGGTTAGCCCTTCTCAGACAAAATAATCAAATCTTGGGGAATGCTTATAATCAGACAAGATGGCCTACAGCTCTCCATTGAGCCCCCCAGAGCTGCAGCTGCCTCAATAATAAAGACGGCACAGCGAAGGAGCGCCACCTTTATCTCCTGGTTCAAAAGCACTGGTAGAGAACCAGACATTTTATTTAGAGTGAAAAACGGCTCACTAGGTCCTCCCAGAATTCCTACAGCTGATTAGTAGAATACCACATATAAGTGACGGTGCTGTCACCACAGGCACACGGGCACATGGATCACCACATGGTACTTACAGGCGTCCACACGGAAGCTGGGCTGTCCTTAGTTGTCTCAATTTCCACCTTCGAGAACTGTCATCTAAAATAATCTTGTCATGAGGAAATGAGCGTGACTAATAAAATGCATCTCTTCTTCCCTTACTTCTTTGATTTAATTGGTTGATACACAGTTTACTGTAAAACTTTTGGTTCCTATGGGCTTGTAATTCGTATGTCAAAGTCTTCCCCAAAAAATTGATGAAAAGTGTATTTTCAATTTTTCCTACTTTGCTAATCAATCCGTATCAAAGTCCTGATTCATCTGAGTGATCCTAAGGGGGAAGGTTTACCTCATCGAGACTAACAGTTAATACTCCACACCAAGGTAAGTGGTACCTCATGGCAACAGATCTCACTGATAACTAAAAACAAAACAAAACAAACACAGACAATTGGAGCCCTGAGCTTTGGAAAGTCTTCCAATTCAAGTAGACCCTTCCATAAAAAGCCTTTTCTTAAATAAGAACGCAGTTATTACTTTTCTAAAAAAAAGATTTTATTTATTTATTTTATTTTAGGGAGGAGAGGCAGAGGAAGAGGGATAAGCAGACTCCTGAGCATGGAGCCAACAAGTGGCTTGATACCAGGACCCCAGATCATGACCCGAGCTGAAATCAGGAGTTGGCTTCTTAATCGACTAAGCCACCCAGGTATCCCAAGAAAGCAGTTATTACTTCTAATTCTAAATTCTATCCATTTATTCAACAATCCAAACCATCTTTGTTTTCTCCAACAAAGCAATGCTAAGTTCTCCTCATTCATCTGACTCTAATGGCCAGAACAAAGCTCTCATTCCTGTAGACCTCTAGGCCTTAAACCCACCTAATTAAGAGAATCAACTGCCAGTGAGGGTATGCAAAGTGCTTTCTTTGTGTTCGATGATGATGGTTATCAGTACCTACTCTGTATCAAGAATTTACATTGATTTACACCATCCCTTGTAAGCACTGAGCTATCTGGAAAAAGTATTTTTAATAAATACAAAATAAGCTCAAATAGCACGGGATATGTTTAAGAAATATCAAGTGACCATGAACAAGTTCTCTATTTACAAATTAGTTTCCTCTGTTAAATGAGGGAACTGGAACAGATGATCTCTACAATACCATCCAGCTCCAGCACTGATGGGGAAGAGAAAACTACTGTAAGCAAAAGAATCAGTCTGTAATATATACTGGAGAAGGAATACAAGTCAGTATACAAAGAAAGGCCAGAAGTCTCCAAAGGAACTCAGAAAGGGGCAAGATCAATGAAGGCTAGAGAAGTTCTATAATTGGATAAGGCTTCTTTGAGGATGTCTAACTTGATTCAGATCCTGAAAAATGGGAAAGATGTGGATATGCAGAGAAGAGGTGGGAGAGCCTTCCAGATGCAAACAATAGTATAAATAAACTCAGCAAAGGAAGAAAGAGCACAAATGTAGGGTCAGGTTCATGTCCTAAATAACTGGTACTATTTATTCTAATTGCATTTATGGCACTTGGCTAAACTGCCAATTTAGTTGTTGTTGTTGTTTTTCTAAGTAGGCTCCACGCCCAGCATGGAGCCCAATGCACAACTTGAACTCACAACCCTGAGATCAAGACTTGAGCTGAGATCAAGAGTTGGATGCTTAACCGACTGAGCCACCCAGGCACCCCTAATTTTTAAAGTTTTTAAAGATCTTTACAGTCTTTCATTGTTGAAAGAGAGCTGATAATTTATCATGTTATATAAAAATATAATTTTTTCTTCATAACAAAATGTATCTTAACGTGCATGTCATTATTAAAATGTTATGGCTACTGCTGACCATTTCGATATGAGATCCTACTGTCTTAAGTGCTAGCTATCCTCCTCCTTCTACCAAGACCAGCAACATTTTTAATGGTTAGTGACCTCCTTATATATCATCTAGAATATGGCATACCCAAAAGAAAAGACTTGAAACAAATTAAAATTGAAATCTTCCTCTGTACATAATGATCTATAGTAACATAAAGGGACATCTCTGAGTTATAAAGTGCATGATTCAATTTGAAAATCTATATTTTAACTTTAACAATGCATTTGGAATTTAGAAAAATAAAAGCACATCAGATTAAGATATAACTTTATGCAAGTCTGCTTTATTTATGATTATGAAGGATGGTACCAAAAATACTTGAAGAAATGTAACTTCCAACTCTTAAGCTTGTTAAAAACTATCTTTTGATGCTTGAGCATATTGCTCATAAAATGGGAAAATTTTTCATTTTATTCATGAACTTTGTATAAATATTATAGAGAACTGTCATTTCTTTCAAGCCACTTTCAAAAGGCATACGTACCCTGCATTGTTGCTGACTGCAGTTAGGCCTTTCACTCCAGTCTTCAGTAAGGCTCCTATAAGATTCTCTGGAATTCCACATAACCCAAAACCTGTAAGTGAAAAAGACAATTTGTGAAAAGGGTGATGTTCTCTCAGAGAAATGTATGTTATTCTTCTCCACACACACACACACACACACACACATATATTAGGCAGCAAGTTTAATGAGTGTGACACAGTGGTTCTAAAAGACATGCTAAACAAGGTGTAGCAATAGAACCCAGAGGCCTCGACAACAGAGAGATGCTTATATGCTTTCTAGCTCCTAAAATGAGGAATGATAAAAGGAGTGGCTAGGTAAGGGCTGATGACATCAACGCCAATGTATTAGTTAAACAGAATTCCCAAGGATCTGGGAATGTTTTCAAAGCTACTAATAAGACATCACCATTTAAAACCAGCTTTTCAAAATAATAGAAAACACAAAGGGAAAAAGCAAAACATCAAGTGCTAAACCCTGCTAAATTTTCCAGATGAGGACACTAATAATTATATAATAAAATAATTACATAACATGCAATAAATGACTAAAAATAAAATAATAAAATAAGTAATAAAATAACTGGCATTTCTAATCTCCATAGCTTTGCCACTGTGATTTCCTGCTCTGCTACAAACATAAGGATGCTACCATCACCAAAAGGAAAACAATACTATTACTCACCACCAACCAGTATTGTTGCACCATCAGGGATGTCTTTTACAGCTTCCACTGGATCTGTATAAAATTTGGTGTGGCGACGCATGCTGGTTGAAAAGTAGCAAACACATCCCTAAAACATTTTTAAAAATTTTTAAGTGAATCATCACTTGGAGACACATCTTTATTTTGCATGTATACCAATATATTCACTTTTCATATATACAAGGATAATTTTACTATCTGCTCTTTGAAACAAAGAGTGCAGCTGCACGTAATGCATCTTAAAAATAGGAAGGACATACTCTATCCATAGATCATCACCAGAATTCCCTTGTAATCATGATGAACGTCTTCCATTGTATAAAGGAAAACTCTGTGGCCAACATTTGTGGCCACCGAAAAGACTGAAAGTAGATAGCTCATACACTAGGACTCAGATTCACAATAATGATACCATCAAGCATCTGTTTCTGACAGGGAGCTAACCTTGCATTCAGTCAACAAATATTCACTGAGAACGTACAATACCAACTATTCTGCTGTTTGCTCCCATCTAGTAAATATTAAGACATGACTGCTGCTCTGCGGGAAATCAGGTACAGTGTGACCAATAAACAAATACACAGTTGGGCCCCGACCCATTCTGAGGTCAAAGAATGCCTCCTAAGGGAACAAGTAAGGAACAATACACAAGAAGACCCATCCCCCTAAGGGGCTTGGAGTTTATAGATGCTGAGAAAAATAGCAAACTATCATCTGCAAGGAAGTCATGGCTAGTCTTACCACAGTGACCTATTTGGTGCAAAACAGGTTATCTAGTGGACATTCGTTATCAGTTTGTTTTTAAACAGTTTCCCTCCCTATGCTTCATCCACAATATGGACAGGAGAAAATTAGAGTTGACTATGTTGTAATCATTCATAATAAATATCACCTCTCCTTTATTCTTATTACATATTCAACCTAAAAAGGGAGGGAGTGAAGAGAAAGGCTCCTGACTCCCCATATGCCACCTTAAGAAGTTCATACATGTAAGCGCACACATGCTGCCTTATTGGTCTTTGACAGACATCCTATGGGGTCAAGGTAAAGGCATTAAGGAGTTTCTAGCATTCTTTTCTTCCTCTATAAACTTCTTTCATAAAAAGTGTCCAATAGTACAAAAGCCTATTTCCTTTAAGAGAACAATACTGAAAGTCAAATGAGATCTGCCAAAGTAGAGGTTACCCAGATGACTTTTGTCCCTTTAAATTCAACCCTGGTTCAGGTCTGGTGAAGAGAGTTGTCTATTCCCACACTAGTGGGAAATACATGGAGGTAGAGCTAGCAAGGAACAAACTTGAGCTGCAGAGAGCTTACTTCTCTGTCCTATCCTTAGTAGCAAGGGTTTATTGGATTCTGTTTAAACATGCAGGTACACACGCAAATATATTTTTTTTAAATCTTGGAAATTAAAAGTTTGATAGCCTCAATAAAGAGGCCAAAGATGAATCATAAAATAAAGTCGAGGGTATCTGCTCAAAAATGGAAATAAGAAAAATACAGATATTCTAATCCAACCAATTCATTTCAAAGGTCAAGTTTCTGCAGCTGAGCAAGTTCTCGTAATGTACCCGACGCTGTGTTACAGCAAGACCAGATCCCGGATTTTAGCCTTCATCACAGCGTTCTTCTACCACAGTCTGCTCCTCTCCATGATTTTTAAAAGCCCTCGATCTTATTCTACTTCAATTTCATTATTTACAGACAACAAATCTTTATGAATGCCCTATTTTTTCATGAAGAACCTTATTGTCATCATCTTTTCTGAAGAGTGAAGGAGAAATCATTGCTCTGTATACCTTAAACTGAGACACTATTATTTTGTCAATTATATCTCAACAAAATTGGAAAAAAGTCAAAGACGCAAACACATGCAATAAATAAAAAAATGCTAATCTGTATCTCTTACCAAATAAAAAAGGGGTGAAAAGTCAGGGCCTCATCAGGAGGAAGAAAATAAAAGAACTCCTCTACACGTAAGTAGTCAGGGGATAAAGTCACTCTGAACTACTTATCTATAAACTGAGAAACATGAATCCTATAGAGAGGAAGTTAAGAGAAAACTCAATTCTCCTACAGATCCAGGACACTTTTCGGATTCGCAAGGGGAAACAAAAGTATATAAGCTATATAAGCTCAGAGTTGTCAGGAATTCTGTTCCTTTGTTTCGGCTGATAATTAGTGTCCTCATTACAAACAGAAATTGTTGAAATGCTTGCCCCACACCTTAAAAAAATACCTCAGAAGGGGGCACCTCGGTTGCTCAGTTGGAGGAGCATCTGACTCTTGACTTCAGTTCAGGTCATGATCTCAGGGTCCTGAGATCCAGCCCACATCCAGCCCCACATCCGACTCACTCACTCTCTCTCTCTCTCTCAAATAAATAAAATCTTAAAAAAAAAAAATACTTCAGAAGTATTTTAGAAAAGATTCAAGTGTTTCACATTTATCTGGATAATCAAAAGCTAAAAGAAGTAAGAGTGAAATGTTTGCAGGCAATGTGAGAATGGCTCAAGATAATGAAGAATTTACACCCAACTTTGGTGTTTTTTTTTTTTTTTCATTTTTCACACATTCAGTAATATTTGTTGACCTTTGTTATCTATTTGTTAAATTGACATTTGATATCTATTTGCTAAGAAATCAATAGTGTGACATAACGGGCCACACTCCAGTAATCTCGGGGTCAAAATACCTGTGTTTCAAATTCCAGTTCAGTCACAATTGTGAGAAGCCAAGAAAACTGCAAAATCTGAGTGTAGGGGGTGCTGATTTTAAGTTTACAAAAGGATTACAGTTGTTCCTTAAGGATGTAGTAAGGATTAAGTAACAGATCAAGTATCAGAACAGCTTGACCCTGTGCTTGAACTACAGAAGTTGCCCTGAGGTTGTTAGCTTCCTTTGGGCAGTGTAACCCTCTACATTCCCCACCAAGGCAGTACGATTAACTTGCCATTGACTGGGCTTTAGTTTTCACATTCAACCTCCCCAATCTACCTTACCTATACATACGAGCACGCATTATTGATTCTATTAAGAGTTTTTTTTTAGCATGACCTATGCTATAGCAAATTAATCCATGCCATCCTTGCTAAGGGTTCCTCAAAAATGGGTTCCAGCTTTAAGATTACTTTAACATGTTTATTTTGTCTGTAGTCAAGTTTGCCATTCTAAGTATTGAGAGATTACTGGGCAATCTGGCCATACAAATACAGGTAGTGAGGCAAAGAGGAAGGAGAATGTCTGAAACCAGTTGCACCAGAATGTTTCCTGTGGATCTTCAAGGCTTGCAACCTTGGAGGCAGCACCCCAGAGAAAGCCTCTAGATTTGTTTTCTGAACAGGCTTCCTCTCTGCCCACATTCTCCCCAATTCTCCCAGCCTCTGGGAGCTAAGGAGTGTCACTGCTGACACCCCCTAAGACTGAGCAGAGGTGGTGTCCTGTTTTCGTAAATAACTGAATTCAAAGTGAAGCTCTACACTGCTTTGATTGACCTTTACCTTCTAAAATGCTAAAACAATGAGGTGAAAAGATTCAAGCACCGTCTGCTACACAAATAAATAAATAAATAGCCTTCGCGTCTGCAGAGGTTACTAAAAAATGAAGAGTAATGAATTATACGGCTTCAGCATCTATGTAATTCTGGGGACGTTTTTTCCACCAAGGTCTTCCTTTACATTTGGGTAACATATTTCATTTTGTTTTTCCACTCTTCCACCTTCTGCAAAATTCCATTTTATGGTGCCCTAGTTTCTGCTGTTACTATTGGAGGAAGAAAATAATAATGATTATACTGCAAAAGAACAGTCAAGGTCCTGAAGGATAAGAAATAATCAAAATTGTTATATTGCCATTTTTTTCTATTTAATCTATTTCTCCTTTTAAAATTCTCTCCATCTTCACCCTTCGTCCTCTAGTTCAAATCCTTACATTTAGAATTTGAGGACTGATTCCACTCTTGAGCCTAAATTTTATCTCATGATTTCCCAATTCAGAACCTCCTTCTTTTCTAACCACTTCTACCGTTCTTTCTTTTGCCTAAATTTCTCTTTTTCTTGTCATTCGATACTCCGCAACTTTAAAAACGTACTTCATTTTGAAGGTCTTTCAGGGAAAATCCATACAGCATACTGCTTTATTTTCAAATTAATCTTATCTTAATGATATGGAACAGTACACCCAGAAATTATTTACCTTGTTACCTTGCACTTAAAAAAATCAGGACACAGGAAGACTCATACTGCCCACTTCAGTATCAAAGTTTGATAAACAGAAGTGGGGAGAAGCCATATTGAGAGAGATGAAGAGGACCCTGTTGGAAGGAAAAGGCAGTAATATGCAGGTGGATACACACGCTTGGCAAGAATTTGGCACCAGCGCCAAGTGGAGGTGGTAATATGTATTGTAATGCTTACCAATGTCAATGGTAAATTGACAGTATCTGTTAAAGGTGGAATGTTTACCTTAAACATTAAACAACCAGTTATGCACTTATGACAGGAATAAATAAATCACAAGGACCCTACAGGGAGTTACCGACACTAGGCCAATTCTCTAAAGTAGTAGCATACTGTTTTTGAGGGAACATATATGTTCTTTTTATTCCAACAATAGAGTGATGCCCAGCACTTTAAAGGAGCAGAGATGAGGGAATAATGCATTCTGCCTGGTATATCAGAAAGCTTGAGGAGTTTGCCAAGAGTTGAAATACTAATGAGGATGGGAAACTCAGAAAGAGGAGAAGCATGAGTAAAAGTAAGGAGATGAGCCAAGCCCAGGGACATGCGGGATCAGGTCCCACAAGAGAAGCTTGTGAAGATCGGGCTGGAAAGGGAGACTGGGGAAGGCCTTAGGACCTCACCAGAGATTTGACTTCTTCCTTCAATGAGGAAGGGACAGCAAAGCTTTTGAAACAGAGATGTCAAAACTCATATGAAAGCCTGAAACAGGAAGTGGCAGGGGAAATCATTCTTTCATTCACTCATCCATTTGTTCAAAAATATCCATTTTGTATAAAATAAACTAAATACTGGAATACAGAGTTAAGACAAACAAAAAACCACTCAGGCATAGTCCCTGCACTGATGAAAGTTGCAAACTAGCGAGGGTAATAGTCGTCAATTACAAAAATTTAAATACAAATGTTAATATATCATCAGGGAGCTATAAGGAAGAAATAGATAGTTGCTGGGTGCCAAGGACAACCCCAAGGAAATTTCAGGAAAAGGTGAATACATGACACTGGTTATCCATTGGAGGTGGAGGGAAGAGGAGAGGAAAGAAGGGGTCCAAGATTTCACTGGATGGATATGGGTGCTATTGGCCACAATGAAAACAAAACAAAACAAAACAAAACAGGGGAGGAAACAATCACTTTATGACTGGTTCACTTTGGGTCAGAAGAGCTTGAAGCACTAAGTGTCATCCAGGTGGAATAGACTGTACCAGGGAATAGAAGTTGTACCAGGGGAGCACAGAATTGGTGAGAGATCTGGGAAAAAACAGGTTCAAAGAAGAAAGGTAGGTAAAGCGTTAATGGTAGTTTTAGGAACTTTTTCCAGTAATAATTTTCCAAAGTGAATAGAGAATAGTATTAAATGCTCCTTCTTAAATAGTAATGCAAGAAGAAAAATAACTTCAGATGGTGTATTCAATCTAAGTCCATGCCAATGGCTCTGAAATGCAGCTCTCAGACTAACAGCGTTAACATCACCTGGGAACTCATTTATGTAAAGTGTGGGGCCCCACACAGGACCTACTAAATCAGAAACTCTAGAGGTGGACCCAGAAACTGGTTTGCTAAAACCTCCAGGTAATTCTGGTTCATTAAAGTTTGAGAGACTTGCCTAAAGTTTGAGAGACACACACACCCCCCATCTCATTTTGGCTGTTGGTTATGTTTAGCAGAAAAGTTCTCAAGATTACTACCTCTGCCCACCCAGGTTCTTTCATCTATGTGTTAAACATGTGCTGAGTGTCTATACTATGCCTAATAGTGCGTAATGTTGAGAGAGATGGAGACTGAGGCATACAATATTGTCCCTAACAACCAGAAACTTTCATCTTGTTAAGAAGTCAATTTAGGGGCACCTGGGTGGCTCAGTCAGTTAAGTGTCTGACTTCTCAGGTCATGATCTCAGGGGCCTAGGATCGAGCCCTGGGTTGAGCTCCACATCCAGTGGGGAGTCTGCTTGTCCCTCTCCCTCTGCCTTCCCCCTGCTTGTGCTCGATCTCTCTTTATCTCTCTCTCTCTCTCAAATAAATAAATAAAATCTTAAAAGAAAAAAAGTCAGTGGATACATTTGAAAAGCTGAACAAGCACACAAATGTTCCAGTATAAGGCAAGTTAGATGAGAATCTAAGAACTAAATAAGCAGTAAGGGGCACCAAGTGCCAAGCATGAAGAAACACCTGAAAGCAGGCACTGGACTTATGATAACCAAACCTCAAAGGGGGAAAGTTTGAACCTTGATAGGAACTTTCAGTGAGGCACAGGCAAACCTCTAATTTGTAACTCTGCCACCTAGGAGTTTTGCTGGGCTTCCGAAGTGGTTTAACGCCATAGGAAAGAGAGTAAATTACACTTAGGTAAATAAGTAACTGCCAAAAGAGGGAATGTTTTTGACCTGGACCCAAGGGTATGGCAGTGTCCTCCTGGTCTACATGTTTCAGCACCCGCAGCAATGTGACTGAAGGTCAGTCAAGTGCCCTTTTAATAATGCTTTATATATCCAAAGCTATCAGCAATGACCAAAATCCTTCCTAAGACCCATTTATGAATAAAATGTTCCCGTTCTAAATCATCCCATAGCATTTACCTAAGGGGCTTAGTGGCCCCTCTGCGTTCACTGTTCTCAGAGATTGCAGGCGTAAAAGACAGAGCAATTGGGGCGGACAGTTCTCTGTGAGTACGCACCTCGTGCAAGATACGCTTTCAAGCTCGAAATTATTTAATGCGCTACTAAATAAAAATGTCACTTTTCGTTTTTCCCTAGCAAGGAAGGGGCTCCCGCGGTTACGCTGGTAACCAAGGTAAACTACCCTCCAGAACCTAGCATTCTTGGCCTGTACTGGCCTCCTAGGGCTCCGGACGGAAACCCCCCCTGGGCGTGGGCGTACAGCTAGCAACAGAGGCCAGCGTGGGGGGGGGGGGGCAGATAGGGACAGAGCCCCCCGGCGAGCGCTCCAGTCCGGGTTCCCCTTCCCACTCGCACGGTGCGCCGCAGCCAAATAAGGAAGGACAGGGAGGGCACAGCATTCCGCCCCCTCCACGCCGAACTCGCGCGGACCCGTAGCTAACCTGCCCCCAAATCCCCCAACAGGAGGCGCAAATCTGTCCCCTGCTGCCGTCACCCTTGCCCGTCCCTCGACCGGCGCGCCCTCCCGGGAGGCTGCCCGCGAGGCGGAGATGCGAGCCGAGAGGACGCATGCCCGGGAGGACGCGAGCGAGCCCTGCAGGGCGCGGCGGCGCTGCCGGGCGCTCTCCTGCCCCCTTTCAGCCTCTCCGCGTGCCTCTACACCTGGTCTCGCCGGGCCGGGGGAAGCGGCTGCAGAACCGCGCAAAGGCAGTCACCCGAAGGGGCAGCGAGGCAAGGCAGGCGTCCGCGCGTCTCGGTGCCCCGGAGACGGCGCCACGGATGTCAACTCGTAGCTGGAGCGGGTGGGTGCAGTCAAGGGAGAGAACGCGGGCACCACGCGGGGTTTAGCCCGCGTCCTGCCGGCGCGTGGCCTTCTTCGCTGGCACTTTACCTTGGACCAGACGCCCCCCATGAGTCGGGCGGCGGAGAGGAGTTTGAGAGCCGCCATGTTCCGGGCCGGTCGTGGAGGAGGCGACGGCCTGGGGCGCGCGCGTGAGTGTGTGGGAGCGAAGCCCGGCAACAGCCGCGTCAACGCGAAGGGAGGAAAGGGAAGAAGCTCGAGTGGCAGGCTGGAGGCTCGACCGCGCGTGGATGACGTCCTCCCCGCTCTCGCCCACTGCGGCTGCAGGTTTAGGGAGACGCGAGGCTGGGAGGGGCCCGGCCTGGAGCGTAAGCTGGGTGGAGCCGGGCGGATGGCGGGGGAAGCGCCCTTACCCTGTGGCGGCCCCGAGTCGATTCCCCGCGCGTTCCAGGCAGCTGCGTCGGCACGCACTTGCCGCTGCAGCCCCTCGTCAGTCCGTTAGCTTTGAGGGGCGTCGGGAGTCTGCCTTGCCCAAGGTGTGGGGTAAGGGTTGGCCTAGCATTCGGGCGGGGCAGGGTCTGTCTCGTAGCCTGTTGCTTTTCCGAAACGGTGCCAGGCACCTGTGTGGGCTGCAAAGGGGATAGCCCTTCGAGGTCCCCTACGTCCCGTACCCCGCCTGGACAGCGTTCCCATTTCTTCCGTTTCTCAATCCCCTCTCCCCACACTTGGCCCAGACTTGTGTAAAGTAAGTTTGCTTTAAGAACCTGCCACAAGCCTTCTGTCATTGGGTGTGGCTAGGGAGGCCTAGTCAATAGTGTACCTGGACAAGAGAGACTAGGTTAGGACTGGGACTCTGGGACCGTCTCTTCCTTCTTTCCCTTCTTCCCCATCATCCAAGTACGTATTTTTCAGGATTTTTCTGGCACCCGAGTCCCCAAAACTCCAGAGATTACTCAGCAGCTGTAAACATGCAGGTGTGTAAATCCCTTTGTCCTTGGCAAGTTACAATAACTTTCCTAAGCTTCAGTGTCCTTATCTGAAAATTTTATTTTATTTTTTTAAAGATTTTATTTATTTATTTATTTGACAGAGAGAAACACACAGCGGGAGAGGGAACACAAGCAGGGGTAGTGAGAGAGGGAGAAGCAGACTTCCCGCTGAGCAGGGAGCCGGATGTGGGGCTCCATCTGAAGGGCCCGGAATCATGACCTGAGCCAGGCATTCGCTTAAGAACTGAGCCACCCAGGCGCCTCCTCATCTGAAAATTTTAAATTTCAGAACTGTCTAAGATTTACATGACATAATTCATGGGAAGCTTCTGGCTCCATTATAAACACTCAATAAATGTTAGGCATTATTCAAGTTGTAGTCCGAAGTTGGTATGGCACACACATTCTCTCAAAGCCTTATCTTTTTTTTTTTTTTAAAGATTTTATTTATTTGACAGAGAGGGAGAGATCACAGTAGGCAGAGAGGCAGGCAGAGAGAGAGGGGGAAGCAGGCTCCCTGCTGAGCAGAGAGCCTGATGTGGGCTCGATCCCAGGACCCTGAGATCATGACCTGAGCCGAAGGCAGAGGCTTAACCCACTGAGCCACCCAGGCGCCCCTCAAAGCCTCATCTTTTGATCAACCCCTTGAGGACATGAGCCAAGTCTGATTTCTGCAGAATTAACCTTTGTGCTTAGCAAACTGGAAGGACCAAGTGGAAACTCAGTAAAGGTTTTATTTTATTAAGTGCTGACCAAGTCCTGGGAATATGGGTGTTAGTTTTGAACCAAAGCAAAGCACACAAGGAAATTAAATGAGACTTTAGCTGCCTTAGCAAGTACACCGGATGCAATGAACAATCACCGTCCAGTTTCAAGTCTGTCCATAAAAGCATTTGCCCTTTTATTGTATTCTTTTAGCTCTTTTTCCCTCATGAATATTACTATTTTAATCAAAATCAATGAGGGAATAGGATACCAAGTTAGACTATCCAATTACATTAGGAGAAATTAACTTAGTTATGTTCTATATTCTCAACACATTTTTAGAAGTTGGATAGAGGGGTGCCTGGGTGGCTCAGTGAGTTAAAGCCTCTGCCTTCTGCTCAGGTCATGATCTCAGGGTCCTGGGATCAAGCCCCGCATCCAGCTCTCTGCTCAGCAGGGAGCTTGCTTTCCCCTCTCTCTGCCTGCCTCTCTGCCTACTTGTGATCTCTCTCTCTGTCAAATAAATAAATACAAATCTTAAAAAAAAAAAAAAAGAAGTTGGATAGAGGTGAAACTCGGGTATTAGAACGTAAGTCCCATTACTACTCCTAATACAGCATATAGCAGCTATTGTTCTGTAGCTTACAGAATGTGAAAAAGCTAACATTCACAGTTGGGTCTGCTTTTGGGTCTGCTTTTCTGCTTTCACCCTTCCAGAGGGGATATGAAATGGAAAATAACTTTGGCAACTTTGTCTAACTGTGGTCATATGACTCTCTTCTTGTCTGGTCTCTGTTGCTTCTGGCTAAATTAAAGACACATTTCAAGTCTTGTACTCTGTGTGACTCTAATTCTCATGGGGAAAAAAATCAGCCTCACTACTCTATGGTCAAGACACTGTACAATTTTTTAATAGCTCTATGGCTGTGTTTTATACTTTTTAGATAAAATAGGAATAACTTGGGGCGCCTAGGTGGCTGAGTGCGTTAAAGCCTCTGCCTTTGGCTCAGGTCATGATCTCAGGGTCCTGGAATCGAGCCCCCGCATCTCGTAGGGCTCTCTGCTCAGCAGGGAGCCTGCTTCCCCCTCTCTCTCTGCCTGCCTCTGCCTACTTGTGATCTCTCTCTGCCAAATAAATAAAAATAAAATCTTAAAAAAAAATAGGAATAACTTGAACAAACTACAGAAGAGTTCTTCTGTACAGATTTCCCTCCTGGTTCCACAAAGCCATTTCAATTTTAGTCTGTGTAAAAACCTATTTTTTTGAATATCTGAATTTTTCTGAGCTAATAAGAATAGTTCCCCCGTGCTTTGAAGGACAGTTTTTGGCAAATATATGCTGGAAATTTTTCTTTGTGTAATCTTATACAGCTTAATTTACACATTTTTAAAAATTGGAAGAATTGAATTGAATTCAAAGCTTTTAAACAAAAGGTCTGATTCCAGAGACGCAATAAGGAAAGTTTATTTTGTATTATGTCATTTTATGTATGTGCATGTATATACGTATATAATGTGTTGTTATTTATATACATATATACATTCATTTATATATATATATATGTATATATATATATATTCCCTCTTTGTTGAATGAATATAGACAATTTGTCAAAGTTAGGTTGTAAATTGTCATTCTCTGCTTGAGAGATTTTTGTTTAAATTATTCTAAGATAACTATTTATTAGCATCATCTCTCATTACTGAAAGATAAGACATCCTGCCTTCACATTTGATGGAGTATTTACTCCTCCATGCTGATAAACAGGGGCGTCTGAAGACTTGTTTTTCAAAGGTCGTTTGACTGGCTTAACTAGTAATAAGAATTTTTACTAAGTCATTTGAGTCAATTAAAAAAAGTATGCATGCTTCATTGTATACAATGGTTCGTTAACATATGAAAAACAAATCCCTTCAGAGAAATAATTTTCCTCTAGTGGATTTGAAAGATGTAAGTTTGAAATTTTACACAAATCTGTAAATGTATTATTTTATAATGCAAATCATCTCCTAATTTACTTCTTTTATGTGTTATTTTCATAGATTCTTTGAAGCAGTGCCTTGTATTAACTAATGTGCATTTAATATTCAATGGATAAAAAGTAAGTTAAATTTTACTTACAATGTAGGGGGAGAAAAGTAAAATAAATACATGAGATGTTTGGAGAGGGTTCAACCCCAAGGATGAAAATGAAAATTATGTTAAGGCGCTAAAGAAACATAGGAGCAAAACACACCAGAGCGATTTTGATTGTTACTTCTGCTTAAAACCCCTCAGTGGTTTTCCCCACTGCCTTTAAGATCCAAAGTTCAGGGGCACCTGGGTGGCTCAGTTGGTTAAGCCTCTGCCTTTGGCTCAGGTAGTGATCCCAGGGTCTTGGGATCCAGCCCTGCGTCGGGCTCCCTGCTCAGCAGGGAGACCACTTCTCCCTCTCCCGTTCCCCCTGCTTGTGCTCTCTCTCTCTCTGTGAAATAAATAAAATATTAAAAAAAAAAAAAAAAAAGATTCAAAGTTCAAGCTCCTACCCTGGCATAGAAGGGGATCGTCTCTTCTGGTTTCCTTCCCCCTGCATTATCTCCTTTATATTTCAAGCTATTCGGCATTTGCCTCTTGACTTCCACAGGATGAATTCACACAAAAACGTCGGTAGCAAAAGGTAAAGAACGTGGACTCTGTGTGTAGCTAGGCTGCCTGGGCTCAGATATGGGCTCTGCTATTCTCTAACTATGGGGATGACCATGGTTAAGAGTTTAAAAAGAGCCACAGAATGCAAGATGTAAGGTCACGTCCAGATCAGTGTCTGTTTGCAGTATTCAGGTGCTAGAAGGTTATATCTTGTGAACTTAACTATTTTTCAGATGCTTTCTGTATTTTCATAAACTGGAAAATATCAGGCAGGATTCCGACCCTGGAGTATATGGCATTAAAGATTGCTTTTATCTTTACACCTCCCTCTTTTATGAGATGTCTTTGAAGCAGACCCTAACACCCACGTTTCCCTCATTCTGCCCAAGTGCCCAACTACAGTTTCAGTTTCTCATATCTCTTTGATTGTAGTCACTTCCTAGATAAACTTCCTTTCCCTCTCAGAGTTAACCACCTCTTAAATGATCATTTCCAATACAGCTCTGGTCTTCTCATACACTCTCCTAAACTTTTCAGGAATCCTCATAGGCTGCAAATTAAAGTTCAACATCCATTTATAGCCATCTCTCTAATCCAGGCTCCACAAACCATATAACTTTAATGACTTTATAGAAGTACTTCGGAGGTTCCACAAACATCATATTTTGAAATTAAATCTTAAATTATATTTGAGCTACTCTATCAATTCTAACAAAGCAGTAGCATGTGCACCTAATTGTGAATTCTCTGATTTCAACATGCTAAAGGTTACTAGAATGCAATTAGGAGGCAGACTTTAGAATAAAATTTCTCTATCCTCCCAATGCCTATGCTTGAACTTAAAAAATAAATCAGTGATAACGAAGGTTGAGGCTCTGTACTTAGCATTTTATCATTTGCGCTTTTGCGTGTTGACTCACATAATTCTGTATAGATGTATAATACTTGGATGCCCTGCAGACAGATCTACTGCCTAGAATTATTTCTCATTACAGCGTAGTAGTTTTTCAACAAGAGCACCTAAAACACTTCATGATAACGTCATACTATGGATAGCATTCATTAGAAGTTGTCTTCAATTTTGGTCACTTAATATACAACATTTGTATATGTAAACAAGAAGTAATCAATATGATTAGTGATTGACTATTGAAGCAAACACTTTCTGCTACTTTTAAGCTTCTGATCTACTTTAAATGAAACAGATTTTAGGGCAAGCTGCAGTATAAATCAGAATTTTCTTAGTATTATGCACTCAAATAGAAAAACAAAAACAAGAAAACCATTAGGCATAACCCCGTGGTTGCGAAGTTTTTGTTCATCGGAAGAGCTTTGTTATCTTCATTGACTTCATTTATAACAGAAAAAAAAATTCACAATTAAAATGAAAAAATCATATTTAAATGATAAAGTATCACTTTTATAATATTTATAATATAAACATATAATATTTATAATATAATAATATATTTTATATTTATTTTATAATTGGGTTATAAATACGATTTTATTTGAGAGTAAATGTTTACTAATTATTTGGGTTATAAATGCAATTTTATTTGAAAGTAAACTATGGCTTTAGCTAACTCAGCCCACCTTCTGCTCCCTATACATACCAAGGGCCTTTTGACATGGAGTCTTTGCTCATGTCTTCTTTCCTATTATTAAAATAAAATGCAAAGAGGAGACCAAACTTGGAAATTCCCTAATCATTGGGGTGCCTGGGTGGCTCAGTGGGTTAAAGCCTCTGCCTTCGGCTCAGGTCATGATCTCAGGGTCCTGGGATTAAGCCCTGCATTGGGCTCTCTGCTCAGCGAGGAGCCTGCTTCCCCCTCTATCTCTGCTTGCCTCTTTGCCTACTTGTAATCTCTCTTTCTGTCTCTGTCAAATAAATCAATAAAATCTAAAAAAAAAAAAAAAAAAGAAAATTCCCTAAGCAAACAAAATCATTTAAGCCATATAAGCAAGACTAAATCCTATTTAATGAATGTAAGTGAAACTTAGGTCATTTCTTATAAATGCCTCTGATAATCATAAAATAAATAAGTCATCTTCCTAAAACGGTATAAAATAATCACTTAAAATTTGTATTACGGTGTAATTGACCTATAACATTATATTAGTTTTAGTTATACAACATAATGATCTAGTTAACAGCCATCACCACATATAAATACCATTTTTTTCTTGTGATGAGACCTTAAAAATTACACACAATATAGTATTATAGTCACTATTCTGTACATTATACCCCATGATTTATTTATTTTATAACTGGAAGTTTGTAATTTTTGACTCCCTTAACCCATTTTGCCTACTCCTTACCCCCTCTGGCAACCAGCATTCTGTTCTCTATGACTTTGGGGATTTTGGGTTGTTTTTCATTTTTTTAGATTCCACATGCAGGTGAGATGATAAGTATTTGTCCTTCTCTGTCTGACTTATTTCACTTAGCACAATGCCCTCAAGTTCCCTCCATGTTGTTGTAAATGGCAACAATCTCTTTTTTATGACTAAATTTTGTATATGTCCATATACACAAGATGTGTATGTACACATATATATAAAACAATATACCACATTTTCTTTATCCATTCATCTGTTGATGAACACATAGACACAGGTTGCTTCGTTGCCTTGGCTATTATAAATTATGCTGTATGAACATGGAGATGCATATATCTTTTGAGTTAGTGTTTTCATTTCCTTTGAATAAATACCCCGAAGTAGAATTGCTGGATCATATGATATTTCTATTTTTAATTTTTTGAGGAAACTTCATCCCGTTTTCCACTGTGGCTGTACCAATTTGTATTCCCACCAGCAATGCACAAGGTTTCCTTTTTTTCCACATCCTTGCCAACACTTACTGTTTTTTGTCTTTTTGGTAATAGCTGTTCTGACAGGTATAGCTCATTGTGGTTTTGATTTGCATTTCTCTGATGATTAGTGGTGTTGAGCACCTTTTCATGTACCCTGTTGATTGGGTGATTTTTTTTTTTTTGGCAACACAATCCCACTAGTTGTGCTGTAAGAAAACTACTAATGCCTGCAATAATATATTTCAAAAAAATGCTGCCAAGAGATTGTGACATCCTTTATTTCTGTATCATGTTCCATGTTTATTATTTTAGCTGCTCAGTAGAGCAGAATTCAGGGTTACTTATCCAGCCATAAGGAACCAATTCATTATATTATAGTAAATGTTTTTGGAAGTTTTATTATGCCACCACTAAAAAGTAAAAATTTTAAGTGTGTGTGGAAATGTTTAAGATAATTGTAAAAAGCAGAATTCAAACTGTATACTATAATTATCATAGCTGTGTGTCATATAGTTTCACATAAAGCCGAAAACTGGAAAAGACTACTGAAAAAATGAAAAAAAAAATACATATAATGAGAGCAGGACTTTAGGTATTTTCTGTCATTGTTTAAAATATTGTATAACTTTTAATTGACTTTTAATACATATAGTTTTTTGGGATTTTTTTAGATTTTATTTATTTATTTGACAGAGAGAGAGACGGTGAGAGAGAGAATACAAGCAGAGGGAGTGGCAGAGGGAGAAGCAGGCTTCCTGTGGATCAGGGAGCCTGATGTGGGGCTTGATCCCAGGACCCTGGGATCACAACCCAAGCAGAAGGCAGACACTTAAGGACTGAGCTACCCAGGCGCCCCTATGCATATAGTTTTGATGTGAGTTCAAAATACCTGTTTCAAGATCTTGAGGTATTTGTACCCCTATATTCGTTGCAGCATTATTCACAATAGCCAAGATGTGGAAGCAACCTAAATATCCATTCACAGATGAATGGATAAAGAAAATGTGATATATACATACTTATAAAAGAAGGAGATCCTGCCATATGTAACAGCATGAATGAACCTGGAGGACATGATGCTAATTGAAGTAAGTCAGCCACAGAAAGACAAATACTGTATGATTCCACTTATATGAGGTATCTAAAAAGTCAAATTCATAGAAGCACAAGGCAGAATGATGGTTGCCAGGGACATAGGGAGGGGAGAATGTGGGAGTTGCTATCCAACAGGTATAGAGTTTCAGGTATACATAATGAGTAAGTTCTAGAGATCTACTGTACAACACTGTGCATGTAGTTAATAATACTGTATAGTGCAGTCAAAAATGTGTTAAGAGGGTCTATCTCATGTGAAGTGTTCTTACAAAATACACATGTTTATATATTTCCTATGTACAATATGTATATATTTCATATGTATATATATGTATATACATACAAATATGTATTTCCAATTTGGTTACTAACTTTGCCTTCTCCAGTCTCAACCTGGGAATCCAGAGGAGTGTTTCAGGAGACTTAACTTTGTGTTTCATGTCACACACTAATCGTTTCTGTGGTGACCCACAATGGAATGGCAGTGATAATATTCCAATATGTACTTTTCTATAGATGAATGGGGATGGCGGCCTTCAATGAAAAGAATCTACATGTACTTAAGTGAAATAAAGCTATTAAGTTGGAAAATAAATGAATCAACACAATAAACATCTCCCCCTTAAAAATCATTAATGGAAAAAAAAATAATTAATGGACACTAGCCAGTTCCCAGTAGTCTTGAGCTGTGACTTGAAACATGGCTACCCTCCAGGCATATCTACACTGTGGGTTTTCTGCCTACCTCAGAGTACCCTGCAGTCTCATTTATTGATGTCTAACAAAACATTTCTGAATGCAAAAAGGACAGAATGGATAAATATTACTGATGAGTCCTAGAATATAACCAGTCTAAAAGTGTTAAAGTGCTATTTTACTAGAATGCAGTTAGGAAAGTACTGGGAGGAATTCATAGATATCTTTACCTAGAGATACTACACAGCAGTCAAAAAGAATAAGAGGGATCTACATGAACTTACAGAAAACTTCACCAGGATATAGTTTGAAGAAATCAAGTTGCAGAATAATGTGTATTATGGGACTTCATTTATGTAAAGAGGAATAAACCAAAAGTACATACTTGTGGTATTCATATGGAAATTCACAGAAAGATATCTAGAAAAAACAAACTTAACAGTGGTTATTCTAGAAGGTTAGAGACAGTAGGAGTCCAAAGTGAAGACAAATTTATAATTTTGCATCTATATGCATTGCTTTGTTTTAATTCTTACTGTGTGTAATTGCATACTATTTGTGTAATTTTTTAAATTAAAAATCAATAGTTATCCAATAAAATTTCTTAAGCTCTTAATTATGCAGACCCTGAAATATTAAAAAGAGTGACACATTTCAATATCTCCAAGACGTTGACAAGTCAAAAAATCAGATTAAAGCCCTATGACAGTATGAATCTACAAAAAAAAAATTTGCTTTTGTTTATTCATGGATGCCCAGAAGAATATTTATAGAAATTTCAATAGTAGTTACTTTTATTTCAGGTGATTTTGACTTTATTCCTTATGCTGTTATAATTAATACTCTTATTTCATTGTGGATAAAAAGGTACATCACCTCCACCTTTTTTTTTAAATATCTATAAATATCTGTTCCTGAAGAGGTGATAAAAACAATTTTAAAATTTGAAGCCATCAGACATTTGATCTAGAGCAGGTTCTCTTCTATACAGCAGCAGTGTAAGAAGGAATGAGATATATTCCCTTCTTTCAAGGGACTAGAAGTCTAGTTTTGTTTTATTTATTTATTTGATAGAGTCAGCAGGAAAGAGAGAGAAGGAGCAGGGGTAGGGGTAGAGGAAGAAGGAAGGAGAAGCAGACTCCCTGCTGAGCAGAGAGCCCGACATGGGGCTCGATCCCAGGACCCCAGGATCATGACCAGAGCCAAAGGCAGACACTTAAGTGACTGAGCTGCCCAGGAACCCCTACAAGCCTGGTTTTTGTAAGAAATATTTCTCTGACAACAACAACAACAAAAAAAAAGAAATATTTCTCTGACATTGCTTAGAAAAGAGCTAGAATCTAATGATTTGGAAACAAGAGAGTCATGTTCTTGTCATAATGAAATGAATAAATTAAAAAATAATGTCTTGTGTTTTAGAATAATCTGTGGCCCTCCTTTCTAACAATAATTGGATAGGTGTGCAATAATAATTGAATTATCTGTTGAAAGTTTATCCTAATAATAATAAAACTAGACTCTCTGCATGTAAGAGAAGGCTTATTTTTACATCCTTTTAGTTGAGGGGTGGGGCAGGAAGAGGAAAAGAAGTATTCCCCATAGCCAGATCTTTCATAAGTGTACCCATCAAATCATGATAAAAGGAAACCATCAGGAAAATATTAAAATTCTAAATATATATGCAGCTAGCATCAGAGTGCCAAATAAATGGAGTAAAAACACAGAAACAACGAGAAATAGACCATTCAACAATAATAGAGCCTCCAAAATTCAACTTTAAATAATGGATAGTATAACTAGGTAGAAAGATCAATAAACTTATCAAATGATTTTCAACAAAGGTGCCAACACTATTCAATGGGCAAGAAATGGTCTTTCCAACCACTGGATATCCACATGCAGAATAAAGCTGGACCCTTTCTTCACACCAGAAGCAAAAATTAATGCAAAATGGATCAAAGACCTAAATGTAAAATGTGCTAACTATAAAATCCTCGGAAGACACAGAAGAATTTCATGACCTCAGATTTGGTGGTGGGTTCTTAGATACGACACCAAAAACATGAGCAGCAAAAGAAAAAAGACACCATTGAGAAAGTGAAAAATGACCCATGGAATAGGAGAAAATATTTGCAAATCATACATCTCATAAATGGTTTCTCTTTGGAATATATAAAGAACTCTTACAAGTCAATAATAAAAATTTTAATGGCCCATTTAAAAATGTACAAAGGATCTGGATAGACATTTCTCCAAAGAAGATACACAAATGGCCAATAAGCACATGAAAAGATACTCAACACCGTTATTCCTTAGGGAAATCCACATCGAAAACACAATACCACTTACACCCAGTAGGATGGCTAGAATCAAGAAGTGAAGTAATAACAAATGTTGGCGAGAATGTTAAGAAAATAGAACCCTTACATACTGGTGGGAAAGTAAAATGGAAAACAGTCTGGCAGTTCATCAAACGATTAAACAAAGCGTTGCCATATGACACAGCAGTTCATTTCTTACCCTAAAAAAGTGAAAACGTAGGGCCACACAAAACTTGTACAGAAATGTTTATAGCAATATTAATTGCCAGAGGTGAAAACAACCCAGGGTCCCAACAACTGATGAATAGATAAACAAAATGTGGAAAATCCAAACAATAGAATCTTATTTGGTAAGAAAAAGGAATGAAGTACTGATACATGCTCCAAAAATGGATGAACCTTGAAGACGTTGTGTAAGCAAAAGCAGCTAGTCACAAAAGACCATATAATGATTCAATTTTTATGAAATATGGCACAAGTATAGGCCATACCCATTATCACAGGAAGTTCTATTGGACAGCACTGGTCTGTCCAATAGTAATAAAAAGCTGTTTGTCCTTTAGGCATGAATAATTTCTAACAAGTCTTTTAAGAGCTGGGAGCAAACAGAAGTTGGATTCTTAAAAGAATCTGGAACATAAGCAGATTTGACTTCAGAAAGGAGAAGGTGATATGATAAAAGCACAAAAAGATTTGAATCTGCCACACTGCCGACTCTGAAGACAGATTAAAGGGCCATGAGTTAGGGAATGTAAAAAATGCAGCTCTAGAAGCTGGAGAAAAATAGGAAATGGATTCTTCCCTAGAACTGCTAGAGGCAGTGTGCCCTGTTGACACCTGTTGAAACTGATTTTGGAATTCCGACCTCCAGAGCCATAAGGAAATAAACGTGTGTTGTTTTAAGCCACTCGTTTTGTGGCAATCTGTGACAAACAAATATAAACCTAAGGGAATCCTTAGCCAAGTTTCCTTGCCTTTTCTAGCTTCTAGAGGTTACTCATATTCCTTGGCTCATCACCCTGTTTTTCCATCTCCAAAGTTGGCAAAGGTGAGTCAAGTTCTCATCTGGCATCACTCTGACTTCTGCCTCCCTCTTCCACTTTTAACCCTTGTGATTATAGTGGGCTCACCCAGATAATCCAGGGTAACATCCCTATTTTAAGTTCAGCTGATTAGCAGTCTCAATTCCATCTGCAACTTTACTTTTCCTTTGCCATGGAAGGTAACATTCACAGGTTCTAGAAATTAGGATGTGGATGTATTTGTGGGACCATTGCTCTATCCACCACAATGGGTCAATTATCCTCTTAATAAAATTGAAGATACTAATCAAAACTTTGGTTGGATAGTTGCTTACCTCTCCCTGGAAAGGAAAGGAGGTAAAATATTCAGAACTTTGTGTCTGTTTGGATGGAACTGGAATGGGGCTGAGTGAATAGGATTCAAGAATGATTCCAAGATAGGAACTGGGGGGGTCACAGATGGGGTAGGAAATGATAATCCCAGGTTTGGACATTTTAAATTTGAAATACCTATGGCATTTACAGCTCAAATGCCCGGTAAGCGATTTCATATAACAGTGTATGGAAGTATGAAGCTCAATGAAGAGGTTTAGGTTGGAGATAGGATAGATTTGGGTGTCATTGTATACATTGTATACATGGTAGCCAAATCATGAGAATGAGAAATGTTAAACAGAGCAGAAAGGATGTGAGAAGTAAGAAGAGATGGTGTTCGAACCCAGGTCTCTCCTAGTCTGAAGGCACAGTTGGTAACTAGTGTGATATAGAGCATCCCCAAAGGGCCAGTGGTAAATCAGCTGAGGTTTTGGAAAGTGGAGAGATGAGGAAGAAGGTGAGGGTAGTGGCACCTGTGTGGAATGATCAGAGATCTAGGAGCCAAGAGAAGGGAGGTTCTAACCTCTACTCTGCCACTCGCTAGTTGTGAGAACTTAAGCAAGTCATTTAACTTTTTCTGAGCTTCAGGTTTTTACCTATGAAACGTAGAAAATAATATTTATATCTACCTGCTTCACTGAGTTGTTAATACTTAGAGATAAGGTGCAAGAATTCTCTGGGAAGTAAAAAGTGCTACACAAATATAATTTACTTGAAGAGTACAGTAATTCCTTCTTTTTTTTTAAGATTTTTATTTATTCTTTCGAGAGAGAGAGAAAGAACAAGTTGGGAGAGGGGGCAGAGGTCAAGGGAGAAGCAGGTTCCCCTCAGAGCAGGGAGCCTGATGTGGGGCTCGATCCAAAGTCCCTGAGATCATGACCTGAGCCGAAAGTACTTAACTGACTGAGCCACCAAGGCACCCCAAGTAATTCTTTTCTGATATCACTACCACTCTGACTTACTATGTGAGCTGTTAAGTCATGCCGTATGGACCAAAATGTGTTTTTGCCTCAGAATCTGAATTAGAAAAAAATTACATATATTATATATTTTAGTATATGTGCTGCCAAAGCGAGCACTACATATGTTATATTAACATCATATACACAGATAAAATATATTATGCAGGATATATGTACTGGTATGGTGGAGGGGGTTTGATAAGACTGAGAAAAACAATAGAGACTGCATAATACCACTGGTGTTAAACTATAAAATGTGCTCAGATTAACTGAACAGCAGTATAGTGGCCCTTTGGATAATTTTCTGTTATGATTAATCTGAAGTTTTTAATCTTCTGCATCTACTTAGGAAAACTGGTTAAGCTCATTGGTAATAAGAGTAAAGGATTGATAAAGACCGTGACGACCAGGTGGGACAGGAATGAGGAAGGAAAAGCCAGACAGAAGAGGTTGTTTGAAACCATGTTATGGCATCACCTAGACCTCCTGTGTATCTGTTGGTTATGAAAGAGCAAGATTTTCTTTCTGGCAGTGGTCTCAATCTCTCTGCTTTTCGTAGGCATGGCAAAAAGATTAGGGACCATACAACAGTGAACATTTGTGTTTTTGCTGCTCAGTAGCCTCCAATCACCCTTTTCTCTGTACCGACAGTTTTTAAAATAAAACTTCCTTTCTTTACTTTCAGGTCTAATAGTTTGGCAGGGAGCGGTGAACCCAACTGCTCCAAGGGACAGTGATGCCCTGGGGACGGTAATGGGCTCAGGGATGAGCAGCTGATCAAATTCAGGCACGCGAGGACCAGGCTCTTAGATTTTGTTCTGGTTGTTAGGAGATAAGGCTCTTCTTTTTGACTGGTTTCTAATTTAAAGTTGGGAGCCCAATGCTGCTGGCAGCCTTTTGCCACCATTTGTACCACCTGTTTGAAAATGGAGCCAACAGAGAGGCAAGGGCAATAGGCATTTCGAGAGAGACTTGGTTCTAATGCCTTTATTTGGGCCTCTGTTTTTCAGTTACATCATTCAACAAATTGTTTTTTTCTGTTTTTAGCTTATGCCGTTTTAGGTCTAATTTCTTATCAGTTACAACGAAAAAGCTCCCAGTTGATTATGGAAGTACTGGAAAATATCCATTCTCCTCTCTTTCCAGAGTAATGGAATTATGGTGACCAACTGTTTAACATTGAAAATCCTGTGTCTCATGGAAGCCCTAAATTCCAGACAAACTAGGATCATTGGTCACCCTAGAAGACTCACGGGCTGCTGGGAATAAAGCCTACATTTTCTAGCTTCTTATACCCTGGTATGACCACATGATTAAGTTCTGGCTAGCGGAAATGGTCAATGCAGCTTCCAGGAAATGCCCTTAAAAAGAAGGAACATGATCTGCCTTTCTTCCTTTCTAGTGGCTGGAATATGAATATAATGGCTAGACTTCCACAAACCACCTCAGATCAAGAGGTGATTTCCTTCCTTAGGAAGGAAACACTTGTGGCAGAGCAATGAGATGGAAGAAATCTGGCACCCTGACACCTTGGAGTGCTTATACAACTCTGGACTGAAAACTTCTAGATTTCTTGAATCCGAGAGAGCAATGAGCATCTATCTTAAGCCTCTGTGGTTTTGTCTATAACTCACAATTAATTCTAATTCACTGATACAATGTATGACTGAAAAAAGCCCTTTCTGGCGTGCCTGAGTGGCTCAGTCAGTTAAGTGTCTGCCTTCGGCTCGGGTCATGATCTCAGGGTCCTGGGATCGAGCCCTGCATTGGGCTCTCCACTGAGTGGTGAGTCTGTTTCTCCCTCTCCCTCTGTGATCTCTCTTGCTTTCACTCTCTCAAATAAAATAAAATCTT
>CM052895.1:104847525-104929893 GCA_028534135.1 Potos flavus | reverse complement strand
CTCCCTCTCCCTCTGTGATCTCTCTTGCTTTCACTCTCTCAAATAAAATAAAATCTTAAGAAAGAAAGAAAGAAAGAAAGAAAGAAAGAAAGAAAGAAAGAAAGAAAGAAAGAAAGAAAGAAAAGGAAGGAAAGAAAGAAGGAAGGAAGGAAGGAGGAAGGAAGGAAGGAAGGAAGAAGGAAGGAAGGAAGGAAGGAAGGAAGGAAATAAGGAAGGAAGAAAGAAGGAAGGAAGAAGAAAGAAAAAAGAAGCAAGCAAGCAAGCAAGCAAGCAAAAAGCCTTTTATAATGTGTGCCTCTCCAAACATTACACTGGCTATAAATTCACTTACCAAACTCGTCTCTCTAATATGGTCACAATTTCAACATTAGAAAATGCTCATCATTATAAATATAAGTCATCAATTTGGGTGTTACCAGCAGAGATCACAGAGGTAACGGGACTTATTTATGATTCATGTCAGTAGTCGATATTTTTGCTTGTCTAGTTGACATCCACTCCTTTCCTCCTAATAGAACCCCAGTTTTGTACAGGTTTTCATTTCTACCCTTCTTCAACACACTCCTCACAAGTTCAGAAATAGAAATTGTGATAATTTTATGTGTCAACCTAGGTAGGCTAGCATATTCAGGTATCGAATCAAGTACTAATCTAGGAGTTGCTGGAAAGTATTTTGTAGATGTGATCAACAACTAATCAGCTGACTTTAAAGAGATTATCTTTGTGATATATTTGTAGATGTAGATTCTGCCCCCCCTCCCCCAACCATTGGTTCTGTTTCTCTGGAGAACTCTGACTGATACAGACTGGTCAGTATAAGAATAATTTTAACCCTGTGTCAGTAATTGGTTCTGGACCAGGCATGTGGCCAGATCGAACCAATGAAATATGAGGAAATGTTTGATCTGAAATTCTGGAAAAGTTCTTCCTTATAATTCTGTGAGAGCTTTCAGTAGTAACTGTCTTTCTCTTCCTCTGATGGTAGTTTCCTTAGATATGAGGCGTGTAATGGCTGCAGCCTTTTCACAGTCAGGCTGAGGGTAAAGACATCATACGAAAAAGGCAGAGCCAAGAGACTTGCAGAGAAATGGAGCTAGGGCTGCTGATTTAAGTCAGGACTGAAGCCTGTCCTCTCTCTGGGATTTTTATTTTCCAAATCATATATTTTCTCATTGTTTAGGTTGTAGTTGGTTTTTTTGAGAAATGCAGTCAAAATTATTCTACCTAATAGTGCATGGATGGCTCAGTCAGTTAAGCATTCCACTCGTGATTCTGGCTCATGCCATGACCTCCTGGTTGTTAGAATGACCCCCACATCTGGCTCTTTGCTGAGTGTGGAACCTACTTAAGATTCTCTCTCGCCCTCTGCCCCTCCCCCTCCCCAGTGTCCCTCTCTCTTTCTCACTAAAAAAACAAACAAACAAAAAAAAGATAACGTCTACAATCTTTCACATAGCATCAGAAGCCTTGCCTCTACTAACATGTACCCATTCTGTATCTTTTTTTATTGTGGGCAACAGAAACTGACTCTAATTAATTTCAGGATAAAGATCTGGGAAACTATCAAGGAAAAGTTGAGCAACCAAGATTTAGGGAGCCAAAGAAACCAAGTCCTCCCCTAGGAACCTCTGTAGCAGCAGGTGGATTTCTCCCTGGAGCACTGACATTAGTATGATTACTCTTGTCTCTGTGCTTCTCTCTTCAATGTTTCAAATTTCCTGGAGAAAGAATCTGATTTGCTTGGTTTCTGTCAAATTTTTATCTCTGGATCTATTATGTACCATTCAATCTATCTCCACAAAGGCCACTCTGTCTTGTTTATCACCATACACCTGTGCCTGGCATCCAGTAGGTGCTCATTAAACATTGAATTAATGACCAACTAATTGAATAAATAAATTGGCCATGATCAGAAGACGGGATCAACTAATATAGATATGGTCAACAGAAGCTCACTCCAGGATTTAGAGTGTATTTCCATGTTTGTGAGTGAGGCATCCACCTCAAGAGATAGCCATAAAGCCTCACCTTGTTTCACTTTCCCCCTCACACTAGGACCCTTTGGCCTCCTTCCTTTCCTCCAAACTGCCAAGCAATTTCCAAACTCAGAGTCATTGCATATGCTATTACTGTTCTGGTTATTTATTGACTATGAATTCTAAATTTATCCTTTTTTGCCTCTTTTATGAAAAAATGTATGGGCCCTTTAAATATTTTTTGGTAAGCTGATACGATGTTAAACATTGTCAGTAGAGGGAACTATAGAGACATTGCAGGAGACAAGTCTTCCTGGTCCAAATTTGATTTGATTTAATTTATTTTGTCTTAGCTAATTGGATTTTATCCAATTATATATTAGCAATGAGGATAATGGTACAAATAGATCAATTATTTATTTTAGAAGATAATTTGGTAGATTCATAATGAGTTATTAATTTCTTTGAGAACTTTTTTAGATCTAGCATTATGTTTTTACAGGTTTTTTAAAGTAAAAATAACTTATTATAAAATTGGAGAAAATTACTCATATTTTCTTTTTTAGGACAGGGTTTCTTTGGCTTCAAGTATTTTCTTCAGTGCCTTTCGTGGTGGGGCTGGCTGTTACCTGTTTATATCTACAGTGAGACACTCTTCTTCAGATGCTTACTTTGGTATGATCTTGGACAAATCACAGAATTGTGTGCTATAGGGTTTGGAGCAGTTCACAGTCAAATTCTGTCCAGTTTCTTCATCTGGAAATGAAGGGCTGTACTATATACTCTCACATCCCTTCCAACTCTCTCTGAAAACATGCATATTCTTGAGTTATCGGTTGACCAATAATTTCCAGGGTCAAGTATGCTTTCTACTAAAAGTCCATGGTTGTTGAAGGAATTATTGGAATTGTAAATTTATTTAAAATATACACTGAGGTATCAAATGCTTATTAGAGTTTTGAATCTTTAGTCATATTGATCATATAATGCAACCTTCCTAGCCTTTACAGTCATGATTAGAGAATAATATACTGACAAGATAACATGGAATTTTTAACTAATAAACATCTTCTGAATACTCATTATGTGCCAGGCACTGTAGAAGGCACCAAGGAAACAAAATTAATACATGATTCCTGTCCATCCCCTATGTTTAGGGTGAACTGAAGGAGAAAGAAACTGTTGTTACAAAGGTCAGCTAAGAAGCCATTGCAATCAATCACTTATAAATCACAACACACTGTTTACCTATTTTTAGTATTGCCTATTAAATGAAAAACTACCTTTTATAAAAAGTAAGATAGAGATTTTTCAAGATGTACTTTGTTCAATTAAAAAACAAAACAGGTTTATTTGCTTGACAAGAGGCAAGAATATAGAGAATGAAAAGTAGAAATTAGACTCGCTAAGTGCTTTGAAACTCACTGTTGAGAGGATGAACTTCACACATAATGAGCATATTGAGGGTTGAGATGTGTGGCAATGAACTTTTTGTAAATGCAAAATGTTGGTACTACTGGACGCGAGACGGTTAAAGTACATTAATATGAGCTAGCCAATGCAGTTCAGAAATAAAACAAACCCAGGTGCTAAAATTAAGATTTGGAAAAGCGACACTCCAGCAAGCCGACTAGGAACGCCCACTAGTGTTTGGAGTTCCCCACCCAGACACACAGTAACCTCTTGAAGACTTACTTGTGCTGCAAGGGGGCTGTCAGGCTTTCCATTTCTGACCAGGAGGTTCCAATCATTTTATTTTAGGCAACGCCCTCACTACAAGGCCAAAAGAGGACAACCCAACTTCCAGATCTTCCCGTCTGCCCTACAAACTGCAGCTGCAGCGCGGGCCAGAGACCCAACAGCAAGGTCCGCCAGCCAACCACCACCAGCCAGTCGCATCCACCCACCCCTCCCAGCGCCCCGCCGAGAAAGCTGGCTTCCCAACCAACGTGAGGGCGTGGACAGCTCCCCGATTGGTTTAGAGGAGGAGGCGGGAGAGAGGCGTGCTCTGACGTCATGCTCGCCGCTAAAGTATCCCCATTGCTCCGGATTTTGGGAGGGAGGGGAAGTCAGAAAGGAAGGAAATAAACAGTAACCACCTTTACCGGCAGGTGCAAGCCCTCTTACGGAGCGAGGGTTCCCTCCCACCAACCGGGTGTGCTCCTCCCTCACGCCCCGCCTTCGCCGGTGGATCAGGTGACCGCGAGCGGGCACAGTCACGTGGCTGGGGCGCGCCCGCCCGTTGTGGCCATGGCGGCCGCAGGTTCAAGTGTGGTGAGGCGAGTGGAAGAGCTCGGGGACGTGGCTCAGGCCCACATACAGCAGCTTAGCGAAGCCGCCGGCGAAGATGGTGAGGGAGCCAAGGAGACGGGAGTGGGCGGGCTGGTGGTAGTTCAAAGCTGACGCCATGGCAGCAGAGGCCGGAGGCTTCGGCCTGTGGTCTGTATAGCTCCCAGACCAGAGCTCCCTAAGGTGTTGGGCTTCTGACCCTTGCTGCAGGGTCGGTTGTCCACACTTCCAGGAACTCACGTTGCCTTATGCTAAGGCATTTGCGTCGAAACTGCATTTTTTCATAACCCATGAAAAGCGCTTACATCTCAGTCAAATCCGTGCTGTTCGTCTTTATCTTGATAGCGACTGGGAAAATGTTAAAATCTGGATAAAAGTACAAAAGTTTAAATGAGTGTTTGAAGCTGACTGATAGTACACAAGTAAGTAATGGTTGTTTTGGGCGCAGTCAAGATACCTAGACGTGTATAACAGTTCCACTTTTTCATTGCTGCGTTATAAATTTGTCTTCTGTTTTGGATTCTAAACCCAACTGTAAATAGTATTTTACAGAAGAGCTTTACATTGGTATAGTTTGGTTGATTCTTTCAGATACATCACCTCAATTTTCACAAGGGCTCTGTTAGTATTAGAACACTTGTTTGGAAATGTCTAAATGGTTTCTTTAGGACAGACTGGCTTAGAGAATTACCTGGACTGTTATTTATTATTATTTATTTATTTATCTCGACTTTAGTTTTAAGTCCAATTCTCTTTTATTACATTTCAGCTTCTTATAGGTTCTACATTATTTTCTTTTTGAGTTTTGAGCCCTTACTAAGGTAGGTTTTTAAATTTTTGTGGACTGACTCATTGTCATTGGACTCATAGGAAAATAGTAGTGGAACATTTTGCCAGATGATTGATTGATGGTGAATTTATTGAGTAGGGTCCACAATGAAATGGCTCAAGTTCCAGTGAAGATTATTTGCTGGATTATCTTTTCTTAGGAGTGTTATTTGCTGGATTATCTTTTCTTAGGTTTCTTCAAAACCCACAGATCACCCTGAAGCTGATTTATTTTTTGGTGTGTGGTAAGCAAATCCCAGGGTTTTTGGACTGTAGTGGCTATTACCTGGAAATGTATCCAGATTACTTCTAAATAAGCTATACAGTGATCTCCACCCCACCCCAGCTCCATTTAAACCAGTCTAAAGAGATCGAAGAGTGTTTTTTATTAATTTATCACTGAACCTGAAAGCCATTTTCATTTTCCCCGGAAGAGTTCTTTAATGCAGACTAGAATGAGGGGCGGAAGTAAAAGTAAAGAGCTCTATATTTTTGTTGGGAGACCTTATTTTTAAAGATTTTATTTTTAAGTTATCTCTACACATAACACGGGGTTCGAACCTACAACCACAGGATCAAGAGTTGCATGCTCTACCGACTGAGCCAGCCAGGTGCTCCTTGTTGGGAGACTTTAAAGTTGTGAAAATTTACTAAAATTAAAATGATAGTTATCCATGTTATGAGCTATTAATCAGTATTAATAGCAAGATTTTTTTATTTTATGAAGTTTAAAATGTGGTTTCATGTTTGAATTGAACTTGGCATTTTTTTTTTTTAAGATTTTATTTATTCGAGAGAGAGAAATCGAAAGAGCACGAATGGAGGGGGAGGGGCAGAGGAAGAAGGAGAAGCAGACTCCCCACTGAGCATGGAGCCCAGTGGGCTTGACCCCAGGACCCTGGGATCATGACCTGGGTGGAAAGCAGATGCTTAACCGACTGAGCCACCCAGGTGCCCCTGAACTTGGCATTCTTTTCCACACAACAAAAATAATATTCACTCAAAATGTGCCCTTTAATGTAACAACTATGAATTTATATTAAGTTACAGGGATTGATAGTTCCTATTTTCTACTTCAAATCAGATCGGATGGAATGTGGCTACATATTCCATCTAAGAATGCTCTTTTTATTACTGAGTCAATTTTTGTTTTTTATTTCTCATTGTACAAACAGTATGTTTACTATATGGAGGTATGCCATGAGAGGGACTTTTTTCAGGATTATGTAATAATCACTTGTCTTTCCCTTGCCAACCGTTTCTTTGACTGAATGTTTCTAGTGAAAGTATGACATTTTATAAAAATTTGCTAAAATGTGAGCCATTATCCCCCCTCCCCTGTACTTATGAGTTTATGTGAGCTACTCCTTCAGCAGTGGTTTACTGAATTCAGTGCAAGTCTTTACATTTAAAATAATCTTGCAATTTAAGAAGAAAATACCAACTCAGTTTCTAAAGAAGCACATAAGTAGTGCCATGTTCCATATAATTTCACTTCATAGTAGAATCTTTTTTCTGGGTTGTATAGTTGCTACTTCTGGGCTGAGGAGGGAGGGCAGTGCTAAAGAAGTATCTTTCAGTTCATGTGAATAGTGGACTTGAAAAGCAATCAGAAGGGGCCTGGGTGGCTCAGTTGGGCTTCTGCCTTTGGCTCAGGTCTTGATCCCAGGGTGAGTCCTACTTTGGGCTCCCTACTCGGTGGGGAATCTGCTTCTCCATCTCCCTCTGCCCCTGCTAAGTCTCTCTCTCATTCACTCTCTCTCTCAAATAGATAAATAAAATCTTAAAAAAAAAAAAGTAAAAGCAATCAGAATCTGATTTAGATACAGATCAGGCCTCACCTAGGAAAACTTGAGGTCATCGTGTGATTACCAGCAGACAAAGCTAAAGCTGGTGGTGCCTTTACTTCAACAGTGAACAGCTTATCTATTTGTGTAAGTGCTAAAGCTGGATCAGATGGGCCTGTACCAAGTATTACATTTTATGTCCATTGGCTAGTGTTGAAAAGGGTATATATTTCAGAAAGGAAGCACAGAGGCAAACTCAAGGACTTTGGTATCTTGATGGTGGGCATGTCTAAATTTGATATGAAATGGTGCAGAAGGGTAGATAGATAGCACCTTGGTATGGACACTTTGTAGGTTAGGGAGGAAAAATCCATAAGAAAAAGTGAAACCATAGAAGCAAAGGGAATATGACATTAGAGAAAAGGGAGAAAGTAGACAATGTAGAGGGGAGAGAGGGTGAATTGTTTTTAGAGGACATGTTAGAATACTCAGTTCTTTCTTTGAAAGAATTAGGTAATTTGTTCCATTTCTAGGTTTTTAAAGGAATAAAATATGCAGATAGTTATGTAATTTTAATTAATTGTAATAGCTACTTACATACATAAATATATAAACACAGGATAAAGTTATAATTGCTCAGAGCTTACATTTTATGAGGTATTTGATTTAATCCTGTTTTAAATACATGAAATTATAAGTTCAGTGGAAGCCCTTTCTGTAGATTTATGTATATTGCTTGTACTATTCCAATAAAAGTTTTAAATTTATTACTTAAACATTGTGTGTGAACATCATAAGAGCAGCATTATGAAAGTGAAAATACAAATTGCATTTAAGAAATGACAACTGAATTTAGGAAGTCCATTCTAGCTTTCCAGAATAAATTACCATGATAAATTTGTTAAGAAGGATTAGGCATTATGATATTTCATGTTTTTTGTTTTTTGTTTTTTTTAAAGATTTTTTTCATTTATTTGACAGACAGTGAGAGAGGGAACACAAGCAGGGTGAGTGGGAGAGGGAGAAGCAGGCTTCCCGTCAAGCAGGGAGCCCAATGCGGGGCTCAATCCCAGGACCCTGGGATCACGACCCCAAGCTGAAGGCAGACACTTAAGGACTGAGCCACCCAGGTGCTCCAATACTTCATGTTTTACAAAGATATTATTAGTACCATGCTGCTTCATCAGTGCTGTAACAGTATCATTTCAGATACACCTTTTTCTGTTTAACACTTTGAAACTATATGAAGTAATCTTCATGTTTTTTTCTCTTACAGATCACTTTTTAATTCGGGCCTCTGCAGCTCTAGAAAAATTGAAACTTCTGTGTGGAGAAGACAAAGAATGTTCAAATCCATCAAATCTTCTAGAACTTTACACACAGGTACCAAAACAGATGTGGTTTCTGACATTATGGAGAAGATTGCCTATATAAGATGACTGACTCCAAAGTTTAGTTGTGGCAAAACCAGTTTATTCTCTATTTAAAGTGTTTGATTTTGGGGGGCCCTGGCTGACTCAGTTGGTAGAGCTCTTCATCTCAGGGTTGTAAGTTAGAGCACCATGTTGGGTGTAGAGATTACCTATAAATAAAAACTTTAAAATAAGAATAAAGTGTTTAATTTTTGTTTAAAAAACCCTATATATATATATAAAACATATGGAGTTGAAATTTTGAGGCGATATACAAAAAAGTAAGATTTACTATCTAATGTTTTAAGGAAAAAAATCTTGCAGATAACAGAATCCTTCCCTTTATATGTAATTAAGCAAACCCTAATACATGCAATTTTCAAGTTCTTGAAGGTTATTAGGAGGGAATGAAGATCTCTGTCAAGTCCCTGATTATTTTTTTTTACCCCTGAAATTCATCATTTCTTAGGATTCTCAACATAACTCTCCTGCTATTGTCATGTAGGTCTGTAAGATTTTTCTGTGTCTCCACCCCCATTTTTACTTTCCTTTCAAATTCAGGTCACTGTATGGACAAGACCTATTTTCTTGGTTTTCTCAAACACTGCTGAGGCAAGCTGACATTAGGAAATATAATTTCATTATGTAACTAACATTCCTGTAGCACTTTATAATTGACAGAGTGCTTCATATGCTCTTACATGATTGTGAAGGTATAATAAAGATGAAGTGGTTATAGAAACTAAATTTAGATAAGCTTCCAAAGTACACATGTGTAGCACTTAGGTGCCTGGCACTATGCTTTCTGTTAGGAAGTACATAAAGCTGGGTTCTGCCTTCAGATATCATGGTTGAATGAGCTTATAAAAACTGTACTCACAAACCCCAAAGGGCCCGCTGTTATCTGGCAGAGCTTTGCATGGCTTTCTTTCCCTTTGGAAGACTCTGCTTGTTTCATGTTTTTCACATGGGAGAGTTCTAAACATTTTATTTATTTATTTATTATTTATTTTTATTTTAAGTAGGCTCCATGCCCAACATGGGGCTTTAAACTTATGACCCTGAGATCAAAAGTCACATGCTCTACTGACTGAGCCAGCCAGGCACCCCTAAACATTTTAATTTATTTCTAAAGATAAGATGAAAGACCTAGAGATATAGATTTAAATTCCTCAGGTCTCCTTGGACCCTAATTTTGGTTCTGAATCAACAGGTAATTGTCCATAAGATAACGATCTTGCCCTTCAAGGCTTAGGCCTTCCACACAAGAACACTTAGCACTTAAGTAATCCTGTATGCTAGTTAGTGTTCTGTGTGCTTTACATATGTTAATTCATTTTATCCTCAAAGCAAGAAACTTTGAAAAGCAATTTCTTAATTTAACCAATAAAAGAAAGTTGACTTGTCCTTGGTTAGTTAGGTGATTAGTGGTAGAACTCAGTTTCCTTAGTCTTAGTCCAATAAATTAAAAAAAGAGAAAGGGTTGGTTAGTTTTAAGGTACTTGAACATAGCATCCCTGTATTTAGGAATGCTGGGGATTTAGTGTTTAAATTGCGTAATGTTGGTGATAATGCTGCCTTTATTGGGTGGCGGATACATATCCCCCAGATGCTGGTTCTGCACTTGAGGAAACAAATCCTTTGAAGATTAAATATATAAAACTAGAGGTATTGACCTTAAATTGATATGGCAAGCATTGAGAAAATGTTCAAGAAGTATATATGTGTAAATTGCAAAGAACATAGTAAGTACATTTTTTATAATTATTTCATATGTGATTAGCTTATCTAAAGTCTCCGTTTTATTTACTTATTTTTTTTGAGAGAAGAAAGATCATTAATTCAATATTTTAGTAAAGTACCTATGAAGTTTCCTATACAGTCTGCCTCAGAGTATATTTTTCTATACATCTACAGATCCTATACATATACAGATTATATTTTTCTAGACATTTTTCTTACTTTTCAAATTTAAATATTGTGCTGGAAGATTTAACTAATAAAGCGTCTGTATATGTAAGGTTAAACTGTAAGAATTACTCATGTCTTTATGGATACTCTTTTTTTTTTTTTCTTTAGGCTATTTTGGACATGACATATTTTGAGGAGAACAAACTAGTAGATGAAGATTTTCCTGAAGACTCTTCACAGAAAGTAAAAGAGCTGATCAGTTTTCTTTCAGAACCAGAAATTTTAGTTAAAGAAAATAATATGCATCCAAAAGTAAGCTTTGCCTCCTATAAATTATAGTGAAATGGTGCTGATTCTTGCTGTATTGCTCTTCAGGGTCTGTAATTTTTCCTCTGGAATGTGTGTTTGTCTCTGTTTTAAATTAAGATTAAAGGAGGTATATGTGAGAATTTAACACTTCAGACCAACATCATAACTAAAGTATCACATACATGTTTCAGAATATTTGCATGATGGAATTTTGTTGGAATTGATGGTGCCTGATCATTTTCTAAACACAGATATTTGCTGTTTCTGTTCCCTTTACTTTTGCAGGTACTGTTTTCTTGAAAGTCCCTAGTGATCTAATTACCACATCTCTTTTGTCCTTTTTGCAGTTTTTATCCCCTGGATATTTGCTGCCTTCCTTCCCGTCAATCACCCCATCCGTCTGAGGTCCTGCATGTTCCTCCTCATGTCTCAGAGCCTTGCTCTCGCTCTTTCCCAGGCATCTCCCCTCTTTCCCATACTGGAAAGATAGGCCCTTGCCACGGATATCTTCTTAATCTCTGAATCTTTAATCCTCTCTGTTCTGTCTTTGCTTCATAACTTGTTCACATGCTTTTTACTGTCCTATTTAGACGATTCCAAGGTTTTTGTCTCTAGACCTGGCTACTCGTTCAAGCAAATAATTCTTTAACTGCTTGCTGGTTCTCTTTACCTAGATTTTTTTTTTCTCTCTATGTGTTTATCAGAGGATACTAACTGTGGAAACACATAATCCCAAGTTTTTTGTTTTAAAGATTTTAATTATTTATCTGACAGATCACAAGTAGGCAGAGAGGCAGGCAGAGAGAGAGAGGGAAGCAGGCTCCCTGCCGATCAGAGAGCCCGATGCGAAGCTCCATCCCAGGACCCCGAGACCATGACCCAAGCCGAAGGCAGAGGCTTTAACCCATTGAGCCACCCAGGGCCCCACATAATCCCAAGTTTTAAATGATATAACATAATAAAAGTTTGGTTGGTTGATTGATTTTTTTGTAGGGATAGAGAATGAAATCACAATGGCCTCATTTTAGGAAGCTTAACTCGGGAAGCAGCCTTATTTATTTATTTAAGATTTTATTTATTTGAGAGCGAGGGAAAGAGTGTGTGCACATTTGAGGGAGCAAGAGTGGAGGGGGACGGGCAGAGGAAGAGGGACAAGCAGGTTCCCCACTGAACAGGGAGCCTGATGTGGGGCTCCATCCCAGGACCCTGGGATCATGACCTGAGCCGAAAGCAGATGCTTAATGGACTGAGCCACCCAGGCACTACTAAAAGTTTGATTTATTAAAACTTTTTTAAATATATCTTCATTATTTTATTCTAGCAGTAGTACAAATAAGTGTGATCTTGTTTCAAGTAACATATTTCTGAAAAGTTACCCTTTTTTAAAATTATTTTTTATTGAAATATTGTTGACATACAATGTCACATTAGTTTCAAGTGTACAAGATAGTGATTCAACAACTCTGTATGTTGGGGCGCCTGGGTGGCTCAGTGGGTTAAAGCCTCTGCCTTTGGCTCAGGTCATGATCTCAGGGTCCTGGGATCGAGCCCCGCGTCGGGCTCTCTGCTCAGCAGGGAGCCTGCTTCTCCCTCTCTCTCTGCCTGCCTCTCTGCCTACTTGTGATCTTTCTCTCTCTCTCTGTCAAATAAATAAATAAAATCTTTAAAAAAACAAAACAAAACCTCTGTATGTTATGCTATGCTCATAAGTGTAGCTACATCTTACAAGGCTATTACAATACCATTGTACCTTTTTTCCCCTGTGACTTAACTCATTCCATAACTGGAAGCCTGTACTCACCTTCACCAATTTTGCCCATCCCTCTGGCAACCATCATTTTGTTCTCTGTATTTATGAGTCTGATTCTGCTTTCTGATTGTTTATTCATTTGTTTTATTTTTTAGATTTCACATGTAAGTGAAATCATATATTTGTCTTTCTCTGGCTTATTTCACTTAGCATTATACTGTCTGAGTTTATTCATGTTTTCCCAAATGGCAAGATCTCATTCTTTTTTATGGTTGAATAATAATCCTTTGTATATACACATCACATCTTAATTTTTTATTTTTTAAAGATTTTATGTATTTGACAGAGATCACAAGTAGGCAGAGAGGCAGGCAGAGAGAGAAGGGGAAGCAGGCTCCCTGCTAAGCAGAGAGCCCGACGCGGGGCTCGATCCCAGGACCCTGAGATCATGACCTGAGCCGAAGGCGAAGGCTTAACCTACTGAGCCACCCAGGTGCCCCTATACACCACATCTTTACCCATTTATCTATTGATAGACATTTGGGTTGCTTCCATATCTTGGCTATTGTAAATAATGCTGCAATAAACATAGATAGGAGTGTGTGTATTTTTTTTCAAGTTAGTCTTTGTTTTGGGTAAATACGCACTAGTGGAACTAGTGGAACTATGTACTAGTGGATCCACTATATGGTACTTCTGTTTTTAATTTTTTGAGGAACCTCCATATTGTTTTCTACAGTGGCTGCACTGATTCACATTCCCATCTACAGTGTATGATGGTTCCTTTTTCTCCACATCCTTACCAACACTTGTTATTTCTTGTTTTTTTGATTCTAGCCATTCTGACAGGTGCAAGGTGATATCTCATTGTTTTGATTTGCATTTCCCTGATGGTTAGTGATGTTGAGCACCTTTTCACGGGCCCTTTGGCCATCTCTGTATGTCTTCTCTTGAAAAATATCTGTTCAGGTCCTCTGTTCACTTTTTGGTCAGGTTATTTGGGTTTTTTTGTGTTAAGTTGTATAAGTTCTTTAGTATTTTGGATATTAACGCCTTATCGGATATATCATTTGCACTTATCTTCTCCCCTTCAGTAGGTTACATTTTAATTTTGCTGATGGTTTCCTTTGCTGTGCAGAAGCTTTTTATTTTGGTGTTTTCTCAGTAGTTTATTTTTGCTTTTGTTTCCCTTGCCTCAGGAGACATACCTAGAAAAGTTTGCTAAGGCCAACATCAAAGAAATTACTGCCTATGTTTTCTTCTAGGAGTTTTATGGTTTCAGGTCTTACATTTAGATCTTTGATCCATTTTGAGTTTATTTTTGTTTATGGTGTAAGAAAGTAGCCCATTTTCATTCTTTTGCATGTAGCTGTCCATTTTCCCACACCATTTATTGAATGAAAAGTTATCTTTTTAAATAAGATTATGAAAAACTTATATTTTAGATATATTAGAATTGGCTACTAAAATACTGAAACATTTATTTTCCAAAAAATTGTAAGTTGGAATAGTTTTTTTAATTTTCATGCAGCAATAGATTTCTATACTTCCGATTCTAAGTAAGGCATTCATGTGTAAGTAGCGAAGTAAAGGGTGAATTTTGTGAAATGAAAGTGTTCTGAATTGCTCAATATTTTGAAATTAATTTTGATTTTTAGAGATGCAAGGTTTCTTTTTTTTTAGCTATGTCTTCTTGTTTCAGCCCTGCGATTTGCTTGGGGATGAACTCTTGGAATGTCTCTCTTGGAGACGGGGAGCCCTACTCTATATGTATTGTCATTCTCTGACCAAAAGGAGAGAGTGGGTCACAAGAAAATCCAGTTTGCTTAAAAAGGTAAAAGGACATTCCTTATACATTTTTGATCATCGGCATTTATAAGTTTCAAAAAGCTGTCCTTGATGTAGTAAGAAAAGTGGTGGAGTCAGTAGTCTGGGTTTATATTCCAGTTCTTTTACTTACTAGCTATATATTCTTAAATTATATATTATATATAATTTTACTATATAAGATATATAAAATATACTTAAATATTTAATATTCTTAAATAAATTATATAATTATGTAATTATATTTATTTAATTAATTATATTTATTTATAATTATATATATTTATAATTATATAATTATGTATATAATTATATACTATATAATTATATATTCTTAAACAAATTAGAATAGGAATTGTTGTGAAGATTAAATAATTTCCCAGCAAACTGGGAAATTCTATGTGCTTTTTTTAAGTTTTGAATTTTTATTTTTTAAAATACAAGCTAGACAGTCTGTATTAATTTCTAAGCATATTTTTGGCCTGAAGAAAACAAACTTGGTTGTGAACCTCTCTCTGTCAGCAGATCACTCATAATGAGCCACCATGACCCTGCTGCTAGAACACTGTAGCCCTCTGATTCATCTTGACTCTTGTTACCGAATCAGTAAATCTTAGTGTTAAGTATCACTAAGAAGTCAACTTGAGTTAATTGTACACCTGGTTTATGTGGGCCTAGAAGTGAGAGGTCACACTTGATATAAAGTTTGATCATAATCTTTCTAAATTATAAGTGCATATATATTTTAATAAATTGTTATTGAACTCATCTTTGTTATCTTTATCCTTTTCTTCCTCTGATAACATTTTTGACAAGTATATTACTGAATCATGTGTTCTTGGTTAATTTTTTTTTCTCCGTGGTTTTTTGCTAATTGGAGCATTTGGAAGGTTACATTTATAAAAGTTTTTGGGGTGGTAGGTCTTTCTACCATTGTAATATAATAACCATAAGATATATCTACATCTTAGCCAATTTTCTCTTGAGTAAAGAATGGAGAAAAAATTAACATTTGAAATTTCTACAGTTCTGCATATAATACCTGCAATTCTTTGGCTTTGACTTTCATTTAGTACCTTATTGATGGAATCAGTTACTTGCTACAGATGCTAAATTATCGGTGTCCTGTCCAGTTAAATGAAGGAGTTTCTTTCCAAGACTTAGACACAGCAAAATTACTGAGTGAAGGTAATGTGCTCTCTTTTTGAAGTTTTCTGTTTTGAAGGTTTTTTAAAAAAAAATTTAAGAAGTTTATTGGACTTAACTCTGATTTAAGTGAATTTCAGGTTACATTATATACCAAAAAAAGTTGGGGGCTTTTAAAAAATTTAAATATCTTCTCCCGTAATACAGAAAACTACTGCTAATCACTCTCTAGCAATTCTGGGAGAATTATATATCATGTTGCTCTGTCACATAAAAACGATCTGGAGCTGGTTATGGTGGCCCCAGGGCATCATTAGGTTCCTACCTTTTTCCTCCATCATCTTCAGAACTATAGCTTATGGCCTCAGAGGAAGGCACTTTATATAGACCACCATGTAAACACTTCCCAGAGTTGTGCAGCATGAATCCCCGTTGAGGATACTGCATTCTCAGTCTCAGGATGCTCTTGGAGCTCCTTTCTTTTTTTCTTTCTTTATTTTTAAAGATTTTATTTCTTTATTTGAGATAAAGAGTGAGAGTGACAGCCAGGAGACAGAGAGGGAGAAGCAGGCTCCCCAATGAGCAAGGAGCCCCACACGGGACTTGATCCCAGGATCCTGGGATCATGACCTGAGCCAAAAGCAGACGTTTAACTAACTGAGCCACTCAGGTGCCCCTCTGGAGCTCCTTTCATCTCACCTATGTTTCAGTCTATAGGAATGGCAAAAGGATGTTTCTTTCAGCCAAGCCTAAAAGAGCAACCTTCTTAGAAGTTTCTGACACTTAAACTTCCACCTGCGTTTCACTGGCAAGAATTAAATCACATGACTTCATACGGTACAAGGGAACCCGGGATGCGTATCGGATAGCCCTTTACCTGATACATTGCCATCCCAAATAAAATTATCTCTTAACTGAGAAAAAAGGGAAGAATGAGTATCAGGTGGCAACTGTTAGTTCCTGTTGTAAGTATCTATGCACTTAAAAATGTTAGGAACTGAATAGAGAGCATCATTTGGGTTTTAGATTGAGGTGTGAGAGGGAAGAACCACTTATTTTTACCATCTTTTTATAAATGGAGGAACCGAGGTCCTAATAAGCCAGATGATCTCCTAAAGGTCACATACCTGGTGAGTGACATTCGATTATATGTGTAAACTGTCTTTTATACTCCCATCTGAAATTGTGATGGGGAAATATCAAATATGGAGAAGAAGAAGAAAACTTAGGGAAAATTCTGTAGTTTAATTTTATAAGTATATATATATTTTTTCCCCAAATACTTTTATTTTTTCAGTGTTACAAGATTCATTGTTCATGTACCACACCCAGTGCTCCATGCAATACGTGCCCTCCTCAATACCCACCGCCAGGCTCACCCATCCCCCACCCTCCTCCCCTCCAAAACCCTCAGTCCATTGCTCTGAGTTCACAGTCTCTCATGGTTCTTCGCCCCTCTGATTTCCTCCAATTCATCCCTCCCTTCCCTCTCACAATGTCCCCCATGTTTTTCCTTATGCTCCATACGTAAGTATATTTTAAATATTTTTCTTTGTTAGCTCCTGTAGGCTTTTCTATTTTATTTGAAAACATTGTTTAGAAAAAATAGCATGATTTAAGTGTCATTAACATATGACTGGCTACTGAAAGTTATTACTTTCAGTTAATTCAGGCAAGTAGTTTGTCCTACAAATTGTGAATACCAAGTGCCATTCCAGTGGGCATGATATTTTGACAAAATGGGGGATTTTGACTTGTTTGTAGGAAGTATTTCTTTCAGATAACTAGTACAGTGATTAGCTGCATTGGCAATGGCCTTTCTAAAATCTTACCCACCCACGTGGATTGATAGAAGAGAAAAAGCAGGGAAAGCTTATTTAAAACCAAAGAAAGTAAGAAGATCACCAGTTTCCCTTGTTTTCCCATTTCTAGTCATAGATAGCCACTATCCGGCCTAGTCACAGGCCAGATACTTTATGCCCTGGAATTTTCTCTAGGATGTTTGTGGTACTGGTGTCTTCTCTTAAATCATAATTTGATTGCAGTAGCCCCTAGCTTCCACTGCTTCTTCAACAGAAGAATCAAGAGGGACAGATCTTCTTTCCAGGAAAAAGGAAAACACATCTGCTCCCTAGCACTTTTGCCACAGGGCTAGGTCCTCTTCTGGTGTTAGCTTCTTGCTGTCATCTAAAGCAGTTTGCTTTTCCCTACTTCTTCTCTCTCAAGATGTAGATTAGAAGCTAGCAAGCCTATCTTTCATAGGCTGAATTACTCCTGAAACCCCATTAGAGAAGGGGAAGCATAATTCTGAATAATCCATAATATTAATTTAAAAAGTGTATATGAATTGTCAAAATATTTTTGTGGCCAGATCTTAATGATAATTTACCCAACTTCAGGTAAAACTCAAAGCACTGTATACTTACTATGATTGTTATTTCTTTTTCCAAGATGAGATAATTATTTTGTCCTCTGAACATTACTTATATGCCATTAAATTTTCAGCTTTTATTTATTTTATTTTATTTTTTAAATTTTTTTAATTTTTTAATTTTATTTTTTTTTTAAAGATTTTATTTATTTGACAGAGAGAGAGATCACAAGTAAGCAGAGAGGCAGGCAGAGAGAGAGGGGGAAGCAGGCTCCCTGCTGAGCAGAGAGCCCGATGTGGGGCTCGATCCCAGGACCCTGAGATCATGACCTGAGCTGAAGGCAGAGGCTTAACCCACTGAGCCACATAGGCGACTCAAATTTTCAGCTTTTAAAAATTACCAAATAATATCTTCAGCAATCCTCTTTATGTCATTTCTGAGCCTCATTCTTCTTTGTGCCCTTGTAGAAATAGCCTTGTCAGAATAACCCTGGAGTCAAGCGGATTAAATCAAAGTACTCCTGAGCTTTGCACACCCTTGGTTTATGACCTTTTTCATACCATTGAGGACCTCCCTGGTGCCTTGTCAGCAGCATTTTGGCTCATAGCTTAACCCAGAACTTGGATTTTAGATCCCTGAAAGGAGCAGCTCTGAACTAGCATCACTAATTGCCTGGGTAGCTTGTTAAAAATTAATGGATTTCTGTATACTCCTTGCAGGGGCAGTTCAATATATGGAGTCCGGGAATTTGTTTTTAATAAGCTCCCATAATATGATGCAGCAAGATTTTAGACATCACTGTTCCTAGTGGATATCAATCTGGCCACCGTTTTTTTCCCCTGCCTGTAGAAGTCCTCTTTCTGCCCCCATTCTCACTTCATGGGTTATTCTCCTCCTCCCTACCTGCACCCCCCATTATCACATGTGTTTCACCAAGTGCACTGACTTGCATAGTGCAAAGTGGAATATTCTATTGAAAACCATGCAGAGCATTAAGAGAAAAAATATCAAGGAAAGTTCATAGGAACAAAAAGTCTACAGCTAGAGAGTAGTGGAATCCTTGGGGAAGTTGAAAGGGAGAAAGTACCTAATTTACATTGTTCATCTCTTCTGTTGATACGTAACTGCAGTAGTTTAGTGTGGTCTCTGGATCAGCATCACCCTAAGTGCTACAACTTTGTGAAAAATGCAGATTTGCAGACTCAACTCTATACTCGAATCTGAATCTCTAGAGTTGGGAGTGCAGCAATGAACATGCTAGCGTGTCCAGATAATCCTAATGTAGGCTCAAGTTTGAGAACCACTCTTTAGCATATAGCCATTCATTCTCTCTAGTAACATTTTCCCACGGGATACCTGTGTCCCCTGTTCAGCAGTCACTCCTTGTTAATATAATGAGGCCTGGACTTGGGCACAAATTGGATCCCAGATGTCCCATAGGCAAACACTCCTCTCACCCTTCCCAAATGGCTTCACTTTGTGGGACATACTTCTGTTCCTCCTCCCAAAGCTCTAGGCTGCTTAAAAGTTCATCCTTCCCTCCATTTTTGTTTCTATCTTTTTATTCCTCTCTACCATTCTTTTTAGGAATAACTAGACAGGGTATAGGATCACAAAAATAAAAATGATATGCATTCAACAAAATGCCATAACTAATACAAAATATAATTCTGAATAACATCTAATGCTTTCTCTCTGAGGTTTATGATCTTTTAACTAAACGAATAGTGAAAAGAAATGTTTATATTTATTAATATTTATTGTAACAATAATGTTTATACTTATATAATACATAGTACATAACACTTTTGTAATATAGTACATATATAATGTTTTATTCATAGAAAGCATAATTAATGTAGTGTAGCCTATCATTTTCATGAATGTAGGCCTCAGATTCTGCTCTTAAGTGACTTTTTTTTTTATCGATGGTTTAACGAGTCATCTCTCCTGCTAAACCTGTTTTTCTCTTGGTGGTACTAGAACCTGAATTTGAGGTGAAGTGAAGGGGATAACTATAGGGACAAATTCTGAGACTATAAAAAGCTTGCAGTACATTTAAGACAATAGAAACTATGATAGATTTGAAGGTTGGATTTTTCTTCTATTTGTTTATCTCTGGTACCATCAGAGTCATTTCTGATGAGCCATATTAGGTGAGCAGTTGAGATTATGATACTCATTGATTTGAGGTAAACTTTTCTAATCATACATTAGAATAAATCACTTATTTGTATTCTAGCGGCTTTAAGAAGTTAAATAATGTATTTTAATAGCATTTTATGGTTTCTACACTCTTTTATATATTTTTATTTATGTATACCTTAAGACAACTCCATAAAATAAGAGGTCGTATGGAATCCTCATTTTTCAGATTTGCAAACCTAGGCTCAAAGTTTCCCAAAATCATAGTCAATAATTTATACCCAGATCTTTTGATTCTAGGTCTATATATCTGTCTACCAAATTAATATACTTAGTGTGCCATAAATATTTAATTATATAATTACTTTATTTCATAATAAGAATGCTTTTAACTCTTGATGACAATCCTACTTGTATTCCTTTTTTTGGGAATATAAAGCATCTTGGATATAATTTAACATCTTTCATAATTTAGAATTATATGGCCTCCTAGGGTTATATTTATGTATGATAATTTCTGTAGACTATTATAGAAATACAGGAGGTGTAGAATACTTGACTGGAACTGTATTGCTGATCCTAGAATATACCCCAAAATAAAAGTTGTATTCATGGATGAGATTCAGGGAGTCTCCAAATACTCTGAAATTTTATGGAGAATTTGGGAGAGGTTCCATTGATTATATTAGCTTCTCAAAGAGGTCCTAAAGAGAATCTCCAAAAAGTTAAGAACACAGTGGCCTAAATAATTATTTTATTTTTTTTTAATTTTTTTATTTTTTTCTAAATAATTATTTTTAAAAAATTCTCTGACAATACTCTGGGGGGTGCCGGTGATGGATCTCTTTTATAAGTAAATAGAGATAGAGATGCCAATTACATGAGGAATGTATTAGTGATAATTCGGCTTTTCTAGTGTAATTGTTAAATGAGAAGGAAAAATGCTTAATGATATAAAAGGAATTTGTTAGAGTTTAAGTAGCCAGGTTTTCTTTTTAAACATTTAAATTCTAATTTCTCAACCTAAATGATTTTCCCAGGAATATTTAGTGACATTCATTTGCTGGCTATGATGTACAGTGGAGAAATGTGTTACTGGGGATTGAAGCATTGTGCAGATCAACAGCCAGAAAATCACGAAGTGGATTCTAGTGTTTCTGGAGCAAGCTACACAACACAAAAAGAACCCTTGGATTTCCGAGAAGTAGGAGAAAAAATTCTGAAAAAATATGTATCTGTGTGTGAAGGACCCCTGAAAGAACAAGAATGGAATACAACAAATGCAAAACAAATCTTAAACTTTTTTCAGCATCACACTAACCAGTAAGTTCATCTATTCCTTTTCAAAGAGGAAAACAAAACAACCCATGAAATGGAAAAGTTCCAGAAAAGAAGACATATATACACTGTGTTTAAGAATGTTACACTACATAAAGATATCCAGCGTGGTTACCTATTTTTAATGCCATCACCATTTTTCATGATATATTTTTAAATCTATGAAAGAACAATTCTTTAATTTCTAAGATGGCATGTATGTTATTCTAACTCAGCCTGAACTGCAGATATTCTATAACTAATATTAGGTAGGAATAGAGTTTAGCTTTATAAGGTTTATTTTAAATTATTTTTTTGTGACATAAATTGACCATTTTAAATATCTTTAGATTATTTTTAAATCTATCTTGAAGTTTGCTATGCTTCAGAGATTAAAATCAAGTCACCTCATTGCTTTAGATATATTCTAAAGATATAAAAATTGGCAAAATAAAAAATTACGAGTAGTATTCAGACTCCATTACCAGAATAAGATAAATAATGAAAGGTGCCACAAAAGAAATGTTTCATTTTTTTTTTACCATTAGTCATGACATTTACAAGTTTTATGCTATTGGGCATTATGTAAAAATTTTCAAGTGATTTTCCTATTTAAAAGAAAATGAATGGTTCATCAAATGAGTAATGAAGATGAAACCAAGTTAGGTTAGTCCATCATTATCTCATGTGTTTAGAGTGTACCTTTTCATATGTATTGAAATTTTAATATTTTTGTCTTTAATAGTAGAGATGAGTGATAAAGGCCAGAGAACCTAACTTGCTATCTTGCTTACTGTCTACCTCAACTCCTGTTGTCATCTTGGGATGATCTAATAACTAACTTGCTGATATCCTTGACTTCTGCACCAGTGACTTCTTCACATTCCAGGAATTTACTCCCATGGCTACACCTTGAATGAATATCACCATCCTGAGTTTCTCTTTCTGAAATCTTAAATTTCAGTAACCGATGACAATTCTCATCTTTCCAGCTTTTCACTTCCTCATTTTTATTGATTTTTCTTTTTCCTTTATTTCTATTCTATCTCTTTAGCTTCTTCGCAGCCTTCCTCTCTTGACGTTCCTCTTTCTCCTAAACCATCAGCCCTATTCAGATTTTCTTCCTTCCCTATCCAGCCTCAGCCTTATATGGGACACCAAATGGAGTGCTCTCCACAGTCGCTTCAAGTGTACTGTCCTCTTGTCCTTCAGTCTAACCATTCTGCAAGTCTCAGTATTGAATTAATCCTGTCACCTACCTTTTCTGGAATGCTGCATCCCCTGTGAAGTACATGCAGCCTAAGTATCTCAGCTTCAACTTTAGGAGAGCCCTCAGTATAAGCCTTTTTGTTTCTGGTGTGGCTCCTCTCTTTTATCATGGTGGCTAATTTGAACCTTTCACTTTCCTCATGAGATCCCCTGTCCCGTCTTCTCCCCTAGCGTATGGCTCTTGGTCCTATCTTACAGAAAATTAAGACTATGGGGACTTAAACTTCTTTTTCCTGTCTTTGCCCTACTCATTTTCCCCATTTTTAGAAGGAAAGAGGTTGCCTGCATCCTGTTGAAAGCCAGTCTCTGCCTTTCCTCATTTCCCCTGGGGCTTCTTTTTTTTCTGTCTACCCTTTAGGTATTACTCTTCCCTGGAGGTATTACTCCTCCTTTTCTCTTTATCCCTCTTCTCCCCCTTTTCCTTTCTCTCTCTTTTTTTTTTTTTTACTTACTCTTAGGTGATGTCATTCATAGCCATGGCTTCTTCTGACACCTATAATGTTAAGCTGACTTCTAGACTTGCAACTTAAATTCCAGCTTCTGCTCTCTGAACCTTCTTTCTAACTGCCTATTAAATGTCTTGACTTAGATAATTTTAGTAATTTTAAATTCAATATGTACAAATAACTAACCCTCATCTTTTATCTAAAATCTTTTTTGGTTCATGTTTTTGGTGGTTTTGATCTTTCACAGTGCAGGGCAACAAGGAATGCCATAATCTAGTTTCTGTCTACCTTCCCTGTTTTATCTCTGTAATGCATGCTATATAATCATGTTCTAGTCCAGTGTTCCTCAAACATTAAAAACCCTCTTGGTATAAGGAAAATCTCTCCCTGTCTCTGCCCCATCTCCTTGCTTAACCTTACGCAACTAAGATTTTTATTTAACATCGCTTTTTTACAAGTTTTACTATGAAAATGCCTTTGTGCTTTCTAAGTATAAAGATTTACATCATTTTTAGTGTGGTTTTGGAACCACAGACCACCCTCCCCCACCCTTTTTGGAGCATCATGATCAATTGCAAGTACTTCGGTTCCTTTCCCAACATGCTATGTGTTTTTCTCCTCAGTACTCTTTGAAGATCTCATTACTTCTACCTAGAATGCTTTGCCTTTCTTTGTGATCAAATGAATTACCTGCTTATCCTTTAGGATATCCTTTAGGATAAGTGATACTCCGGTGATACTGTATTCCTAAGGCTTTTTCCAGCCCTTTCCACTCAAAGTTAGATGTTCCTTTGCTTCTGCTCCCTTAATCTTCCCTTCCATGTTATCAAACAGGTAACACTGCTTTATAGTTCTTTATGAGTTGGTGAACCCGTCTTTAAAAAAAATTTATCTTTATACATTGTGCTTAATGAAGGGTAGGCCCTTAGTAATTTTTTTTTTAATTAATAAGAGACATGGTTCTTAAGTGCTGAACTCTGCATAAAAGGGTTGCTGCTATTGGATTCCAAACTGCCATGCCCTCTATACCAGTGGTTGACAAGGCAAATAAAGAATTACTCCTCAGAGGAGTAAGTATTATATAGATTCAGAACTTGAGGAAAACCGTAACTTTCTCTTCAGAAATGGAAACTTCCATTTTGCCTTCATGACCCTTGTGAACCACTTGGGTCCCTCACTGGTTGGTATAGTTCTGAGGGTGCTACTGGGTGCTTTTTGTACTTTTCCACCCCCCACACAATTGGAGAATAATTTGTAGACCATAACAGTTATAATGCTCTTAACTGTGGTGTATTACAAAACAAGGAACAACAGATTTTTTTATGTTATATATTAAAGCCTAAGTAAATTCTATTTCATTTAGAATGAAGTATTTTCAGATAACAAATACTCTGTATAAGGAAAGCAGTATAATTCCCTCATCAGCAATTATTATTTTTAAAGATTTTATTTATTTATTTGACAGAGAGAGAGAGATCACAAGTAGGCAGAGAGGCAGGCAGGGGGGGGGGGGGACAGGCTCCCTGCTGAGCAGAGAGCCCGATGTGGGGCTTGATCCTAGGACCCTGAGATCATGACCTGAGCCAAAGGCAGAGGCTTTAACCCACAAGCCACCCAGGCGCCCCCTCATCAGCAATTTTTATGTGCCTACTACATGCCAGGTTTCATCTTAGGCATTGATGATACAGCTTTGTAAAACACCATTTTTTGGAGTTTATATTCTAATGGAGGAAGTTAACACATTAAAAAAAATAAATTTATAGTGTATTAAGTGGTTAGCGCTATAATTAAAGCAGGGTAAAGGGCTTGTTACAGTCTGGAAAGTAGTGCTATTTTACTTATGGTGGTTGGGAAGGCACCTGTGTACCTCAGCATTAGTGTTGTCAAATTCTGTCCCTTTGGTTAAATGCCTTGCCATTCAGTACATTCATGAAATTTTTTTCTTATGGAAGTTCTGATACAGAATTAAGGAATGAGTCATTACTTAAGACCTTTTTACTTTGATTACATTTAAGGTGTTTTCTCCAGTGTGGGCTTTACTCATGAGTGAGTGATAACCTAAAGGCCTTGTTGTGTTTATTACACTGATGGTTTCTCTACATTTTGAGTTCTCTGATGGTTATGAAAACTTAAACTCTGTTAAAGAATTTTTTCATAATCCTTAAATTTGTGTGGTTCTTTCCCAGTGCAATTTTTTTTTTTATGTTAAGTAGGCTTTGAAACTTAAAGGCCTATCTGCTTTGTGGCATTTATATGGTTTCTGGCTACCGTGAATTTTGTGATGTTGATTAAGGTGTAAATTGTGACAAGACTTTCCCTCATTCCTTTGCATACAGTAGAGTGAGGTGAGAGTTATGGCTAAAACCCTGCAATAAAATTACATTCCAACTTTTACACTCGCACTGTGGATTCTATGATGTTCATTAATGTGGGAAATGTGTCTAAAGGTATTCTCAGATTTATTTTAATGACATTTTTAAAAACCCACAACTGGATGACATGCTAGTTTTGGATTGCGTGTCACTTTACTCTTGCCATCTTTCAGGGCTCTGTTTCTGGCTCTAATAAGGATACCTTATCTGCAACAGAATCCAGGATTCTGTAGTTCTCTAGTGTCACTTCCTTGTATTATTTTTGACCCAGTATGAGATAATATGTTATTGGAAGTATTATATTAAAATACATTTAATGTATCCACAATTAAAGTATTTGTTATGTATTCATGCTGGTGTTCTGTACTGTTTTTCGTTTTCCTACTTTTAGTGGAGATTTCCAAGTAAAATGTTTTGGAGCATATAAAATTTTTTTTAATAAAACCATATTCCCATATTTGTATCTTGTTCATTTTCTTTTATATCTGAGTGTTGTGTCAGAATGAAAACTTTAATTGTCTCAGTTTACATTGACATCTAAATATTATTTCTTATGGTTCTAATAACTTTCAGACAGGATAGTATAGTGGTTAGGAATATGGGCTCTGGAACCAGAGATCTGAGGTTGATTACTAGCCCTGTCATTTCCTAGCTATGTGTTCCCTTTAGCTTATCATGATCCTCATAGACTGTAATAGCTTTATGAAGTTGCCGATCCTTTAGTCTTGAAGACTAAAAAAGGGGTTAATTTTTCAACAGGTGATTTGGGTTATATGTGAGAGACTATTGACAATTGAGGTAATGGACAGAGAGGTCGATTGTGAACTTTGGAATTTCCATATTTGATATCTTCACAAAAAGAAAGGATAATTGTAGATCCTGGATATTGTAAGCAACTACTGGTTGACAATGAGTTTCAACCAGATTATGTAGAGATCTATTCTGTCCGTTCTCAAGAATGGAATTTTAAGGCCCCTGGGTTATTTTGAATATATTTTTCTTGTGGCATGTGTATTTTTCTTGTTGCATGTTGTAACAGATAATGCTGTCTTGCTCTTCATTGAATAATCCTGGAGACTTAAAGTTTTATATTTATAACCTTAGAATGAAATATTCCTTTAAGGAACAGAGCTCTAGTTTTTGAGCAGAGTATTCTTTGGATTAGATTGAGATAATCTATTTGAAAATGAATGACACATAGTACTAAATAAGTATTTGTGTCCATCTTACCAGTCGAGACTATATCCAGTTCCAAATAATAGGTTACCTTTGTTGAAAAGAAAACCACAGGCCCCAAATGGAATCACTTATTTTAAGGGCCTCACTTCAGCAAACCAAGACTTCATACCCAACCTAACTGCAGTTTCAGACCCCTCAGGAAAGCAACCTTTTTTTTTTTTTTTTTTGAGTAGGCTCCATGGCCAGCATGGAGCCCAACCCCAAGACCCTGAGATAAAGACCTGAGCTGAAATCAAGAGTCCCAATCTTAGTCAACTAACCCACCTAGGCACCCCAAGAAAGTAACCTTCAACATGGAATTCCTGGTTAGCACTAGGATGACTTTGTCTACAATAGTGTACTTTTTGCCAATAATTCCCTTTTCCCCATTCCTTTCTGCATTTAAAGACTTAATTCTTTTAAAGGAATCTCTACACCCAATGTGGGGCTGAACAACCCTGAGATCAAAAGTTACATGCTCCAGCAACTGAGCCAGCCAGGCACCGCCCCCATTTTCTGCCTTTATTTACAATTTTTTAAAAAGATGTATTTACTTATTTGGGGGGCAGGGGAGTTATTAGAATAGAAACTAATTAGAACTAATGACAAAATCAGAAGTGGCAGAGGGAGAAGGAGAAAGAAACCCAAGGGGACTCCATGCGCTGCACTGAGCCTGAGATCAGGACCCTGCCTTCACAACTTCATCCCAAACCAAGAATAGGACCCTCAACCCACTGTGCTACCCAGGCGCCCCTCTACCTTTAAAAACATTTCTTGTGCTGCAGCTCAATGGAGCTCCTTTCCTTTTGCTAGATGGGATGCTTCCACATTCATGAATTGTTCAATAAAACCAATTTGATCTTTTACATTACTCAATTGAGTTTTTGTTTTTTTAATATCTTTTAATGTGGGCTATAGCATAGTTTCTTAAAACCCTTTCAAAGTAAGGCTAGACAAGTGAGTAAAATGGATAACTGTTCTGACAGATTAATAAAAACAACTAGCAGGATTTTAACAGTACCATATCTGGTTTCTCCTCTTATTGTAGCCCTATTTTGCTGCCCTTTTATGGGATGCCTGCCTGACTTCAGGAATTTTTAAATGTACCTAAAATTTTATAGAGAAAATATAGACTCCTCGCCTTGGGGCATGAGGTTTCTCGTGATTGGGCCTCTGGTCACCTCCCTGTTCCATTTTTGCTAATCCCCAAGAAAACAAACAGTAAGTTGGGAGACTGAAAAATAATCAAAACACAGTACACCCAGCACAGCAGTGCTGAGAAGGAAGCAACTGGCTATTAAGCCTATGGTAGAGGAGGAGGGCCAGCTATCGACTAAGTGGGGGCCACCTAGACCCAGACTAAGTGGAAATAGGTCCCAGACAGAACGACTTTGGGAGAAGTAACGAAGTTATAAAGGTAGGAGAGATTTCACGTGAATGAAGTGAGGTTCGCAGGGTTGAGGCCTGAATTCAGCTCTGGGCGGGAGGTTCAAGCTCGGTTGGAGACAACACACCTGATTGGGCCACCCGTCCGTTCCCTCCCCGGTCCCGAGGCTGTCCGCGGGGAGAGGTGGAAGGAGGGAGGCGCGAGGCGGGAGGCGGGCCGCGGGGAGCCGGAAGCGCCCTTGACCCTGCGGCGCGTCACGTTCGGCGCCGGCGGCTATGGCGGGAAGTGAGCTCCGCAGCGGAGGCAGCTCCCCTCAGCCGCACCACAGCGACTGGAGCCGGCTAGAGGCCGCCATCCTCAGCGGCTGGAGGAACTTCTGGCAGTCGGTGGGCAAGGAGAGGGCAGCGCCGAGGGCCTCTCAAGAGGAGGCGGATGAGGAGGCCAGTACCCTGACGCGGCTGCCGGTGAGTGGCGGCCACCGGCTGCGGAGGACCGAGGGGCCGAGCCGGGAGGGGCGTTCCGCACCGGCGGCTGCCAGGGCCCTTACCGCGCCCAGGTCTGTGTCTGCCGCGCGGCCATTCCGGGTGTGGTCACCTGGAAGCAACAGTTGACCAGAAACGCCGAGGCGTTGACCTGTGGTGCTCCGCAGCCGGACCGAAGGTCGCAGCGAAACGCCCCAGTAACCGGCCAGGTCACCCTCAAGTCTTCCACCCCTCAAAGCAAGTTTTGGCCCTAGAACACCCCAAACGTCGGGTTAAGGAAATATGAGGAGACCTTTGCAGACTTTCTGGTTAGCCTGGGAGAGCCTTCAGCAACTGGACGCTCAGCGTCTTTCATCTCAGGTTCAGTGTACCAAAAACACTGCAAGGAGATGGTGGCTGTTCTCATACCGCGTATTTCAAGTAACAGAACTCACGCTTAAATGACAATGACTAAGAAGTGCCTCAAGTTACAAGAGGCCACAATAATTATACACATCATTTATTGTTAAACTTTTCAGGCAGATGGCGAAATGGGAGAGAGGAGAAATTCTTAGAAATTATACAAATTCTGTATCTCAGCTGGACTGTTGACACCTCCCTCTGACGTCTATCAGAAATGAAAAACTGCAGGCTTGGAATGCCTCCAAGGTTCTCCCTTTTGTAGAAGTTCTTCGAAATACAGATTTTATGGAGGCAGTCAGGTGGCAGATTTACTCTTTGATTAGAACTAGTGACAAAATCAGAAGTGCTTTGAAAAAGTTTTATTATGAAGACGAGATTGTTTCCTTAAGTGACTTGTTCAGGTAATGTGGCAGAATTTCATGAGAAATTAAAGGACCTGTTTATTTTCCTTGAAAAATACCAAAACAATGATTGGTCTTTCATGAATGTTTCAGTGTGTCAACAATTAAATGTTCAGATACGTTTATCTTCTGATGGCAGGAAAATAACTTCAGCATTATAGATTTAATTATTAAAAATACTGTTAAATTGATCTTTGGTTATCTAGTATAATTATTTTGTAATTCATCATGATAAAGGTAATTATTAAAAAGATGGACTGTCCAGTTGACCTTTGGATTCCTAGTATAATAAAATAATTATTTGTTTATAATTTATTATCAGAAAGCAATTTTTAAGATAAGTTTTTCATCCCTTTTACCTATTCGCTGTTTATATTTCAGATTGATGTACAGCTATATATTTTGTCATTTCTTTCACCTCATGATCTGTGTCAGTTGGGAAGTACAAGCCATTATTGGAATGAAACTGTACGAGATCCAATTCTGTGGAGATATTTTCTGCTGCGGGATCTTCCTTCCTGGTCTTCTGTTGACTGGAAGTCTCTTCCAGATCTAGAAATCTTAAAAAAGCCTATATCTGAGGTCACCGATGGTGCATTTTTTGACTACATGGCAGTGTAAGTATCTAGTTTTATGAATTAAAAAGAAGATACTAAATTTGACTGTATTACAAGTTAATGGTCTAAAATAGTTTTGGCTCTGCCACTGATTCATTTGGTTGTGTGTGTTTGGTTGTGTTTGTAAAAGTTGGGGATTAAGTTAAATTCCTTCATATGATCCTTTTAGTTTTCACATTTTGTTATTTACCTGTGGTAATTATTTGAATAATTGTAGATAGTTAATATGCCAAAAAGTAAAACATTTCTTAAAACTTTTATCATCTTTAGAACACTTGTCATTTTGTTAAATAGTGAATACTTTTCCATATCCAAAAAATGAATGATCAGTGATCAGACACCAGTTCTTTAGCAGGGAAGAAACCATTCTCAGTGTTCTGGGAAATAAGATTTTGTTACCACCCAGAAGCATTGACACTTTTAAATATCATGTAGCCGAGAGAATTAATGTTGAACAACTGTGGTGTATTGGATTCCATGAGGGATGCTTTATGTATGTTTAGTTATTTAGCCATCACCCAATAAGAAAGTATTATCCTTGTGTTACAGATGTGGAATTGAGGTTCAGAATGGTTATGGATTTACCTAAAGTCATATAGCTTATATGGGTCTGTTCAGATTGGAACCCTGTCATGCCACCTTAAAAATATATAATGTCATTGGATATAACTTACTTTATTGAGGGCCCCAAATTTAAGGCATTGTAAATAAAATTAAAAAAAATATTTATGTTTTAGGTAAGAATTGTTTTGCTCTACTGTATTTAGTATCTAGATACAGGATTTTTTTTTCATATTTTATTAGAGTTATTCAGATCTTTCCTTATTCTAATCTAAATGCCAAGTCTTGTGAGACTACTTGATTAAAATGTATGTGATGTGTTATTTATAATTTCAGTAAGTTCTATTGTCCTCTCACTTGCTCGTTGTTACTTCTACATTGTCCCACAACCAACCATAGCATCCAGTATATCATGCTGTGGAACCAACTTTTCCCCTGGAATAGTAGTAATCATAATAACTACCATTTGTGATCATATAAAGTATTTTTTTATTCAAATATAATTAACATACAGTGTTATATTAGTTTCAGATATACAATATAATGATTCAGCAATTCTATGCATTTTTCAGTGCTCATCATGATGAGTGTACTCTTAATCTCCTTTTATATCACCCCCCCCACTAACCTCCCCTCTGCTAACCACCAGTTTCTTTTTTTGTCTCTTTTTTCTTTTGTTCATTGTTTTGTTTCTTAAATCATATAAATTAATTTCTGTTCCTTAAAACCCTGGGTTAATTGTTATTGCTCAAATCATGCAGATGAAAAAACTTAAGTTCATACTCTAAGTGGCTTATATAAATAAAGTGGCCAGATCTACCTAGCCTTAAAGTTGATTTTTTTTTCCTTCTTGAATTACAAGTTTCCTAAATAAAGATCATTGTCTTGTTAGTTGAGTAATTGTCTTAACTTGATTTAGTCAAAGGGCTTTAGGTTTTATTTTGATTTGGGTACTGTGTTTTAACTTTTGATAACATGTAGAATTGGTAATTTAGAAATTTATAGCTATTGAAAGAAACTTTTTTTTGCTAGGTTATCTTTAAGGAACATTAGAGCCTCCTCGTATATTTAATTCTTACTAAACTGTTACATTGGAGGCTGTTAATAGGAGTACTTAAGAAATTTGGTTCTATTGGTGGCGTTACTAATTTCTTTCTTTCTTTCTTTCTTTCTTTCTTTCTTTCTTTCTTTCTTTCTTTCTTTCTTTCTCTCTCTCTCTCTCTCTTTCTTTCTTTCTTTCTTTCTTTCTTTCTTTCTTTCTTTTTTTTTACCTTTAGAGACATTTATGCTAACTATCCATATCGGTTAGTGTAGGGTTTCTCAATCTTGGCACTATTGATATTTTAGACCAAGTGTTTAGACCAACTGTGCTGTGCACTGTAGAATGTTTAGCAGCATTCTTGACCTCTGTCCACTAGATGCCAGTAGCATACCACACACTGACCCCCAGTCATAATAACAGAAATGTCTGCAGACATTGCCAAATAAATGTTCCCTTGGGGTGGGGAGGCAAAATCTCCCCAGACTGAGAATCACTGCTCTATGTAGTGAATTTTTATGATTGAAACAAGTGTTAGACCAAGTGTTCCATGAGAAAATCTAACTGAAAGATTAGAAAGTAAGTAGCCATTTCCTGGGGAAGACTTCCTTAACATTTGGACCACTTCTACTCCCAGAGTGCCTTTGCTTTTTCATGTGATGGCATCCAGCATACATATTATAATGTGTCTGTTCTCCACTTCCTTCCATGAGGATTGGAACTATATAATTACTGTATTTCTTGTGTCTAGCAGGTTCTCAATAAACTACATATTGTTGAATGAATAACTGGCTATATTTTTTTCTGTGTTAATTTTCTAATTGTGACAATTTTATACAGCTATAAAATGTGCTGTCCATATACAAGAAGATCCTTGAAATCTAGCCGTCCTATGTATGGAGCTGTCACATCATTTTTACACTCATTGATCATTCAAAATGAACCACGATTTGCTATGTTTGGACCAGGTTTGGAAGAACTGAATACATCTTTGGTGTTGAGCTTGATGTCTTCCGAGGAACTTTGCCCAACAGCTGGTTTGCCTCAGAGGCAGATTGATGGTAATTTTTATGTTAATCTGTAGTATATAATAGTTAAAACACTTTGAGCTTCACACTAATGTTAAATCATAAGAAATTAATTTTTAATTCACTCTTTGATGTAGTGAAATATAGTAATTTGGTGAATAGGCACCCCTCCTCCCCAGGTCCCAATGGACTGAAAGAGTTGATTTACTTTTTATCAGAGGTGCGATTCCTCTTATTTCCTCAAATTTGTGTAATCCAGAATATAAGATTATGTGCAAGTAAATTATATGTTATCAGGATGTTTGTACAGTACTTACCACATTTTAAAAGACTGTTAATGGCAAAAACCATTCAGCATCTACTATGTGCAAAGTACTTTGATATATATTGGAATTTTTAAAAAGAGCTAAATTAACACCTTCCTCCTCTTTCTATGAAAACAATAATCATGTAGTTAGCTGGCAAGCAGGAAATATAGTAAGTATAAGTAATAATATAATCTAGTTTATGCTTTGCTTATTAATTTATTGAGAGCACCTATTAGATGCTAGAGGTGTAGCTATTTAAAACAAACATCAAAAATTTTGTTTGCCCTGAAGATACTTGGTCTTGATAAGGATAAGGACAAGTATATAGGTGATTAGAATATGATGTAATTAGCTCCTGGGTAGAAAGATAAGGGTCAACTAAGACTCTTTGTTGAACATGATGTCTTATTTGAGTCATTAGGATGAGTTAAAGTAGGCCATTAAAAAAAGGGACAGAAGTATTCTGAGCAGTGAAAACTACATTTCTAAAAGCACAGAGTTCTGAATACATATGACACATTTGAAGTAGCTCTATGTGTCTAGAGTGGGGCTAGATGAGAAGACATGTGTATGCCATGCTTAAGCATTTGGGAGCTGTTGAAAGATTTTAAACAGAAGAGTGAGATATCAAGATTGCATTTGAGAAAGATCTGGCTCCTGAGTGGAAAATTGATTAGAAGAAGCTATAAAACATGGAGATCTGTTAAGAAACTACTATAATATTGTGAAAACATGAAGGATACAGTGTTGACTGAATATGTATGAGCATTATTTCTGATGTGGTTTTCATATTGGATGATAGTGCCGTTCACTAGGATAAGGAGGAGGAAGAGAAAATTTTTTGAGGGATCTTTATAAGGAGAAGGACTGCTGCTCTTTGGAATATGCTGACTTTGATAACTCTGGGAGATATAAGTGGAGATGCCTGGTATAAGCAATCCACTTGAATGGAAGCTCCATTAGGGCAGGGGACTTAACCAGCTTTGTTCTTAGCTGTGTGTTTGATGTGAGGCATGTAGTAGGTGCTCAATATAGATTTGATGAATAAATGAACAAAGGACTTTGTGGATTACTCTATGCATCCAGATCTCAAGAGAAAGATCTGGGTTAGAAATCAAGATTTGGGAATCATATGGTGTCCACATGGACTTGGAAGTTTCTGAGGGTGGAGAGGAATATTGTAAACCAGGTGCTGAAATCTTCAGTGAATGTTTGGCAGAAGAAGTTATCAAAAGGAGATTCATAAATGATGAGGTCGAGGAAGGAGAGATGGTACTGCATCTGAATGGTATATCTCAAAGAGATGGAGTTTTGAAGAGGGTTGGTGAGTAACAGGACATGGCAGTGAGGAGTAGAGAGAATATTGACCCCGTGTCTTTGACCTGAGATGTGAGAGAAGAAGCAGTTTTGTTACTTGAGATGTACTGCAAGAGAAGCAGCCCCTAAGGGTAGGCCAGTTCAGGTAAGGCCATCAGGTGGAATGCCTAAAGGGGTTGGGGATATGGGGAAATTTGCTGATCATGAAATGTCAATTTTATTCTCTAGACAGCAGCAGAAATGATTGTTTATAAATGCCAATCTAATTATGCCTCAAAACCTGCAAGATGAGGGAAGCATGGGGGGATGGGTTGTTGGCAGTGTGGTACAGAACAGCATAGAGATCGGATTGGGTTGAGGTTAGATGTGTTGAGAAGGTAATCTCTGGAAATTAAACCGATGAAAACAAAGATCAGGGATAATAGTAGATTTTTTTTCTATGATCTCTTTGGGGAGTTTGTGCACCAAACCTGGTGGCCAGGGGACTAGGGTCATGCTTGCAGTCCCAGCCACCAAGATTTCTGCATACGTATTACCTGGAATGGTGACATAAGATGGCATGACAGGTTAAACAACTAGATTGGTTATGATGCAGGGATTAAAGGTGTGAAAAGTGGAGTTGTCCCAAAGTAGACGTAAGATTACATTAAGTCGTTTTTGAAGAGCAATGGCTTTGAAGCAAAGAGACATAATGAGATAGGCATTTTTAAGCCATCTCTCCAGTTGCTGTCAGAAGAATGGACAGTAGGGGTAAAAAATGGATGTAGAAGACTGGTTAGAAGTGATTGTAAAAGTCCAGGTGAGGGTATGACAATTTAGACTAAAAGGAGGGATTGAGGATGGAGAGAAGTGGGCAGATCTAAAAGGGCATTTGTATAGCAAAAAGAAGTAGAGCCATGGGAGAAAGAAGGATCTTTTCATGAGGCAAGAGGAGAATCAGCCAGAGTGTTAACACAGCCAAAGAAGGGAGGAGGTTAAGAAAGAAGGACAAGTAACAAATGTTGGATAATTTAGATAAAAGTAGTAAGAAGCTAGTATTTAGTATCTGTTGTTTACCACTCTACTAGGAATTTTATATACATGATCTCACGCTTATGTCTCTAAGAAGTATGTATTATTTCTATATTTATATATTTTTGTAAAGATTTATTTATTATTTGAGAGAGAGAGCATGTAAGGAGAGGGGCATCAGGGGCATCAGAATCTCCTGCAGTCTTCCCACCAAGTGCAGAGCCCAATGGGGGGCTCATTCTCATGACCCTGAGATCATGACCTGAGATGGTCAAGAGTTGGGACGCTAAACTGACTGAGCCACCAGGCACCCAGTATTATGTCTATATTTTGATGTCAAAACTGAGGCTCACAAAAAATGGCAATGTGGCAAATACAAGTTTAATTTCAAATTTTACTATCTGAATATTTCTTCAGTTTTCTACAGTGCCATTGGTGACTTCCCATCAATTTAAAAACATTTTCAAAGGAAGAAAAAAAATGTATATGCGGAGTATATGACTAATGTGAAATGGAAAATGTTGGAAAATGAGTCTTAGTCTTGATAATAAATAGTAGCTGTTAATGATACAGTTGCTACTGATATGATATAGAAAGGAATGCTATAAGCCTATCAGTTCTTCGTTCTTTATCCATATTTTTATTACCATGTAAATGAAAACTGCATACAGCACCCTTTCTTCAACATAAACATTTCATTTTATTCCAAAGCTATATATAATTTGTCATGGACTTTTTGATTGCTCTTTTTGATTGCACTGGGTAATTTTTTTCAGTGTGATCTTTTTCTGTATTTATTAATGACTTGTTTTGATAACTATAATTTTCTTCTTTAGGTATTGGATCTGGAGTCAGTTTTCAGTTGAGCAACCAACATAAATTCAACATCCTGATACTATATTCAACTACCAGGTAAGGCTGCCTACTTGGTGGCCTACCTGGGGCATCATGTCTTGGATACTTTAGGGGGGAGGTGGAGCCTCCTTAGTATTTATGTTTTATATTTACATTTTTCTTACAGAAAGGAAAGAGATAGAGCAAGAGAAGAGCATACAAGTGCAGTTAACAAGATGTTCAGTGTACAGAATGAGGGAGATGATCAACAAGGAAGCCGGTATAGTGTTATTCCACAAATTCAGAAGGTGTGTGAAGTTGTTGATGGATTCATCTATGTTGCAAATGCTGAAGCTCATAAAAGTAAGCATTATTTTATTTTCTTTTTAAGAGAACTTTTTTTCAAAGCAAATAAGAAAATTTTTAGGCTTTACTGTGGCTTCTTAAGAACATGATGGTTAATTTAATAAATGTGATTCTATGACCATTATTGCTAATAGTGAGTTTCAAACCTTGATGTGCATTAGGATCACTTGGGGAGCTTATTAAAAACAGCTGCCTGATTCCTATTCTGATGGATTATAATTCATAGATTTGGGTTGTTTCTTGGGCATCTTTTTTTTTTTTTTTTTTTTTTTTAATGGTGTAGATGAGGAAAGCGAGGGGCAGAGAATTGAGACTCAGAGGTCACAATCTGGCCTTTGGGCTGAATTTTTTTTTTTTTTTAAAGATTTTTATTTATTTATTTATTTGACAGAGAGAGAGAGAGATCACAAGTAGGCAGAGAGGCAGGCAGAGAGAGAGGGGGAAGCAGGCTCCCCGCTGAGCAGATAGCCTGATGTGGGGCTCGATCCCAGGACCCTGGGATCATGACCTGAGCCGAAGGCAGAGGCTTTAACCCACTGAGCCACCCAGGTGCCCCTGTTTTGTTTTTTGTTTTTTTTTTTTTAACAAACACCTACAGAATTCTGATGCATATATCGAAGTTTGATACTATAACTATATAGTATTTCTTTGTTGTATGCTTCCATACTTGTTATTGATGTTTTGTCTGCTTCTAGCTCTATTCAAATAATTTATGCAGATAACTGGAAAATTTTACCTTTGTTTTAATTACCCAGATAGTCGAGAGAAAGGTGGGGTGGAGTGTTAATTGAGTAGATTAGTTAAGAACACTCTCCACATATTCTGAATAATTGCCCTTCACAATGCTATTTAGGCATCAAATCAGAATATTATTGGGCCACAACCAGTATTGTAATTTTTCTCCCAAATCTTTTGTGAATAAGTTAGGGCATGAATATATAATATATTATTCTCACTCAGAACAAGGTAGCAACATTGCTGAGAGAATTTAAAGTTTGTGGTGCACTGAAGTTAACCAGAGCAACAAAAGCTAAGTCCGGCTCAACTAATGACTAGTTGGAATCAACCCGCAGCATTAGTGGTCTAACAGAAGTAGATTCTTTTACCTCAATCTCTACTGTTCTTCTACATAAAACACTTAACATTAAATTAAAAATTATAAGACACAAAAAAATCAAAATGAAATGACCCATTTCAAGAGATAAAGCAATCAGTGGAACCATACCCAGAGATGACTCAGATGTTGGAACTCTCAGAAAGGGACATTAAAATAACAATGATTAATATGTTAAAGGATCTAGTGGAAAAGGTGGAAAATATATGTGAATAGATAGGGATTTTGGAAAATATGTGTGAATAGATAGGGATAGGGATTTTCAGTAAAAAGTAAAATGGGAATCCTAAATATGAAAATATAGGAGGTGAACACTTTCTTTAGTGGATTTATCAGCAAAAGAAACCTTTGGTGAACTTGAAGATAAATTGAAATTATCCAAAGTAAAACACAGAAAGAAGAGTAGGAGTGAGGAACAGAGCATCCAAGAACTGGGGGAACCCATCAGGGGAAACAACTCAGGGGTCAGTGGACTTTTTCTTAAGAGGCCAGATGGTAAATATTTTAGGCATATAAACTATATAATCTCTCATAGTTACTCAGCTCTGCTGTTAGAGTACAAAAGTAGCCATAGACAATTTATAAGTGAATAGGCATGGATGTTTAAAAAAAATTATTTATAAAAGTAGATCCATAGACTGTGGTATGACAGTAGCTGGTCTAACTCATGTGTAATTGGAGTCCCAAAACATGAAGAAAGAGAACAAGGAAAAAGAAATTTTTGAACTGATAATGACCAAGATTATTTCAAAATTACTGAAAGACTACAAACCACAGATTCAGAATGCTCAGAGAACTCCAAATAAATTTTTAAAAATAATACATAAATAAAAAATAAATCTAGGTACATTATAGCCAAACTGATGAAAACCAAAGATAAAGAGGTTATCTTGAAGACAGCCAAAGCAAAAGGAAGCATATATAGAGGGCCAAAGATAAGGACAGAGAATTCCTGAAAGAATTACTGAAGGCAATGAAGGGAAATCTTTACAGTATTGCAAAGTGGGGAAAATCTTATATTCAAAGATATCTTTGAAAATGAAGGCAAAATCAAGACTTTTGGACAAAACCTGAGAAAGTTCATTATCAGCAGATTTACATTACCAGAAATATTAAAGAAAGCTCTTCAGGCAGAAGAATATGTTACCAGATGGAAAAATGGATCTTCATAAAAAAAAAAATTAAGAGCCCTGGGAGGGAAGCAATGTAGCTATATATAAGATTTTTTTTCCTAATTTAAATTTTTTTATAATATGTAAAGGAAAAATAGTAAGACTGTATTGTGGGTATATGATTCTTTTAAGTAAGATATATGATACCAATACAGACAAATGGAAGGGAACAAATGGAAATACATTTGTTACAAGGTTCTCCTATATGTGAAGTTGCATAATACTATCTAGAGGTAGACTGTTAGAAGTTAAAAATGTACATTGTAAATCCTTGAGTAACCACTAAAAAAAGTGTGAGAGAGGTACAATTAAGCCAGTAGTGAAGATAAAATGGAACCATTACAAACCTCAGTTCAAAGAGGGGGTATAAAGGAACAAAGAACAGATGGGACAAGTCAAAATCTAAGAGGTTTATGATTAGATTTAAATGCACCCTGTTGATAATGACATTAAATATTTATTCATTTTCTGTTAATATATAACAAATTTCTTCCAATCTGGTGGCTTTAAACAACACCTATTAATTAGCTCATAGTTCTCTGTGTCAGAAGTCAGCACAGTATGGCTGGGTTTCCAGCTTAGGGCCTCACAAGCTGAAATCCGGATCAGATGAGTTGCAGCACTTTCTGGTGACTCCTGGGAAAAATCTGCTTTCTAACTCACTGAAGTTATTGGCTGAATTCAGTTCCTTACTATTGTAGGATGGAGGTCTCTGTTTTCTTGCTAACTGTCAGCTGGGGGCTGATGTCATCTTTTAGAAGATACCTTCATTTCTTGCCTTGTGACTCCCTCTTGTCTTCAAATCCAGCAATGGAGACTCTTTCTCACCAGGAGAACGTCATCTCTTTAAGGGTCTACCTGATTAGGTCAGCCTCACTGATGATAATCGCTTAGTCTTGAAGTCAGCTGTGTCTTATAATGTAGCCTACTCATGGCAATGATATTTCATCACTGTAGATTCCTTCCTTCTAGATTCCTAGATTATACAAGGGTGTGAGTCATTGGGGGTCCTTTTAGAATTTGACTACTTCACAATATCAGTGATTTTACTCAGTCCAATGAAAGGCAGAGATTGTTAATTTGAATAAAAGTACTAGACCCAAGTCTATGTTTAAATTGTTTAAGGTCTTTCAAAGAAAAGGTGGTGATAGCTACAAAATTTATGAGAGGAAAATATCTATGTCAATGTATTTTTGCCTTTAAAATATGGAGACATCTGAATGGTACTGTGACTTTTTTCCCTCTAATTTCACTGAAATGCCTATCCTTGAAGGGTACCTAATGTAATTTTATGATAGATCAGTAAATGAAGAGCTGTAAATGAACAACGATAGAGGCAGTTTGTTATGTTTGGATCCTGGTAATATTTTTATTTCCTTGTTTTGTTTTTAAGTTTGTTATTTTTAAAATCCTTATAAGTAATGCAAATTAAGGGTTTTGACTACATTCTCTAGGACATGAATGGCAAGATGAATTTTCTCGTATTATGGCAATGACAGATCCAGCTTTTGGATCTTCAGGAAGACCTATGCTGGTTTTATCTTGTATTTCTCAAGCAAATGTAAAAAGAATGCCCTGTTTTTATTTGGCTCATGAGCTGCGTCTAAATCATCTAAACCACCCATGGATGGTAAGGTCCTATCTTCTCTGGTGAGGAAAATCTTACTTTATTTTTCACTGTTCTCTATTTGATCTTATTCTTTTCTACTCATTCTCTTTAATAAAATAGCATTCTAAAGTTAGTTTTAATAGCTTAATCAGTGGGAGACTGTTGATTGGTATCAATAAGTTTCACCTGATCATTTGCTCTCTACTTGTCTCTCTTATCATAGATATAGTGAGATAGCATTTGGAGATTGTTTTGTTTTGTTTTTTTGATACCAGTATCATTTTTTTCAGCATTAAAATATGCTTTAAGGGTCATCAGAAATAAAAATTTCATCTTATTGTTTCTTGCTTTCCAAATTTTATTTTAATCATGGAATCCTTTCTTCAAGTGAAACCTTACATGAAAGCCCCTAAGTAAAATAAAGAAAAATAAAAATTGGAAATGCTTATGCTTAGTAAGTTAAAGGATTTTCTTCCTTCCTTCCCATATACCTTCCATGGAATCCTGAAGACTCTTTGGAACACAGTTGGAAAGCTGCTGATAAAGGTGTACCTTCCTGAGTGGTAGGCATTTTAGCTTACCATTAAGAAGAGTGGCAGTCTTAAAAAATACATTTTTGCAATAGTGAATATCACATTTATCAGCTGACTAGCTGAATTCATTTAAAAATGTTTTAGTTTTCAAAGTGGATCCTTTAGAGAAATTTTTTTCTAATACAAACAAGTCATAGAAATGGTAGTTCTTCCCCTTCCCAAAACTGAGTTCTAAGATAAGTAATAAGCCTCATATTGGTAATAATTATAAACAGAAGATCATATTTTTTTATCTAAGTTCTCTAGAAGACAAAACAAATGACTCACCCAAAGTTTATTGGGATTTTAAAAATCCTGTCCTTTTTTTAGTATCTAGAAAAATGTTTCTTTTAATCATAAGATTTTGGACTCAGTTTCTTACAGTGGTCTCTCTTATCTGCTCATAGGTCCAGGATACAGAGGCTGAAACTCTAACTGGTTTTTTGAATGGCATTCAGTGGATTCTTGAAGAAGTAGAATCTAAGCGTGCAAGATGATCCTCCTTTTAGACCTTGGGAACTACTTGAAACTTGTTACTAAGGTCATGATGTGGATATTTGCTCAGTCAGCTAATTTTGTTCTGCCTTTTTGCAGGTGGGCTTTATATTGGGACAGCTGTAACTGCTGTGTTTTTTACATAATTTTTACTTTTTACCTTAAATCAATTACAAGAAAAAAGTTTCAGTGCTAGCATTTAGCCCTCGAATGAACCTTTTAAGACTTTTTTTTGATAACTTTTATATTTTCTTTTTTAAAATATTAAATTCTGGAAAGAACAAGTTTGTACTTCTCTCATTCTTTGTGATTTCTAGTTTCATTTCAAAGGTTGCCCTGGTGGAGAATAGCAAATTTGCTAAGCTTTCTATAGGTTCTGCTCAAGGTCCTTAACTGGTTATCAAAAAAGAAGTTTTTATCTATTTTTAATAAATATACTGCTTAAAGACTGGAATATTCATTGGAATTGCACTTATTGTTATGGCCATACAGCTTCTTTTTTTTTTTTTTCCGGAAACAGTAGAAATTAACTTGATATCCTATTTAATACTAATTCAGTGAAAATAATTTTCCTGGAAGTTTTTGCTATTTCACATAACCAAAAGTTCGTAAGATTTAAAAGCCAACTTCTATTCCATACTCATATAGAAAACATTCTATAGGACATGTTCATAAGACCTTCTCACAAATTACTGAGGAAATGTTATAGCTTTCCTATCTCATTAGAACTGAATTTTAGGGGCGCCTCGGTGGCTTAGTGGGTTAAAAGCCTCTGCCTTCGGCTCAGGTCATGATCTCAGGGTCCTGGGATCGAGCCCCACATCGGGCTCTCTGCTCAGCGAGGAGCCTGCTTTCCCCTCTCTCTCTGCCCGCCTCTCTGTCTACTTGTGATCTCTCTCCTCTCTGTCAAATAAATAAATAAAATCTTAAAAAAAAGAAAAAGAACTGAGGAATTTTAACATTATAATAAGGAGAGCACAGTATTTGGGTTAGGATTAGGGTTAGAGTTAAAAAAAAAAAGCATAGTAGTACCAAGATACAGCCTACAATCCATGAGTGGGTGCTGCTCCAAAAAGGGGAGTTCCTACACCTTGGGTACACTCATTCAGAACTTGGCTTCAGCAACATGTAGTTGGGGGCAGGATGAAAATGCTGACATCTCCCTCCTGGGAAGATATTTCTCTAACTTAGAGAGGTAGTTTGGTTCTACTTCCTTGGCTGATCCGGTCTAGATTGGAATTTTCATCTTGCCGAGTTGAAGGAGGGATAGAGGAAGTGAGTCTTGGCTCAAATCCCAGACACTTGATGTTCTTACTGAGTTTTAGTAGATTTTTTTTGAAAATATTTCTTCATTTTCTGTATGCTTTGCGACCATTTACGGAGACTTTAAATTTTTTTTTTTTTTTAATAAGTTTCTCTAGTTTCTCAGTCATTCCACAGAACTGCTCATGCTATTATGCCAAAAGTAGATCTCCCTGTTTTCCTTTTAATATTTGCACTACATCACCTCATTCATTCCTGATATTGGTAATTTATATCTTTTTTCTTCTTGACCAGTCTAATTTAAGTTTTATTGATTTTATTATTATTCTTAAAAAAACCCACCTTTTGGTTTTGTAGATTTATTCTGTATTTCATTGATTTATGCTGTAATATCCTTTTCTGCTTTAAAATTTGTTTCGAATTTTTATTCCATTTTCTGTTTTCTAGTCCCTTAAGGTAGAAATGTAGATCATTGATTCTATTTTTTTTTAATTAATTAATTATTTCAAGTAGGCTCCATGCCCAGTGTGGAGCCCAGCACAAGGCTTGAACTCACAACCCTGAGATCAAGACCTGAGCTGAGATCAAGAGTCAGGCGCTTAACTGACTGAGCCACCCAGGTGCCCTTATTCCTTTTTTTAAATAAGCGTTTAAAGCTATTGATTTTCCCCTAAGCCCCCTTTAGCTTCGTGTAAACATTTTGAGATATTATGTATTTATTATTATGCAGTTAAAATATTTTCTAATCCCTTGAGATTACTTTTTTTTTTTAAAGATTTTATTTATTTATTTGACAGAGAGGAGAGAGATCACAAGTAGGCAGAGAGGCGGACAGAGAGAGAGGGCGAAGCAGGCTTCCCACCAAGCAGAGAGCCTGATGCGGGGTTCCATCGCAGGACCCTGAGATCATGACCTGAGCCGAAGGCAGAGGCCTCAACCCACTGAGCCACCCATCTCAGGCACCCTGAGATTACTTTTCAATCCATGGATTATTTAGTATTATCGTTTTAGTGTTGTTTAATCTGTTACCTATATATTTTATTGTTATTGATACCTGATTCAATGTCTCTTTTTATCAGAGAACACTCTAAAATTTCAATCTTTAAATTAGTTGAACCTTGCTTTCTGGCCAAGCTTATGGTCTATTCTGGTGAATATGCCACATGCACTTGAAAAGAGTTTATATTCTGTAGGTGTTAGGTGGAATATTTTATAGCTATCTATTAGGTCAAAGTAATTGATAATGTTCAGATATTCTATATTGGCTATATGATTTTTTTAAAGATTTTATTTTTAAGTAATCTCTACACCCAACCTGGGGCTTGAACCCACAAACCCAAAATCAAGGGTCACTCACTCTGAGCCAGCCAGGTGACCCATATTGCTTTTTATATAGTCATTTTATCAATTACCAATAGGCATTAAAATCTTTAACTATGTAGAATTGCCTATTTTTCCTTTTAACTGTCAACTTTTGCTTAATGTGTTTTGATGACGTTTTTAGGTACACATAAATAGATGCCTTTTATTTTTCTGATTAATCAACCCTTACCTATCATTATTAATAATGTCCTTTTTGCTGATAATACTCATTGTTGTGAAATCCATTCTCTAATATTAATATAACCTCCTCAACATTTGAAAAAATACTGATCTCCTGATATATCCATTCAACCTAAATCTGTCTTTATGTTTTAAGTGTATCTCTTGTAGATAGAATATATAGCACATTCTGCTTGTTTCCATTCTGGCAATACCTACATTTTAATTAGAGTGTTTAGATCACTTACATTTATGTGATTATTGATGTGATTGGCTTCAGATCTACCATTTTATTATTTGTTTATCCCCTCTTCAGTATTGTTGTTTCTCTATTCTTTCTATTTTGGATGTTTCAGTGTTTTTTTAGAAATTGAATTAAGTTTTTCTATAATTTTTTTAGCATGTCTCTACATTTTTTAGAGATTGCTCTAGTGATTGCAACATATTTCCTTAGCTTTCGAAAGTTTTCTTATAGTTAACCTTGTACCAATTCGTGTAATATGTACAAATGTCATAACTGTGTGGATTTCATTATTCTTTTCACCACTCTTTGTCATAGCTGTTAAGTGTAGTATACCACCATATGTTATAAATCTCAGAGGACAGTTACAGTTTTTGCTGAAATAGTTCATATATTTTAAAAAGAAGTTAAAAGAAGAAACACGTTACAAAATAATAAAAGTGGTCTTTTATTTTTTCAAGATATATAAAATCCTGGGTTGACAATTTTATTTGTTCAGCCCTTTCAAGATGTTCTTTAGTTTCCTTCTAGCCTCTGTAATTTCTGATAAGAAGTTACTCACTAATTACATCCTTATTCTTTTGTATATAATTGACCTTTTTTTTTCTTCTTTCAAGTTGGTTTTCAATGGTTTAACTACAGTGTGCCTTGGAAGGCCTTGTTTATAATTATCCAGCTTGGGAGTTACTAGCTTATTGAATATTGAAATTCATGTCATTTACCAAGTTTGTGTGATTTTGGGTCATTATTTCCTCAAACGTATTTTCTTCCCTATTCTTTCTTCCTCTTTGGGTCTGTATTGTGTAGCAACATGTGTCACACCATTTGTTACTATTTAACCTGTCTCTGAGGCTTTACAGATATTTTTCTTTCTGCTCTTCAGTTTGGATAATTACAATTGATTAATCTTAAGGTTTTTAAACTCTTCTTTTTATCTGTATTTCGTTAAATCAGCCTTGTGAATTTTTATAATTTATTATTGTATTGGTTCTATAATTTCTTTTTGGTTCTTTTTTTAAATTCTATTTTTCTCCTCAGATTTCCCTTTTTTCTTTTTCATTGAGGGCATGCATTCCTGTATATTGCCTAGAACAGTTGTAACAGCTGCTTTAATATCCTTGTCTGCTAAGGCACCTGCATGGCTCAGTTGATTAAGCATCTGCCTTCTGCTTGGGTCATGATCCCATGGTCCTGGGATTGAGCCCTACAAAGGGTTCCATGCTCAGCAGGGAGTCTGCTTCTCCCTCTCCCTCTGCACCCTCCCTCCCCCCTGCCAGCTTGTGCTTTCTCTCTCGCTCTTTCCCTCAAATAAATAAATAAAATCTTTAAAAAATAAAATAAAATAAAATCCTTGTTTGCTTATTCCAAATCTGGAAGGGTTAGTTTCAGGGTTTTTTTGTTGTTCTTTTTTGTTTGTTTGTTTGTTTTTTTAATTAAAGTAATGACAGTCATTCATTTTTTTTTTTTTTGTATCTTTCAGAATTTTGTATTGTATTCTGAAAAAATGTGAATGTTAAGTTGTGGCGACTCTGGCTTCTGCTATTTTTCTCCAATGTGTGATTTTTTTTTCTTTTGTTTAAACAGTTAACATGGTTAGACATAAATTGCAAACTCTGTTCCTCGAGCTACAGTTCTACATTCAGGTTATCTTTATTATTTAAGTGAGCAACTTGAGTTGGTTTTTCACACAAAGTTCAGCCAAAGATATAGACAGAGAATTCAGTGATTCCTTTCCTGGCTTTTTCTTTTCTGAGACTCCCTTTTTCCTCTCCAGTGGCTGCAGTTGTCCTCAACAAAATCAGGACATTTTTTTGCTTTTCAGATCTGCTCTCTGTCTTTTGTCAGAATTCCTGTCAGGGGCTCAACAATTTACTTTCACATTTGGAGTTATTCTACTTTTTTCACATTTGGAGTTCACATTTGGAGTTTGCAATCTAGTATAGCAATCATATTGTCATTAAAAACCTCAGTGGTCTTTTTCTTATCCCAGAAAAATCTATCTTCTTGTGACAGGTGTGATATTCCACACACAGATACCCAGACTAGGTAGTTGGTCCTATAAAAGTAACAGCTCTTTGATCACCAAAAGAGCCCATTTATCCTTAGAATTTATTTAGACTTTTTGTACCGACTTTGATGGCCTAAAGTATAATTTTCATTTTATTCTGTGTATTCTTGTTGCAGTAACAATCTTTGTGACTTACAATCTATCTGAAAGCAAGCAAAATGCTTAGTGGTTTTTAATGCCTTACAGTTTCTCAGATCAGTGTTCATTTGTCAAAAAATTTCCAGCATTTTTTTCTGTTCACAGTAGCTGAACTATATTGATCATTATTTTACACTGTGAAGAGTTCTCATGTTGTCTCATTTTCCCCTTGATTTTCAGTATCATTTCATTTTTACTATATGGTATGATGACTTTTTACTGTTTTTTTCTCTCATTGTAATTATGTTTGCCTTCATATTCTTTGACCCCTGGAGGAAGTCCTAGGCAACTTTTCATAACATTTGTGGTCTGACCCTTGCTACAGTCTCAACAAATTAAATATCCTATATTTAAATTTTCCAGTTATTTATTCTTTCTACACATTTGTATAAGAATGTTAGAAGAAACATAACTAAGTCATTAAGTGCAAGGATCCTAAAACCAGATTGGTCTGGGTTCACATCTTAACTTTATTACTGTGTGATCTTGGGCAAGTTTCTTATCTTCTGTGTGACTGAGCCTCTCTAATTGTAAAATGTAGATAAATAATACCTCATAGAGTTATTAAAAGGCTAAAATAAGTTAATATTTTAAAGCACTAAGGACAGTGAGTTGTACAAAAAAGTGCTCTAAAACAGTTCAATAAGTTTTGATGTACAGAACAACACTGTTATCAAAGTGAGTTTTTATTTCTGGTCTCATAAGAAAAACCTGATGTAAAAAGCCCCTTTTACTTAAGAAAGCTTAACAGTAGATAGATCTGATGAAATAATTCAGGGGGACAATAAGGCTCTTGATTTTTTCCACAGAAATATAGAAATTTTAGTTAAAAATTTGGCAAAGCAATATTTACTTTTTTCTGTTTGCAATGAATAGCACTATCAGTTTTATACCAGAGTGCATTGATGGTCATTTTCTGTTTTCTACCATGTAAAGTACAAAGTCTTAGTTTGTTTGTCAAATTGATACTAAAACTAACAGAAGACCATTCTTAAATTCTGAAAAACATGACATTGCTTTTCTAGATTTCCAGAAGGTGGTACTGTTGCTACATAAAGAATTTGTTACCAAAAATCTAGCTATTTCAACTTAACTTTTACAGTTCTGATTACATTGGATTTTCAGTAGCATTTTCTAAAGTGTGTTTTGAGGTATAGTAATTTCCTTGATAACTGAATCAGCGTAATATTAGTTCTTAGTGGGTTAAATAAAGTTAAGCAGGTTACACAGGACTATTTACTGGGGGGCATTTTTCATTTTACTTTTTCACAGAATATACTTAAGGATAGATATAGATTAGATACAGATGTAGATACATTTGTAGAACAATGTTACAGAAAATGGTCTTAGAGGAATTCAAACTCAATAAAATATGATTTAAAAATATTATTAGGACAATCCACAGAATGGGAGAAAGTTTTTTACAAATGGTATATGTGATGAGGGAGTTGTTTCTGGAATATATAAAGAGCTATTACAAATCAATAACAAGACAAAAGGCAGCAAGGGATTGTTCATTGATAGGTGAATGTATAAGGAAGATGTATTTATACACAATGGAATATTAGGCATAAGAAAGAATGAAATCTTGTCATTTACAACAATGTGGATAGACCTAGAAGGTATTATGCTAAGTGAAGTAAGTCAGAGAAAGACAAATACCATATGATTTTACTTATATGTGGAGTCCAAAAAACCCCCACAGAAACCAATGAACAAACAATAACAAAAAAGAAAAACATGCATAAATACAGAGAACAAACTAGTGTAGCCAAAGCAAAATAGACAAAGGGGATTAAGAGTTACAAACTTCTAGTTATAAGTCATGGGGATGAAAAGTATAGCATAGGGATATAGTCAATAATATTATAATGATTCTGTATGGTGACACATGGTAACTACACTTCTCTTAATGAGCATTTTGTAATGTATATAATTGAATCACTGTATTGTGCATCTGAAACTAATATGTCAACTATACTTCAGTTAATAAAAAATCAGCAGGGGCACCTGGGTGGCTCAGTCGGTTAAGCTAAGCATCTGCCTCCAGCTCAGGTCATGATCCTGGAATCTCGGGATCGAGCCCCACATCGGGCTCCCTACTCAGCAGGGAGTCAGCTTCTCCCGCTCCTGCTCTTCTTGCTTGTGCTCTATCCTCTCTGTCAAATAAATAAATGAATCTTTTTTTTATTTCTTTATTTTTTATTTTTTATTTTTTTTATTAACATACAATGTAGTATTTGTTTCAGGGGTACAGGTCTATGATTCATTAGTCTTACACAATTCACAGCACTCACCATAGCACATACCCTCCCCAATGTCCATAACCCAGCCACCCCCATCCCCAGCCCCTGCCACCAGCAACCCAGAGTTTGTTTTCTGATACTAAGAGTCTTATGGTTTGTCTCCCTCCCCAATCCCATCTTGTTTCATTTTTCCCTCCCTTCCCCCCACAACCCCTCCACCCTGCCTCTCAAATTCCTCATATCAGAAAGATCATATGATCATTGTCTTTCTCTGACTTATTTCCCTTAGCATAATGCCCTCTAGTTCCATCCACATCGTTGCAAATGGCAAGATTTTGTTTTTTGATGGCTGCATAGTGTTCCATTGTATGTATGTGTATACCACATCTTCTTTATCCATTCATCTGTTGATGGACATCTAGGCTCTTTCCATAGTTTGGCTATTGTGGACATTGCTGCTATAAACATTTGGGTGCATGTGCCCCTTCGGATCACTACATTTGTATCTTTAGGGTAAATACCCAGTAGTGTGATTGCTGGGTTGTAGGGTAGCTCTATTTTCAACTTTTTGACCACAGTGAGATACCACCTCACACCAGTCAGAATGGCTAAAATTAACCAGTCAGGAAACAATAGGTGTTGGCGAGGATGCAGAGAAAGGGGAACCTTCCCCTCCTACAATGTTGGTGGGAATGTAAGCTGGTGCAGCCACTCTGGAAAACAGTATGGAGGTTCCTCAAATAAATAAATAAATCTTAAAAATAATAAAAAATAATAAAAAAAAAAACAGCAAAGAATCTAAAGACATTTCTCCAAAAAAGATACACAAATGACCAATATGTATGTGAAAAAATATTCAACATCATTAGCCATCAAAGAAATACAAATCAAAATCATAATGAGATACAATTTCACACCCACTTAAATGACTATAATAAAAAAGATAATAAATGTTAGGAAGGTTATGTAAAAATAGAAAAACACCTTGGTCTAAATGTAATTATTTTGGAAAATGATTTGGCAGTTTCTCAAAATGTTAAAGATAGTGTTACCATATGACCCAGTAATTCCAGTCCTAGGTATAGATCTAAGAGAAATGAAAATGCGCGTACAAAAACTTATATATAAATGTCCATAGCAACGTTACTCATAATAGCCAAAAAGTGAAAACAATCCAAAGGTCCATCAAATGATGAATGGATAAATAAAATTCTGTGTATACATACAATGGAATATTATTCAGCAATAAAAAAGTGCTGACATGCTGTAATATGGATGAACCTTGAAAACATTTTAAGCGAAAGAAGCCACTCACAAATGACCACATATTATATGAATCCATATATATGAAATATCCAGAACAGACACAAAGTTGATTATTGGTTGCCAATAGTGAAGGAGAGGGTGATGGAAGCATGGGGGTGGATGGCAATAAAATTTATTTCAAACGTATATCTAGAGACTTGGATTTTTTCTCGAATAGTTACACTGTGTATTGCTGAGTTTCAGTAGCCAGTTCTGGGTCATGTATGCTTTTTTCTTTCATGTGAAAACAATCTGTTATACAGTAAAAAATCTAGGCTAATAATTTGCTAAATGAAATAGAAAGTATAGTAGCTAGCAATAAATTGTTTGATTCATTGTAACGGTATAGACCAGTATTACTTCAGCCTGATTTTTCTAGATTATTATGAACATAATTGTATTCTATAACCATTTAAATATTTTTTCTGTGAGCTTTGTGATCATCCCTTTTGCCTATTTTCTATTGAATTTTTTTCCCCTCAAATTTTAAAGGACTCTTCAGGTATCAGGGAGACTAGTCTTTATCTATGATGAATATGTTTTTTCCCCAGTTTATCATTTGTTTTCTGACTTTACTTGTTATATTTGCCATGCAAAACTTTTTAAAATGTCTAATTTATCAACATTTTTTCATTGTATCTGTATTTTGCATCATAGTTAAAAATGCCTTATCCATACAGGTTATAAAGGAAGATACCCATATTTCTTCTTGTACTTGTGTGATTTCATATTTTACATATAAATCTTAGATCTATTTGAAGTTTTTTCAGGTATATTGTGAAGTGTGAATCCAATTTTATCTTTTCTCCAAATTGATATAATTGTTTCATTCTAATTTATAAAATCTTCATATTTCCCCCAGTGTTTTGAGATACCATACTCTTTAAACACCAAATTTCTTTATGTAATTGAGTCTGGCCTTTCTGTTTTCTTTGGTCTGTTTCTCTATATGCTCTAATGCCATACTATTAAACCTATAAAGGGGTTTTAATGTATTCTAATATCTAATTAGAGCATGGCTTCATCATTACTCCTTTGAAAGGTTTTCCAAAATATTCCTTAATACTTATTGTTCAATATGAGCTTTAATATTAGCTTTGTTAAAAAAACATTTTTATTGAGAATGCTGTGTATACACACATATGCATATAAATACATATGTTACATACATATGTAATATCTTGGAGAGAAATTATGTAGTCAGGACATTGAGTCCTTTCCTAGAAAATGGATATGTTTCCATTTATTCAAGACAGGTGTGTTTTCAAGTTTTCCTTATATACATTTTGTACGTTTGCACTTATATATTCTGGTTGATTATTTGTGTATATGAAGGTTACCGATTTTGTATATTAAATTTATATACTTCTACTTTATTGACTTAGTTTCTTATTAATAATTGCTTGGATTTTCCAGATTTACAGTCATATGATCTGCAAATAGGGAGTTCTACTTTATTCTTTTACAGTGCTTAATCTTCTATTTGATTTTGCTTTGCTAATATCCCCAATGTTAAAGAGTACTGAGACAATGGAACTCTTTCTTTGCCTTGTTCCTCATCCTGGTGGGCATGCCTCTTGTCAGAAGTTTCCCATTATGTAAGATACTGGCTTTAGGAGTGATGTTTAGTAGTCACGTTAAGAACATATGCATTAGGGGCGCCTGGGTGGCTCAGTGGGTTGAGCCTCTGCCTTCAGCTCAGGTCATGATCTCAGGGTCCTGGGATCGAGCCCCATGTTGGGCTCTCTGCTCAGCAGGGAGCCTGCTTCCGCCTCTCTGCCTACTTGTGATCTCTTTCTCTCTGTCAAATAAATAAATAAAATCTTAAAAAAAAAAGAACATATGCATTATTAAGTATTTTTTTTAAATGAGGGGTAGAAAAAATAAATAAAAAATAAAAATGAGGGATAGTTGTCAAATTTTGTCAGAGGTCTTTTTAGCTTTTATGGTGACAATGATTCTTTTTAAATTATTAATAGAGTGAAATATATTAAATTAATATTAAACCATCCTTATAATTTTAGAATTAATCTCTCTTGACTCATTGTATTATTTTCATATAGTGTTGATATCTTTTGCTAATATTTATAAACTACTGTCTTATGATTTTAAAATCCCGTTTCAAGATAAATTTCTCTTTATTATGTCTTATTTTGTATTTGTATGCTTTCTCCTTTTTTCCCTCTTGACTAGTTAAGCTAGAGAATGTGGCATTAATTTTACTTTATGAAACTTACAACAGATTTTGGTGGCTTCACCAAATGCTGACATTTTGATGGTCAGATTTACTGAATGCTTCATATACACTTGAGAAGAAAATATGTTCTTTTTTTATATGTATCAATAAGATCTACCTTATTGATTATATTATGTAGGTTATATATGTTTACTTAAATTTTTTTCCTTTTTTCTTTTTTTTAAGCGAGAGTGAAGTATTAAGCTTCCCTGTTACTGCTATAGTTCTGTCTGTTTTTTTCTTGTGTTTTCTATAATTTATACTTTGTTAAGGAAGTTACTGCATTTTATGGTGAATATGTGTTCATAACCATTACTTCTTCACTGTGAATTGGATTCTTTAGCATTACGAAGTAAACTTCTTGTCTAATTTAATATTTCTAAGCCACGGAATGCCAATATTTCTTATTCACTTGCATTTACCTGGTCTAGCTTTTTTGAATTAATTTGTTTTAAGTGGAACTGTTTATTTAACAGTTGGGTTTTGCTACATGAGCCAGTATGAAAATGTTTTCTAATAGGTGAGTTAAGTTCATTTTTATTTATTGATATAATTATTGTATATTTAAGTAACATTTATATACTTACTGTATGTTATGTATTTGTTGCATTTCTTTTTCTATGTTGTCCATATATTTTTATGTTCCTTATCTTAATACTTTTAATATTATATGTTATATATAAAATATGTGTTTTACATGTTCTGTGTTTGTTTTTGTTCTTAGGTTATCTTTGTGCTAATACCTTCATTAATGACCATTTCCTTATTTAGATTTTTTCCCTTTCTTTTCTATTATTTTCTTGCTAATCCTTTTTACCTTGCTCTTTATTTTATTTAAATTATTTTGTTGTTTTAATTTTTGCTTATGTCCCATATTATATTCTCAGTCTAATGTGTTGTTCCTTGGATGTCTTCCAATTTTGTCTTTATTTTGTTGGTGATTTTTTCCTTTATTTTCAGTTTCGTTCCTGAGTTTAGTCAACTCTCATTTTATATCTTCTTGTTTTTATGTTAATTTTTATTTTGAACTTTTAAATATATTCCTTGAGTTTTTTCACATCACCAAATACTTGTTTAAGGATATTTAATTTAAATGACATATTTTTCTGTGCTTTTTTGGGGAATAATTTTCGTCATCTGAAATGTTTTGCTTTTCATTTTTTGGTTTTCTAATACAAGACCTTTAGTACGGATGGTGTCTTCCTTTTTCTGTTTTTGGGATATCTTATATTTTCCATTGCCAGCAATAACAATTGTAAGAAGAAAAGGAAGTTTGGTGGTTTTTTAGATTTCTTAGTGCAAGAGTCCCCTCTTCTGTTGGTATGATGAGTGCAGGTTCTTTAATTAATGCCTACATATTTTTGTGGGCAGAGGAGAGAGGATAATGATGTCTTCTGATGTTTCTATTTTCTTTTGTTTTCGTAAAATATTTATTTTCTGCTACTCATTTCCTCCTTTCTCCTTAGCCCCCAAATCCGTGGGGATCCAAAGCCATTCTTCCTTCCAAGTCTTTCTACTCTTCTGGAGAAGGGGTACAACTCCCAGTATGATTGCATCCACTTTCAAGGCCCTCCCTCTCAATTCCCCATAACCAGAACTCTGAACATCCAGATATCAGGTTTATTTTCTGTCAAAAGATAGTGGGACTATCTTTTGGAAGATGATTGTATCTGTTTTCTACACCTCAAGCGCCCACTTGCTTCTCTGCAGGGGATTCCAGAGGTAGTTCTTCTGGTTTCTGAATGTTTATCTTAGTCACATGTAAGTTGAAGAATTATTCTGTTTTAGTCATGTTGTAGGCATGAGTTATTGGTAGTTTTATTCATTGTCTCTGATCTGTGTGGTATTCAGAAGATATGTGGAGATTCTAAATTTGGTGGCCCCATTGTCCTGTGGGATTCCAAAATCAGATTATGTTATTTTTGAACAAATATAATTATTAATGAGGTCTTCCTTTTTTGACCTACAATTTCTTTCCTTATAATTTCTACTTATCAATCCTGGTTGTATCTTTTGAGACAACATAAAATAAATCAAATTTCTCTCTCATGTTCTAGCAAAAGCTGTTCCCCAGCCCATAAAATCTTTCCTCTGAAATAATCATCTGTCAACCCTTCAACCATTACTCAGGTGTTGGAGCTTCAAGTCACTCTCTATGGGATCTATGATCACTTTCTTCATCAAAGGTGCAAACTTCTCAGGTTCATAGTTTTCTATAATATATTTACTAGCATAACTTGAGGACATTATTACCATTGGAAGAAGCTAACAGTCCAATTCAAAAGTTCACTCAGAACAATTTACTTTTCTTTGTCCAAATACAATGACTTATGTAAAGAAATAAAGGAAAATTGAAAATGGGAACAAAACATGCTTTTAAATTTTGCTTTTGACAAAGGACAATTATCAATTGGCTTATCCACAAACACAGGAAGTATTTGTTCTGACTAGAAGAACAGTTAATGTGTCTAAATATTTCTAACAAATGTAGCAAATAAAATGTAGAATAGCCTGAATGAATATGAATATTTATGAATCTTAATTAGGAGTCCAGTGCTGTAAAGTGAATGCTAATGAATTAAGAGAGTGCTGCTTTGCTTGTTCTCATTTATGTGGCACCGACAGGGTTATGCCTTTTTATGCAATGATACAAGTAAATCCTGGGGTTGCTAAAAATTTTCAGTACAGAGCACAGTATTCTTAGAGGGTTCAAATAGAAAGATAGGAGAACGTGGTGAAATGGACTGGGCCAGTGAAGTTGAGAAGGTAGAGGGAGCACAGGGTTGATAAGAATTTTCTTAGCAACTTTGGTGGTAGCTATTGGTGAAAACCAAAAATGGGACTTAACGAAGCTAAATGATGCATTTCCATACATCACTTTACCACCTTCACTTCCATGTGTTCTCATATCTTTATTGAAGAACAAAGAAATAAAAGAAGATTTGGTACAGATTTGGGTACAGAAGATTTGGGTACAGAAGACTTGGGTACAGAAAGAAATATAAACTTAAGCCTAGAGGATAAAGTTTAAGCAAAAAAAAAAGAAAGAAAGAAAAAAGAAATCTACTACCCTACTAGTTTGGGACCATAGGAGCAAAATCGCTACTAAATATCAATAAATAACACTACTGCTTACTTTATAAATCAAGGTAATAATGTAGAAAATACCTTATATTTGTGCATGATTTTCTAGTGTATCTACCACATTCCTCATATTATCTCACTAAGTCTGTAGAGAAACTGTATACACACAAGGCAAGATTCATCAAGATTAAGTGATTTGTCCATAGACCCCCAGATAGTAAGTGACAGAGCCAGTACTAACACTCAGGTATTCAGTAGTCAATGGAACATAGCGTATTGAGAAAGTGTAATGTAATTCATTGTTATCCTCAATACTCAAATACTTCTTAGACTTGTGGTTTTATACTTGTTGAGCTAGGTTAATAAAAATTTAAGTATGTGCAACACATACATGCTTGCATGTACAAGTGCTCACACATATATGTATGTGAATACATAATACAGATATCCATACCCATGCACATGTGACATATTTCTTAACTACACAGCTTCCACTAAAATGTAAGCTCTGAAAGGGTAAGGATTTTAGTTTCTTTTAGTCATTGTCGTGTCTCCAGCACCCAAAAGAGTCACTAGTACATGATGGGTGATCAATTAACATTTTTTAAATACAAGAATAATCCACTGGTATGTTAATAATTATAGTCATTTTGCAAATGATGTTTATATTTGCTACATTATTTAAGAATAGTCTTTCTTAAATAAAACTAAAGCATGTAGCTTGTGGGACAGGTTAGGCATACATAAATTCGGTAGCGCATATGCGTGCTGAACAATAGGAAGGGATGGAGGGAACAAACGGGCACTTAACATTCATGAGGCATGAAATATTCAAGACAGTTATATACTTAAATTGGCAATCTATTATTGACATCCAATCTTGCCACAAGTGTCCTTTGCTGGGGCTGTTCAAAGGGTTATTAGCAAGCTCTTGACCAGGGATATTTGCTCCTACATCTCTAATTGATCAAGTGCGTGCAGGCTCCAGGTACCTGCCATCTGCTGAGTCACCTTTCTCACCTTTAACTCTGGTCCTTATAACTGCATTGTAAGCCGAGAAGGCTGATGTAACAGAGAATGGGAGGGGAAGAACAAGCCAGCAAGTGAGAGGGGAAGGAGGGGAAGAAAGGTTGGGAGAGGGAGGTGAGGGGAGAGAGAGAAAAAAAAGAGAACATACGAACATTGTATAACACAGGATTATCCTTCTTGAGCCCTATTCTACATATATTAACCAACTTTATTTCTTTCACCTTGCTTCTTTTTAAAAAAAATTTAATTTTAATTCCAGTGTAGTTAACATACAGTGTTCTATTAGTTTTGGGTGTACAGTATAGTAATTCAACAGCTCCATATATTACTCACTGCTTATCAAGATAAGTATACTCTTAATCCCCTTCACCTATTTGACCCATCCTCCCCCCCACCCCCATAACCATCTTTTTGTTCTCTATAGTTAAGAGTCTATTTTTTGGTTTGTCTCTCTTTTTCCCCCCGCTTTGTTCACTGTTCTGTTTCTTAAATTCTACATGTAAGTGAAATCATATGGTATTTGTCTTTCTCTGACTGGCTTATTTTGCTTGGCATTATGCTCTCTAGTTCCATCCATATTGTTGCAGATGGCAGGATTTGTTATTTTTTATGGCTTAATAATATTCTATTGTATATATGTATACGATATGTTTATCCATTCATCTACTGATGGACACTTGAGCTGCTTCCATAGTTTGGCTATTGTAAGTAATGCTGCAGTAAACATAGGGGTGCACATATCCTTTCAAATTAGTGTTTTTGTATTCTTTGGGTAAATACTCAGTAGTACAATTACTAGATCATAGGGTATCTCTATTTTTAATTTTTTGAGGAGCCTCCATACTATTTTCCACAGTGACTGCAATAGTTTATGTTCCCACAAACAATGCATGAGAGTTCCTTTTTCTGCACATCCTCACCAACACTTGTTTCTTGGATTTTTTATTTTAGCCATTCTGACAGGTATGAGGTGATATCTCATTGTTGTTTTGATTTGCATTTCCCTGATGATGAGTGTGGTTGAGTATCTTTTCATGTATCTGTTGGCCATCTGTGTCTTCTTTGGAAGAATGTCTATTCATGTCTTCTGTCCATTTCTTAACTAGATTGTTTATTTTTTGGGTGTTGAGTTTTATAAGTTCTTTATATATTTTGAATACTAACCCTTTAACAGATATGTCCTTTGCACATATCTTCTCCCATTCTGTAGGTTGCCTTTTAGTTTTGTTGATTATTTCCTTCACTGAGCAGAAGCTTTTTATTTTGATGAAGTGCCAATAGTTTATTTTTGCTTTTGTTTCCTTGCCTTAGGAGACATATCTCAAAAGTAATTTCTATGGGTGATGTCAAAGAGGTTATTGCCTGTGTTCTCTTCTAGGATTTTTATGGTTTCAGGTTTCACAATTATGTCTTTAATCCATTTTGAATTTATTTTTGTGTTTGATGTAAGAAAGTGGTCCAGTTTCATTTCTTAGCATGTTGCTCTCCAGTTTTCCCAGCAGTATTTCTTGAAGAGACTGTCTTTTTTTCCATTGGATATTCTTTCCTTCTTTGTCAAAGATTAATTGACCGCATTGTTGTGGGTTCATTTCTGGGTTTTCTATTCTGTTCTATTGATCTATGTGTCTATTTTTGTACCAGTGCCAAAGTGTTTTGATCACTACAGCTTTGAAATATAATTTGAAGTCTGGAATTGTGATGCCTCCAACTTTGCTTTTCATTTTCAAGATTGCTTTGTTTATTTGCGTCTTTTGTGGTTCCATGCAAATTTTAGGACTGTTTATTCTAGCTCTGAAAAATGCTGTGGTAGTTTGATAAGGATTACTTTAAATGTGTCCCTTTTACAATTGCACCCAAAACAGTAAGATACTTAGGAATAAACCTAATCAAAAAGGTGAGAGACTTGCAATCCGAAAACTATAAAACACTGATGAAAGAAATTGAAGATGACACAAAGAATTGGAAAGACATTCTATGCTCATGGATTGGAAGAAAAAATATTGTTAAAATGTCTATACTACACAAAACATCCAGTATATTTTTAATTTCATTTATTGTGCTTTTCATTTCCAACTGATTCTTTTTTGTTTTCTATCTCTTTGTTAAGGGTCTCACTGGTGTCTCTACTTTTTTCTAAAGTCCAGTGAATATCTTTATGATCATTACTTTAAGCTCTCTATCGGGCATATTACTTATATCTGTTTCACTTAGGTCTCTTGCTGTCGTTTTGTCCTGTTCTTTCATTTGGGACATAATCCTATGTGTTCTCATTTTGTCTAACACTCTATGTCTGTCTCTCTGTGTTAGGGAGGTCAGCTACATTTCCTGCTCTTAAAAGTAATGACCTTATAAAGAAGAGTGCCTTGCAGAGCAAGTCTTCTGTTCAGTATAACCTAGCACTTTAGCTAAAGCTATGTATGTTGTTTGCACCCAGCTGTTGTGTCCTGGCTGCTTTTTCTTTCAGCCCAGTTGTCCTTAGAGGCTCTTTTTGCCTGTTATGGGTAGTGTCTGGTCCTCAACCAGGGCAGGGTGGACAATTTTAACAAGGTGCACCCTGGGCTTCCACAGGGCCCACCACTGCTACCACTGCCAGTGGGACAGAGACTCTGGAAAATGTGGGTCAGGAGAGGCAGCGATGGCAAGGTTTGCAGCAGTCTTCTGAGGGAGAGTACCCACAGAGGCTGGACTGAGGCAAGGGTTACTGGGATTGGCCAAAGTGCAGAGGGGCAGGGCTTGGTGTAAGCCAGCTAGGTAGTGAATGTGCGTGCTGTGCTGGTTCCTGCAGGTGGCCATGTGTTTGTTTATGCTGGGGAGTGGAGAGGCAGATGGCACCTGCCAGCTTCTTTGTTCCTGGAGAAGTCCCTCCATGCACACTGCCTCTTTGGGACATGTTCTGAGATACATAGATAACTCTCCCTCCTGTATGCCCCCAGTGTTTTGCAAACTGCTGTAAGTCCACGGGCTGTTCGTTGTGCTGTCTAGGGGCAGGGACTCAGCAGCCTGTAGCCCTCTGGGCTTTTCCAGAGCTGAGCCCTCTGATTTTTACAATTTCAGTCTTTAAGTCGCACTGGTTGTTAGAACTCAAGAAATTCAGCCTCTCTAGTTTTGTAAGCCAAATGTTGTGGGGATTCCTCTTCCTCCTGTGGGGCTCCATTTTTTATAGCACCTCATTAATAGCTTTTTTGATTTCAACTTGGTTAGATTTTAGTTCTTTTATTTCTCCAGAAAGGGATTCTCTAATATCTTCTGTGCTTTTTTTGAGCTCAGCTAGCACCCTGATAATCATCCTTCTGAACTCTAGTTCTGACATATTACTGATGGCCATATTGATTAGGTCCCTAGCCATCAGTACTACCTCTTGTTCTTTTTTTTGTAGTAAGTTTTTCTGCCTTGTCATTTATCCAGATAAGAATAGATGAATGAGAGAACAAAATACTAAAGGGTAGAAACAACCCTAGAAGAATATGCACTAACCAAATCAGAAGAGACCCAAAACGGGAGGGAGAAGAAAGGGGAAAAAAGAAAAAAAAAAAAAGAAAAAAAAATATATATATATATTAGACTGGTGAATAGAACAGAGCCACACACTTGATTTTGGGTGTATTTTGGTCTGTTAGAAGAAACTACCTCCCAAAATTTTAAAGAAAGAAAAACTTATATATATACAAAAATAAGGGTAAACACAATGAAGGCATGAAATATGATTGTAAAGATGAAAATTTAAAAAGATTCTAAAAAAAGAATTGATAAGAAGTTGGTTGAAAAAAAAAAAAAGAGGAAAAAATGTGATCAGGCTGGAGACTAGAACAAAGCCATGCACTAGATTTAGGGTATGTTTTGATCTACTAGAAGAAACTGTATCCAAAAATTTTAAAGAAAAAAAAACCTGTATGTATACAAAAAATAAGTGTAAATTAAATGAAGGAACAAAATATGACTATAACAATGAAAATTAAAAAAGACTTTAAAGAAGGTATTGATAAGATAAAATAGTTAAAAAATGTTAAAATAGGAAAGAGGAAAAATTTTAAAAAAATAGAATAAGAAAAAAATAAGATTTAACAAATTTAACTTTGAAAGACTAAAGAGTCATGGGAAAAAAGCCATGAGTTCTATGTGTTGCTTTCCCCTAGCTCTGAAGTTCCGCAGTTCTCAGCGATTGGTGAACTTGGTTTTGGCTGGATGTTCTTGCTAATCTTATCGGGGTGGGACCTGTTGCAGTGATTCTCAAATGTCTTTGCCCGAGGCGGAATTGCACCGCTTTTGCCGGGGGCCAGGCTAAGTATCTGCTCGGGTTCGCTCTTGGGAGCTTTTGTTCCCTGAAAGCTTTCCATACAGCTTTGGAGTGTGGGAATGAAGATGGTGGCCTCCCAGTCTCCGGCCGGTAGGAGCCGAGAGCTCAGGGCTCCACCCTTTAGTGCGCCCTCAGATAAAAGCAGTCAATCACTTCCGTCTCCCTGGTCTCCCGCCGCGCTCTGAGCTCACCCAGCCTGTGACCGAGCGTTTCTGTCTCTGGCGCACAGCCCTGTTTGAAATCTCCAAACCCAGTAGATTCCTGTAGTGTGCTGCTGCCCTGCTCCTCCCAGAGGAGGAAGGAGGGGATCTCCCCAGATCTGCTGCTTGTGGGGTCCCTAAACGAAGAGCAGTGGCCCGACTGTGCCTCAGATCACAGTTTAAGGTAAGCCCGAGCTGAGAGCTTCCCCCTCGGCTCTGTCTCTGCAGCTGGCTTCCCCTCTCTGATACCTGGGAGCTCTGCTATACTCAGATACCCCTGGTCTTTTTGTGACCCTGCAGGTCCTGAGACCACAGTGTCTTAGCGAGGGCTCCCTCAGTGGCGTGGTGTCCCTCAGTGGAGCAGACTTCTACAAGTTCCGATTTTGTGCTCCACTGCTCTCTCACTTGCTGGGAGCCGGCCCCTCCTCCCATGGTCTATGTTGCCTCAGATTCACTCCTCCGCACGTTCTACCTTCTGGAAAGTGGTCGATTTTCTGTTCCTAGAATTGCTGCCCTTCTTTTCTTCTATCTCCTGTTGAGTTTGTAGGTGTTCAGAACAGTTTGATAACTATCTAGCTGAACTCCTGGGACCTAATGATATTTAGGTCTACTCCTCTGCCATCTTGTTCCTCCCCCAAATGACTTCTTTTGAAGTTCATTGGCAACTTCATGTTTTGAAAACTGCATGATTTATTGCACAAAACCATGTTCACAGCATTCTTACGTTTTGATTTTGAATGCCTATTATGTCCCCATTAAGGTGTTCACTTTTTATCTTCTTCAAAACTATTTTTTAAAGCTTTTTATTCATATGCATGATTTTTCATCTATCAGTTTCCAGTCCATCAAATGCATTAGTTTTGAGCATTTTCTAAGTGTAAGCTCCGTTGCAAATGCTTTTGCTTCTGACTTATTTTAGTTGTCTTTTTCTCTCCTGTAGTTCAATTATATATGTGCTGACACGTGCTCAGACACAGCAAGAAGAGGTCGGTGCCCTTCAATAGCATCCTGCAGTCATATCTTCTACATTAATGCCTAACCTAAGTTGTTCCATTCATTTCTTTTCCTTTTTTATTATAAACAAATAAATAAATAAATGCCTATAGAGGCATCTATAAAATATATTTGTACTGTTTAATGTACAATAACAAAATAAAACAAACAGTAGTGTATCCCAAGTCAAAAATAGAACTTTGTGCCCACTTAGTTCTTGGCTTCCTCCCTAACTATAATCCTGTCCCTCCACCCTGGAGGTATCTACTATTCTGGTTTTGTGATAATCATACCTTTCTCTTTATGCTTTTGCAACCTATATATGCATTCTTAAACAGTGGTCTGTTCTTGCCTTTTTGAACTTAATATGAATGGAATCATACTGTTGGAATTTTTTTTCCTATTTTAAACTTTTGATTTGCATATTAAAAATTGTGCATTCCAATAATTAAAATCATTTCAGCAAAAAAGTTGCACTCTGATTAAACTTCATTTTACAGTTTGCAGGACACCTTGGACCAACTTGGTTTTTACTCTAGATTTCACTGATGTCAAATCCTCCAGCTTCTTCCTTCACCAACATGCAAGTTCTTTTCCTTCCCTGCCAGCCAGCCAGGCAAATTGGAGGCAAGCTGGGCGTTCATTGTGGGTAGTTCTGATTCTTTGGTGAGAAAAGGGGCAGAAGTCATTTAAACTTGATCCAACCTCTTTGCATCTTACAAAGTTAAACAGCTAAAATAAGTAAAATAAGAAGGCAGTGCTTGTGGAGTATACAGTACATGGTGGTGGTACACACCTCGTTATGATTTGCCTGCTTGCTTCTCCTGTTCAGTTGTTTCTGTTGAAGACAGTGGATTTTTCTCTTGCTTTTCTGCCTTCTTTAATTTCAACTTACCAAATTTCTCAACCTCAGCCTTATGGGGTTTGTCAGACATGATTGCGGAGGAAGCAGAGTGAGGCACTCCAGAGAGTGGACTCCAATCTGCACGGTGGCCACTTCTAAATGCCCTATTGGAATTATTTTTAGCCTTCTTCTTTTGATCAATATTGTATTTGCAGTGCCATCCATACTATAGCATTTGGCTTTATCGTTTTCTCAGCGATATACTGTTTAATTGTATGAATATTTCACAACTCATTCATGCAACCATAAGTGGACATTCAGGTTGTTTGTAGGTTTGGTTACTGTAAATAACTGCTGCAAATATTCTTACACACTTTTGCTGGTGCATATGTTTACATGTTTTTATGGTAGGTACTGCCATACCTTTAATAAGTTTAATAATTTATTAAATTAAATTATATTTCATAATTTAAATTAAATTATACATTTACATAAATATATATTTATTATATTATATTATATAAATATATTATGTGTAATACATATTTATATAAATTTAAATTTATAATTTAAATTAAAATAAATTTATAAATTTAATAATAAAACATTTAATATTTCCCTGGTGCAACACCTCTTGGATTTTGATATTCAAACTTTAGAATATAGGTATCTTTGTAATACACTTGTAATAATTAACATTTGACTAGAGTGACTTAAACAGACTGCCCTCTACGATGTGGGTGAACCTCATCTAATTCATTGCTTGTCTCAATAGGACAAAAGGCTGAGTAAAGGAGTATTCGCTTTCTCTGCCTTTCTTCTAGCTGGAACATTGGTCTTCACCTGCCTTCAGACTTGGGCTTGGACTAGAACTATACCATTGGCTTTCCTGGGTCGTCAGCAGATTCCTGGGTCTTGACGGCAGATCTCAGGACTTCTCAGTCTCCATAATCATGTGAGCCAGTTCCTTATAATGAATTGTAAGTCATGCATATATCCAATTGATTGTGTTTCTTTAGAGAACCCAGACTAATACAGCATGTTGCTGTATACAAAGTAATTGTTTGAAATGAGCATATTAATCATTTAATGAACATTCGAGTCATTTTACATCTTAACCTGACAGCTTGTCACTTATATGTATAGGTATTTTACTGTGAATTAGTTATGTTTTAGGAAATTGGTTGAGGTTTTGGGTTGACATAAAAAATGTTATAAGTTTTATAAGTTTTCTTATATAAAATATTGATAAATAGACTCTCAATTAGCATTTATTTTTAAAATGTCTAATTTATAAAAATAGACTTCTGATTTTAAGTGGAAAATACCTAAAATGGGAAATGCCATAACTAAAATGGAAATGCTAGGTCATAGGTTGTGTGTATCTTCAATTTGGCTAGATAATGCCAAATTGTTTTCCAAAAATAAGGTACAAATATTTCCACCAGGTGTCTGTGGGAATTCTATTGCTTATATCCTCACAGAGAAGGTAACCAAATATCCCATTTTTTAAAGGAAATGGACTGTTTTACAGAAAAATGCCAGTTATAAAACATAGAAAATATAGAATTAGAAAAGAATAATTTCACAGAACCAAATGATATTATAGATTAAGGGAAGAATTGATAATTGGTGTCAGAAATCATTAAGTGAGTGGTTAATGAGAAATTTGGTTAATTGCTAAAAGAAAATATCACGTGCTATTTTTTAATAGTAAGAGGAAAACTTATCTGTTCAGTGGAGGGGAAAGCAAAGTAACTTAGTATAAGAATCACTCAATTGTAGCATCACTATTGGTTGTTAATGAAATAATATGTGCCTTTTGATATAATACCACATGAAGTTACACACCATTGCTATAAATTATTCTAGGCAACAATATTTAAATAGGATTTACTAAGCCTCTAATATGACATTTAGTTTACAAGAAATGTAGAATATAGACAAACAAGTTAAATGAGAGTGTAGCAAAGAAAGTAGACAAATTCAGGGATATTCTGCAGGAGGTAAATGGGCTGGATTCTTTAAAAAGTTACTATTGTGAAAAAGACATTGTGGTTGATTATGAGAAACTAAGGGACATAAAAACCAGAGACAAATGATCTTATGTTTGGTGTGTGTGTATATATATATATAATTTTTTATAATTAAATTATAAATATTAATTTATAAATAAATATAAAATTATATATATAATTATATATAATTTTTTAAAGATTTTATTTATTTGTCAGAGAAAGAGAGAGAGAGAGAGTACAAGCAGGGGGACTGGCAGGTAGAGGGAGAAGCAGGCTCACCACAGAGCAAGGAGCCCAATACAGGACTCAATCCCTGGACCCTGGGATTATGACCTAAGCTGAAGGCAGACACTTAACCAGGCATCCTTACATTTGATATTTGAATGGATAAACCACCTGTGTGCAATGTTTGGGGATTAAATGGGGAATTTTGAAAATACTTTCAATATCAGAGGAGATAAAATGTACTGAAAGAGGAAGTAGAGATCATTTACTGAAAAAAGTAGGTTGAAGAAAAATATGTGTAGTATGATTTTATACTGAGGTGAAACTGCAAAGGGATGTGTGTGTGTGTATGTGTAAAGACCTGGAGATATAGAATTAAGATAATTACTAGTGGTGGTCTCTGGTGGTGAAGGATTTATTTAATTATGTTTTCCTAATTTTCTACAATGCACATATGCTGCTTTTGTAACAATAATTTTTAAGAGACAGAAAGTAGATAATAAGAGAGGGATAGTCCAAGATGGTGGAGGAGTAGGAGACCTTAGTTAAGTCTGGTCCCAGGAATTCAGCTAGATAGCTATCAAATCGTTCTGAACACCTGTGAATTCAACCAGAGATCTAAGAAAATAATAGCTGCAACTCTACAAATAGAAAAGCAACCACTTTCTGCAAGGTAGAAGGTGTGGAGAAGTGGAACCAAGGTGATATATAGGAAGATAAACCATGGGAGGAGGGAGCCTCTGTAAGCCAGCTACTAGCAAGTGATATAGCAGTGGAGCACAAAATCAGAACTTTTAGAAATCTGCTCTGGTGAGGGATATCCCTGCCTGAACGGTGCTCAGGTAGTGAAGCAGGGTGGAATCCTAGATGGGACAGTGCGATCTCAGGATCCTCGGGATCACAGGAAGACTGGTGTTGCCTGAGTGTGGCGGAGTACCCAGGCATCAGAATGGGGAACCCAGCTGCAATCAGCAAGCCCAGGAGTGGGCTCTCAGCTCGGGGCTGCCATATACCATGAACCGTGGCAGAGTTGGTCAACCACTCTCTAAGCAGCGGCCCAGGAAGCAGCAGAACCATGGCCTGACCCCTCTTTCTCCCCCTGGGCGGGGGGAGCACAAGTACATGCCGCTGGAGTGTACAGGGTTTGGAGACATGAAACAGAGTCACATGCCTGAGATAGAAATGCTTGGTCATAGGCTGGGTGAACATGGAGTGCAGATGGAGACCAGAGAGACAGGATTGACTGCTTTCCCCTGAGGATGCACTGAGGAGTCGGGCCCTGAGCTTTCAGCTCTGGGGCTAGAGAGTGGGAAGCCACCATTTTCATTCTCATCCTCTTCAGTGGTGCAAAAAGCCTTCAAGGAACAAAAGTGCAATCTGGAGCAGCTTATGTAGCCTGGCCCCTGGCAAGGGCAGTGCAGTTATGCCCAGGCAAAGACACTTGAGAATCAGTGCTACAGGATCCTTCCTGAGAAGATCAGCAAGAACATCCTGCTAAGACCAAGTTTCTGATCATAGAGACCTGCAAAACTCCAGTGCTAGGTGAAAATAGAGAATTATGTTTTTTCCCCATGATTCTTTAGTTGTTCAATTTTAATTTTTTCTTTCCTTTTTCAACCAATTTCTTATTTTATCAATCTTTTTAAAAAATCTTTTTTAATTTTCATTTTTACATTTACATTCTATCCTTTCATTGTATTTAATTTTAGTTTTGTATATATATATATAAGTTTTTCTTTCTTTTTCTTTACAGTTTTGAGATGTAGTTTCTTCTAACAAACAGACCAAAATACACCCACAATCTAGTGTATGGCTCTGTTCTCTTCACTTGTCCAATGATATTCTCTCTCTCTCTTTCTTTTCTTCTTTTTTTTTTTAAACTAAAGTCTTAAAATTTTCATCTTTACAGTTACATTGTATCATTTCAATGTCTTTAATTTTATTTTTCTATATATGTAAGTTTTTCTTTCTTTACAATTTTGGGATGTAGTTTTTCTAACAAATGACCAGAATACCCAGGATATAGTGTATTGCTCTGTTCTGTTCACCTGTCTGTTTATATTCCTTCTTATTTTTTTTGTCTCTTAATTTTCACTTTTACACTTACCTTCTGTCCTTCCATTGTATTCAATTCTACTTTTGTACATATGTAAGTTTTTCTTTATATTTTTGGGATCTAGTTTTCTAATAAACAAACCAAAATGCACACAGGATCCAGTATATTGCTCTGTTCTGTTCACCTAGATGGAAAAATTCACCTCAAAAAAGAGAACCAGAGGTAGTACTGACTGCCAGAGACCTAATCAATATGGATAAAAGTAAGATGTCAGAACTAGAGTTCAGAATAAGAATTATGAGATACTAACTGGGCTTAAAAAAAAGCAAAGAAGACACTAGAGAATCCCTTTCTGGAGATATAAAAGAACTAACATCTAATCAAGTTGAAATCAAAAAGTCTGTTAATGAGCTGCAATAAAAAACAGAGGTTCTAACTGCTAGGATAAAGAGGCAGAAGAGAGAATTAGTGATATAGAAGACAAAATGATGGGGAATAAAGAAGCTAAGAAAAAGAGAGAGAAACAACTACTGGATCATGAGGGGAGAATTTGAGAGATAAGTGATACCATAAAGTGAAACCATATTAGAATAATTGGGATCCCAGAAGAAGAGGAAAGAGAAAGAGGCAGAAGGTATATTTGGAGTAAATTATAGCTGAGAACTTCCCTAATCTGGAGAAGGAAACAGGCATCCAAGTCCAGGAGGCACAGAGAACTCCCATCAAAATCAATAAAAATAGGAGAAGACCTCGATATGCAATAGTGAAACTTACAAATCTTAGAGACAAAGAGAAAATCCTGAAAGCAGCTTGGGTCATGAGGTCCATAACCTAGAAACAGCAGACTGCAGAGACCTGGCAGACCAGAAAGGACTGGCATGATATATCCAGGGTGCTAAATGAGAAAAATATGTAGCCAAGAATACTTTATCCAGTAAGGATGTCATTCAAAATAGAAGGAGAGATAAAAAGCTTCCAGGGCAAACAAACTAAAAGAATTTATGATCACTAAACCTACACGAAATATTAAAGGAGGATCCTTTAAGTGAAGAGAGAACCCAAAAGTAACATAGACAAGAAAGGAACAAAGACAATATACAGAAACAGTAACTTTATTAGTAATACAATGGTACTAAATTCATATCTTTCAATAGTTACTCTGAATGTAAATGGGCTAAATGCCCCAATCAAAAGATACAGTGTATCAGATTGGATAAAAAAGCAAGACCTATTGATATGCTGTCTGCAAGAGACTCATTTTAGACCAAAGACACCTCCAGATTGAAAGTGAGGGGGTGGAGAACCATTTATCATGCTAATGGATATCAAAGGAAAGCTGGGGTAGCAATCGTTCTTTCGAACAGATTAGATTTTAAACCAAAGAATGTAATAAAAGATGAGGAAGGACACTCTATCATAATTAAAGGGTCTATCCAACAAGAAGATCTAACAATTATAAATATTTATGCCCATAACATGGGAGCAGCCAATTATATGAACCAGTTAACAAAATTAAAGAAATTTTAACAATTTAACAATTAATTTTAACAAAATTAAAGAAACACATTGATAATAATACAATAATCATAGGGGACTTTAACAGCCCACTCACTGCAATGGACATATCATCTAAGAAGAAAATCAACAAGGAGACAAGGGCTTTGAATGACACACTGGGCCAAATGGACTTCACAGATATATTCAGAGATTTCCATCCTAAAGCAACAGAATACACATTCTTCTCGAGTGCACATGGAACATTCTCCAGACTAGATCACATCCTGGGTCACAAATCAGGTCTCAACCAGTACTAAAAGACTGGGATCATTCCCTGCATATTTTCAGACCACAGTGCTTTGAAACTGGAACTCAATCACAAGAGGAAATTTGGAAAGAGTTCAAATACGTGGGTGCTAGAGAGTATCCTACTAAAGAATGAATGGGTCAACCAGGAAATTAAAGAATTTGAAAAATTCATGGAAACAAATGAAAATGAAAACACAACTGTTCAAAACCTTTGGGATGCTGCAAAGGAAGTCCTAAGAGGGAAGTATATAGCAATACAAGTAATACAGGAAACAAGAAGAGCCTCAAATATCTAACTTTACACCTGAAGGAGCGGGAAAAAGAAGAGCAAATAAAGCCTAAACCCAGCAGGAAAAAAGAAATAATAAGGATTAGAGCAGAAATCAATGAAATAGAAACAAAACAAATAAAAAAAACAGTAGAACAGATCAATGAAACTATTAGCTGGTTCTTTGAGAGAATTAATAAGATTAATTAATAATTAATTAGATTAATAATCAGTTAATTTGATTAGTAATCTTATCAAAAAGAAAAAGAAAGGGCCCAAATAAATAAAATCATAAATGAAAGAGGAGAGATTGCAACCAACATCAAAGAAATACAATACATTATAAGAACATATTATGAGTAACTATACGCCAACAAATTAGGCAATCTGGAAGAAATGCATGCATCCCTAGAGACATATAAACTACCAAAACTGAAACAGGAAAAAATAGAAAACCTGAACAGACCCATAACCAGCAAGGAAATTGAAGCAGTAATCAACAATCTCCCAATAAACAATCTCCAGGGCCAGGTAGCTTCCCAGGGGAATTCTACCAAACATTTAGAAAAGAATTAATACCTATTCTTCTGAAGCTATTTCAAAAATGAGAAACGGAAGGAAAACTTCCAAACTCCTTCTATGAGGCCAGCAGTACCTTGACCCCAAAACCAAAGACACCACCAAAAAGGAGAATTACAGACCAATATCCCTGATGAACATGGATACCAAAATTCTCACCAAGATACTAGCCAATAAGATCCAACAGTACATTAAAAATAATATTATTCACCATAACCAAGTGGGATTTATTCCTGGGCCACAGTGGTGGTTCAATATCCACGAATGAATCGATGTAATACAGTACATTAATTAAAGAAAGGACAAGAACCATATGTTCCTCTCAGTAGATGCAGAAAAAGTATTTGACAAAGTACAGCATCCTTTCTTGATTAAAATTCTTCACATAGAGGGAACATACCTCAATATCATAAAAGCCATATGCAAAAAGCCCATGGCAAATATTCTCAGTGGAAAAAACTGAGAGCTTTTCCCCTAGGGTCAATAACATGGCAGAGAGGTCCACTCTCACCACTGCTTTTCAATGTAGTACTAGAAGTCCTAGCTTCAGCAGTCAGACAATGAAAAGAAATAAAAGGCATCTGAATCGGCAAAGAAGTCAAACCCTCACTCTTCACAGGTGACGTGATACTCTATGTGAAATGCCCAAAAGACTCTACCCTAAAATTGCTAGAACTCATACAGGAATTCAGCAAAGTGGCAGGTTATAAAATCATTCCACAGAAATCACTTCCATTTCTATATACTAACAGTGAGACAGAAGAAAAAGAAATTAAGGATTCAATCCCATTTACAATTGCACCCAAAACCATATGATAGCTAGGAATAGACCTAACCAAAGAGGCAAAGGATCTGTATTCAGAAAACTATAGAACACTCATGAAAGAAATTGAGGAAGACACAAAGAAGTGGAAAAATGTTCCATGCTCGTGGATTGGAAGAACAAATATTGTTAAAATCTCTGTGTCGCCTAGAACAATCTATACATTCAATGCAATCCCTATCAAAATACCATCAACTTTTTTCATAGAGCTAGAACAAATAATCCTAAAGTTTGTATGGAACCAGAAAAGACTCTGAGTAGCTAAGGGAATGCTGAAAACCAAAGCTGGTGGCATCACAATGTTGGACTTCAATCTCTATCACAAAGCTGTAATCATCAAAACAGTATGGTTTTGACACAAAAACAGACACATAGATAGAGAACCCGGAAATGGACCCTCAACTCTATGATCAACTAATCTTCGACAAATCAGGAAAGAATATCCAATAGAAAAAAGACATTCTCTTCAACAAATGGTGTTGGGAAAATTGGACAGCAGAAGAATGAAGCTGGACCATTTCCTTACACCATACACAAAAGTAGATTCAAAATGGATGAAAGACCTAAATGTGAGAAAAGAATCCATCAAAATCCTTGAGGAGAACAGAGGCAGCAACTTTTGTGACCTTGGCCACAGCAACTTCTTGCTAGACACATCTCCAAAGGCAGGGGAAACAAAGGTAAAAATGAACTATTGGGACTTAATTAAGATAAAAAGCTTTTGCACAGCAAAAGAAACAGTTAACAAAACCAAAAGACAACCAATAGAATGGGAGAGGATATTTGCAAATGTCTTATCAGATAAAGGGCTAGTATCCAAAATCTATAAAGAACTTATCACACTCAATACTCAAAGAACAAGTAATCCAATCAAGAAATGGGCAGAAGACATGAACAGACATTTCTCCAAAGAAGACATACAAATGGCCAACAGACACATGAAAAAATGCTCAACATTACTCATCATCAGTTAAATGCAAATCAAAACCACAATGAGATACCACCTCACACCGATCAGAATGGCTAAAGTTAACCACTCAGGAAACAATAGATGTTGGCAAGTTGCAGAGAAACGGAACCCTCCTACACTGTTGGTGTGAATGCAAGCCGGTGCAGCCACTCTGGAAAACAGTATGGAGGTTCCTCAAAAAGTTGAAAATAGAGCTACCCTATGACCCAGCAATTGTACTACTGGGTATTTACCCCAAAGACACAAATGTTGTGATCCAAAGAGGCACCCACACCCCAGTGTTTATAGTAGCAATGTCCACAATAGCCAAACTATGGAAAGAGTCCAGATATCCATCAACAGACGAATGGATAAAGATTTGGTATATATATGTATAATGGAATACTACTGAGCTATCAAAAAAAATTGAAATGTTGCCATTTGCAACAACATGGATGGAACTAAAGGGTATGAGGCTAAGTGAAATAAGAGGGTATCATGCTAAGTGGAACTAGAGGGTATCATGCTAAGTGAATAATCAGAGAAAGACAATTATCATATGATCTCACCCATGTGGAATTTAAGAAACAAAACAAGATAATAGGGGAACAGAGGAAAAAATAAAACAAGACAAACTCAAAGAGGGAGACAAACCATTAGAGACTCTTAGTATAGGAAACAAACTAAGGGTTGCAGGAGGAGAGAGAGTTTGGGGGACGGGGTAACTGAGTGATGGACATTAAGGAGGGCACATGATATAATGAGCACTGGGTATTATATAAGCCTGATGAATCAATGACTTCTACCTCTGAAACTAATAATATATTATATGTTAATTAACTGAATTAAGAAAATACAAATATGTAGCAATATTAAATATAATACTTGGGAGAAAAAATAAATAAAAGCTCCCTAATAATAAAAAACCAAAATATAAAAAAAATAACAAAATAGATAATAAAAAGTTATTCAATCTAATGATTCTTTAACTGATTAATTTTCAATGGAGTGTGTTTCCTGGCAAAAATTGAGATATAAAAGACAAGTTTCTGCCTAATAATAATTGTATGCATGACTAGCATCTTATATTCTAGATAATCTTCTTGGAAGTAGTGATTGCCTTGATTATTATTAAAAAGGCCACTCCATAGGGTCATAAATCATCTAGTGTCCTCTTCTTCCCCTTGATTATGTGTATTTTAATATGGATCTTAAAACAGGTAGAATGTGTCTTACTCTGTTCTTCCAGTTGTTCCATCATTTTCATTCCTGTTATATTTAGTATATTAAAGCAGAAATAAATTGACTAAAATAAATTATGAACAGTTTATATGTAGGTGGCTATAATTATAAATAGTTTTTTATGCTTACAGTTACTTCATTATATATATATCTAGTTTAAAAAAATATATATATATGTAGTTTTTAAAAAATGAACCTCTTCTTTCTCCTGTCTCTTGAAAGTCTGGATTATAATCTGTCAGTTTTATTGCATCTTTATTTACATGAGAAATTCTTTTGTTGATCGATTTAATCATAAAAACAAGAATCAGACAATTTTGATGCATGAATCAGGGAATATAAAAATGACTAAATATGGCTGTTTGTCTTCATGGAGACCCCAATCCAGAAGGGAGAGGAGGAAGAAAGGTGGTATAGATACGTAAACAAAATAATTTCTAAAGCAGTATAATTTTATACATTTTCTTCAGCAAATATTTATAAGCATTTACTTAGGTGCCAGTCTCTGTGCTAGATTCTGGGCTTCAGAAAGAAAATAAACTTTCTGGGGCACCTGGGTGGCTCAGTGGGTTAAAGCCTCTTCCTTCAGCTCAGGTCATGATCTCAGAGTCCTGGGATCAAGCCCCGCATGGCTCTCTGCTCAGCAGGGAGCCTGCCTTCCCCCTCTCTCTCTGCCTGCCTCTCTGCCTACTTGTTATCTCTCTCTCTCTGTCAAATAAATAAATAAAATCTTAAAAAAAAAAAAAAGAAAATATACTTTTCTTCCTATGAGTTATCAATGGTCCAAAATAGACTAATAAACAGAAACAGACTAATCACAGTCAGTATGATTAGAAGGATCGATTTAGTGGTTCTCGAATGGGGAGTATTTTGCCCCCCATCCAGAGGACATTTGGCCATGCCTGGAGATATTTTTGATTGTCTCAACTGGGGGGGTATGTGCCACTGCTATCTACCAGATAGAGGTCAAGGATATTGCTAAAGATCCTACGATGCACAGAACAGCCCCACGCAACAGAGTTATTAGGTCAAAAATTTCGATAGTGCTGCAGTTAAGAAACCTTACATTACTCATCGTGTTTGGGGGCTTATATAGGAGGGATGTCTAACCCAATAAAGGTAAGTAGGGGAGAGGAGTCATGGTATGCTTGCGTTGAACCTGGACTGAAGTTTGAATGACAGCTGGAGTTAACCAGACAGAGGACACCAGAGCGTTACAAAAGGTATGTGCAGAGTTCTATGGGAATATGAGGGAAAGAGAGTCTAATTTGAGGAGATGATGAGGAGTGGGCATGACAGTTGTCAGGGAAGGCTTATCAGGGATGTTTGAATTTGTCCAAAAGGATTACTAGGAGGTTGTCATATGGACATAGGTATGTGGGTGTTGGTGTTGGAAAAGTTCTTGAATGTCAGTTTCAAATTGAAGTAACTCTGCCAGGCATCATTTTGAGAAGTGGCATATTTAGTCCTATAAGACAACAGCAAGACTTCATATGCTGATAGTAATTCATTGTACTGTCAAGGGGAGTCATCATATTTTTTTTTTAAATCACATGTTTAAAAAACTAATCAAACTCAGTTGCAATGATGACATATGTGATATTCATTGCAGCTTTAATTTCTAAATATTGGAGAATTTTCAGATATACCTCTTATTAATTTCTAGTTTAATTCTGCTATGGTCAAAAGACATACTTTGTATGATTTCTATTCTTTTAAATATGGTGAAGTTTGTTTTAAGGCCCCTGGTGTGGTCTATCTTGTTGAATATTCTACATGCAGTTGAAAGAAATGTTTATTCAGATGTTGGATGGAGTGTCCTATAAATGTCAATAATATGACATTATATTGACTGATTGATAGTGCTGCTTACGTCTCCTATATCTTTACTGATTTCCTGTCTTTTTGTTGTAGCAATTACTGAGAGAGGAGTGTTGAAGTGTTGAACTATAGTTGTAGATTTATCTATTTTTCCTTTCAGTGCTGTAAGTTTCTGTCTTATGTATTTTGAGGTTATGTTGTTAGGGGTGTACACATTTGGAATTGTTAGGTCTTCTTGGAGAATTGACCCGTTTATTATTGTCTAACTTTTCTCTTAAACATTGGTAATATATCTTGTTCTGAGGTGACTTAATGTGAAAGGATAGCCACTCCGGTTTTCTTTTGTTGGTGTTTGCATGGCATATCTTTGTCATCATTTCACTTTTAATCTATCTGTGCTTTTACATTAATGGGGTTTCTTATAAATAGTGTATACTTTAAAAAATCCAGTTTGAAATCTCTGTTTTTAATTAGTATGTTTAGATCATTCACAATTTACTATTTTTAGTATGGTTCGATTAAAATCTACAATCTTATTTTCTATTTGTTTTATCTATTCTTCATTTATTTTATCCTCTTTCACTTCCATCTCATTGTTTAATTGAGCATTTTTGTTTTGATTTCATTTATGTTCACTATGGACTTATCATTTATACCAAAAAACATTTTTTAGTAGTTGCCCTAGGAATTACAATGTATATCTTCAATTAATCAGAGATTGACTTAAAAAAATATCCTGCTTCATGTGTAGTTTTTCATTGGATAGCACTGAGTTTGAAAGAGCATACAATCACACCTACCACTAGTTACATTATTAAAAATTCTGAAAACTATGTACTTTAGTCTATGTCTAAAAAGCGGTTAATAACTTCCTTGAAGGGCAAAAAAAAAAAAAAAAAAAAAAGAGCGAGAGAAAGAGAGGAAAAGCTCTTGCTTGTATTGTTTGATGATTTCTGTGGTTAACCACTCCACCATGGCCAATTTCAGGCTACCACTGTGATATCACTGAATGTGGAGATAAGAAAAAAAGAGCACAAACATTGCATTTAGCCAGTACAAGTCTCCTCCAGCACACACTTCTTATCTGATTTGGTCACCTGCTGTTGTTAAGACACATCCTTGGTTCTTGGATGTATTTATTTTCCTACGACGTGCAACTTTCATTCTCAAGCTTTCTAATATCCAAGGAATCTGGAACTATAGGTTTCACCCTTTTGCAAATTTATATTCTCTTATTGCTAAAGACTTCAGGCTCATTAAAAATTATCATATCTCCTTCATAGGATTTCTTTCTACTTTCACAAATTTGTATCAACTGTACCTAAATTAATCTAAATACAAAACAAAACAAGGAGGTGCATCAAGCTATTCTGCAATTAAAAGTTGTTTGTGACAGCTAGCCAAGAGTCAGCTGTCCTAACCTTGGGGCTTAGAGCAGACTTAACTGGGGTGAAAGGATCTGGGAGGGTTAAAGAGCAGCTTTTGCATGTTTTCTTACCAAGAGAATATGACTCACTGGATTGATATAGGTTAGCCAGAAAGTCTGTGTTTTAAAGATCTAAAAATAGCTGCCTTGGCGCTCATTCATAACCAGCCACTAACTCTCCCTGTGTGAGTCAAGTGGTGACTAACAAGATGAGATCCTAAGTTGTTGTTTACAACAGGATTGGGGAAATGGAACAAATACGAAACATTTGGAACCTTCTGGGAGAGACTGTTGTGAAACAGTCTTAAGAGTATTTCAACTTTTGGGTGCCTGGCTGGCTCAGTCAGAGGGGCATGTAACTCTTCATCTTGGTGTCGTGAGTTCGAGCCCCATGTTGGTTGTAGAGATTATTTAAAATATACTTTAAAAAAAAAAAAAAAGTATTTCAATTCCAATGTCTCTTTATAGAACAGAGAGCCTGAGCCACACATGGGAATGCTAAAATAAAGATTTGGGGGTGAGTAGGGGTTTGTGTTGAATAGAAAAATTATGTTTGACTAAGAACTCAAACGCTAAGAGACCAAGAGGGGTCATAAAGAGACTACAGTATATATTCAGGATAATATTTTGAGTAATTGTGAACTTTACTGAGCAAACACTTAGGTTAGTACTTTCTTGTATTATCATTTCTCCATATTCCAGGATGAAAGCAGTAAAAAAAGACTGAAAGAATCTTGAAGTTAATTTCTTATTCCTTACTCCCTTTCTTTTAATTTCCCTGTGGTACACTGTCACATTTTATCAACATTCTTCTAAAGGAGAAATTGGGGATTGCCTGGCTGACTCAGTCAGAAGAGCATGCAAGTCTTGATGTTTGGATGTGAGTTTGAGCCCCACATTGGATGTAAAGATTACTACAAATAAATAAACCTTAAAAAAATAAAGGAGAAATTAGAACATAAAACACATCTTTATGATAAGTAAAAGAGTATAGGGAGGAGTTGTAATTCATTTCGAGTTCCTTAGGAATAGTGATTCCAAAGCATTCCTTAGTGAACTACTATTGCTATTAATCACCTAGAGAGCCAAGAAATTCAGATTTTTTCCCCAAATGTATGCTTTTATCTTCCAATCAGTTAAAGAATACTTGCTTAGATTTATCCTGATTATAACACCTTAAACCCAAAAGAATGATTTTAAGTTACATTACTTCCCGTTGTCTTGCTTCTTTTAAGCCATGCATTTTTTTTCTGAGATAAAAGGAATGCATGCTCATTATTTTAAAAATTGGAGAATATAGATAAGAGTTATAAATAAAACAAAAATCAACCATTACCCCAACACTGAAAAAGAACTACTTAGTAGTTCTTCATACATTCATAGTGTTTTATCTGCATCATTTTATGCACATAAATATTTTTAAAAATTCAAATTATACTGTATATATAGCTTCAAATACTAATATTTCCATAAAGTATATATAAAATAGATTTTCCTTGTCCTATAGAACATTTTGACTCTAATTTTATTTGCTAAGTCATATTCTATCATATGGATGCTTCAAAATGTAATGATGCTTCAAATATTCCATCAAGTACAGTTCCTTTTTCTATAATTTCAAAATTTCATATCAGAGTCCTTTATATTTCTTTTTTTAAAAAAGATTTTATTTTTTTATTTGAGTGAGAGCACAAGCAGGGGGAGGGGTAGAGGGAGAAGCAGACTCCTCACTGCGCCGGGAGCCTGATGTGGAACTTAATCCCAGAACCCTGAGACCATGATCTGAGCAGAAGGTAGCAGCTTAACTGACTGAGCCACCCAGGTGCCCTAGAGTCCTTTATTTCTAATTTCAAAATCTGAACAGCTGTGAAAAGAAAAGAGTTTTTATAACTCATCTGAGGGCACCTGGGCCGGCCTGATCTAATTTAGTGACAAGACTTACTTAAACTAATGTGAGGCTATTGAGTATCTATGTTTATCCCATTTAAAGATATTTCCCAGCAGAAATATTAATAGATTATGGAGTGTTGTCCTAAACTCACAGGGGCTTAGTCTATGCATTATGAAGACAAAAAAAAATGATGAATTTCAAAAAAATTCGTAAGTGTTTCAGTTAAGAGATTATGGATTTATTTTAGATATTTTTTATTTTCATAAATAATATTGAAATGAGTATTTCTTTGCTTACATTTTTTGTGTACTTTGTATAATTTCTACAGGGATACCCTTCAGTGAATAAAAAAGATATTCTGAACATTATTAAGTCTCAAGTTTTTTATTTATTCCCCAGAAAGCTTTATCATCAACAATATATGAAACTGCTCAGCCTATGACATTCTCGCTTGACTTAGTAATTAAAAATTGGATTTGTTTGATAGGCATCCCCAGTTTCACTACCGATTTAATTTATATATCTTTGATGAATAGCAAACTTAAAATTTCTTTATATTTAAAAAAATTATATGTCTTCCGTGAGTAATCAGTCCTTTGCTCATTTTTCTATTGGATTGCTAGTGTTTTTCATAATAATTTATAGTTTTGACAAAAATCAATTCCCTTTCTATATTATTCATGCTAAACATTATTCTAATTTTCCTATTAGTTTTGTCTTTGATATTTCTTGTAGTCAAATTTATTGATTTTACAATTATGCATTTTATTTAAAAAGCATAATACAGTATGCAACATACTCTTGCGTCGCCTATATAACATGAAATAACAAATCAGTATGTAATTATAGTCTCAGTAGCTTGGTTTTTGCCTACTAAAGTTGCTGAAACTGTATTACAAACTTCTAATACTACCGTCTGTCAATTTTTAAAATGTATTCTGGTTTTCATATTTGTTATTATAAGAGAACATCATCCATTACAGAAACATTCTTAGTAATAGACATCATTTTGTTTTGAATCGAAATATTTATCAATATAGAATGATCCTTATATAATTTAATTATTTACCTGATTTTTCCTTTGTCCAATTTTATTGTTACCACCTGTCTTTCTTTGTATTGACTTTTTCTATATATCTTCGCCCATCAATTTTATTTTTAACTTACTTATGCCATTTTTCTAAGTTTCTTTAGGTAAACTAATTTTATGGTGCTGAGTTTAAGCTCTTTAGATTTACTGTTGCAATAGGTATATCTGTTCTATTGCATTTTTTTATTCTTTTGTTAATTCTTTGACATTTTTCATTTTTATGCTTTTTTAAATGTCATATATTTCTCTAGTATTTGTAATGGTAAATGACCTATTTTAAAATTTCACTAGTATTATATTTACATTGAAAAAATTTAGTTTGTATCTAATTGTCTGACTCAATAATTAAATATCATTCTTTAAGTCCTATGAGTTAAATCCCATAACTTAACTCTCTTTCCTTCTCTCTGTCATTGTTAATATAGTTATTTTCATAATATAGCCTAGCAGGAGAGAGATAATAAACAACAAACAATTAGAAAATATTGAGATTACCATCCATTGTGATTGTCAGTTTTATCCATGGGATTTGTAATAGATTCCAACAATAAGTTGTCCATCAGTTTTGTCTTCAGTGTTGTCATGATATTATATTCTTGTGTTTTATAAGTATTTTACTTGAGAAATGGAAGAAACAATTTGAAAATAAAAATCTGATAGTTATTCAGACACAAAGAGGAACCTTTTAAGTTAACTTTTATGCAAGCTAAATAAATCATCTCAGCTTCTTTAAGTTATCTTTCCAGAGGTCAAGGAATAATGTTAAATATGGCAAGAATTTGGGGTGTAGCTCAGGTAGGGTTATGGTCATTTGTGGTGGTTGGACAGTGTTTGATCTTTCATTACAAGGACATCAGGTCTCACTCTCCTAAGGCTAACTTACTTTTGGCCTTTGGATCATCTTTTCTGAGGGAGATTTCATGGAAACGTTCTATAAGGGGGAAAAATTAGCTCTATGTTTTCCTTCCTCTGTTTTTACGCTGCTATAGAACAGAGGTTTCCATTCCTCTTTTGACCAGAGTTTATGAAGATAAGTGAAATCCATATTGCTAGGTTGAAGTGCAGGTAGGAGGATGACAAGTGGCACTTACTTTCACTTTTATTTTCTAATCTGCTAAATCTCTGTTCATGGTAGGAAAAATTAGCTCTAGGTGATTACAGTCACTTTCCCTTTCCCATCCAGCTTTCTTCCCAGGCATGAAAACCCCAGGTGGTGGTATGTTCCTGCCTGTGTTGTGATCCTGGGCTGTATGGAAGGATTTCTGTTCTTGAGATGTATTTGCATCTTTCCTCTTTACTATCAATATGTGGCTTCATTCTGATTATCTCTTCAATAGATTTTCTACCTACCCTACTTTTCAATTCCTGTTACTATTATTTTTTGCCTAGATTAGGCAGAAAATCCCCTTAACTGATTTCCCTGATTATCCAGTTTCACTCTTTTTCAAACTTCCACCCTTGTGATTTTTATTTTTATCATCAAATCGGAGTATGACACTACCTTATTACATAATCTGTCTCCCATTGCCTTAAGGAGACAGTTTAACAAGATAGGTAATTCCCTTTATAATCTAGTAGTAATCCAACTTTTTATTTATTTATTGACTCATTCAACAGGGCCTAGAACTAGATTTGCTAAATGAATGTTTTTAGACACTAAGAGTAAATCTTTATGGGTGTTACCAATAATGACGATTGGTGCAACATTGAAAGAAATAGTATAGGGAGGCAAATACAAGCAAAGCTAGTAATAGAAAAGCAACAACATCAGAAACTATTCTTAAATTTATTTACTAGAATTTTTACAATTGCTAAGGGCTGATACATATTTAAAATAAAATTTAAAGAGTGACAAGAGAAAAATTCCAGTTTTGATGAATAGTACAAGGATATAGGCTTAATGTTATGTGCTATGCAGATGAGAAGTTAAGAGTGCTCTTGAAGAAGTCAGCCTGGGTTATAATTCTTTTCTGCTTACTAACTTGGGAGAGATACCTGACTTCTTTGAGTCTTGGCTTCTTTGGCTAAATGGATAATACTAGTGTATTCTTCATAAGCTCATGGAGAGACCTTAATTAATTCAAGTAAAGAGCTCAAATAGTAAGCTTTCAGTCAAACTTAGATATTACTGTTTTGGTTATCATTAACCTTATTTGTCCAAAAGAGAAAAGAGAGCCTTTTGCAACTTGGTGTGGTAAGAGTTAGATAACATAAACCATCAGCTGCCCCCGAGTTTATAGGAAAAGTCCAACTGTTAAACTATAAATAAGAAAAGTAGGGGCGCCTAGGTGACTCAGTCAGTTAAGCATCTGACACTTTATTTTGGCTCAGGTCATGATCTGATGATCATGGGGTTTGTGAGATCGAGCCCCATGTTAGCTCTAAGCTCAGTGGGGAGTCTGCTTGAGATTCTCTCCCTCTCCCTGTGCCACTCCTCTCTCTCTTCCAAAATAAATAAATCTTTTTTAAAAAAAGAAAAACATAAATATGTTACCACCTGATTCTTAGTTCAAAAGCTAGAACTCTTTTTGTTCCCTATATCCCACACAACTAAATTCAAATATTCTATTTAAAATTTAAAATTTTGACTCTGTCTTTTTTCCTTTAAGAGTAAATGCTGCACAGTTGATTTATAACATACGTTTCAAACTCAGCAATCAGTTATGGTAGTTATAATTTTTGAAACTGAACTTTTTTTGTAAGTTCTGAAAACATTATATAAGGTGGGATAAGAATAGTCCCTAATCCTTAAAATAGTTTAGAGAGGATTTTAGAGCATATTCAGGTTGTTGAAAAGCCCTCATTGATTTTGGGATGATTTTCTTGTCCTATGTCTATTTCTCTTTCCTATGTCTATTTCTCTTTCCTATGTCTATTACCTCTTGGCTCCACTGTTTGGCATAACCATCTGAAGCTACTACGTTTTTTGACTAAGAGCAAAAAAAAAAAATCTATTGACTATAAGACTGCTTTCATTTGGGGGGACGTGTGTGGAATGGGGGAGAGGGGAAGGAAGATATAAAAACAAGGAAAGACTGAGTCATTTTCAGGGAATCTACTTGAGTTATTTAAGGACAAATGTAGCCTCCTATTCATTTTCTTCCATTCTGAAACAAAATTGAGCTTTGATGAGCTTAGGTCCAGGGAACAAAATGTGACGTTACCATTTGTATTCACGTATTAAATTCATGAGGTGCTGCAACGGAATTATTCCTTTCTCAGAATTGGTTTGGGATGTTTGTGTGACCCTTTTGAACTTTAGTCTTTTACTCAAGTGTTAACTCTAGGCAAGATAGTCCACAGACCCAAAATTATGATGTTATTATTAGCTCCCAGAAGGCATAACACCACAAAAATGCAAACATGTTCTACATATAAGGCTATAAGGCAGAGGTTTGTGAGTTCTTTTTTTTTTCCCCCAAATACTTTTATTTTATTTTTTCAGTGTTACAAGATTCATTGTTTATGTACCACACCCAGTGCTCCATGCAATACGTGCCCTCCTCAATACCCACCACCAGGCTTGCCCATCCCCCCACCCCCTCCCCTCCAAAACTCTCAGTCCCTTGTTCTGAGTTCACAGTCTCTCATGGTTCTTCACC
>CM052895.1:104795087-104847025 GCA_028534135.1 Potos flavus | reverse complement strand
TAGTGACCCATTCTAGAGGCATGGCATGAGGAGCATTCAGTGGCCCTGATGAAAACCCAGCCCATGTCTGTTTAATTTTGGCTGAGGTTCTAAAGGGTCAGTCCTTCCTTGAAGATTTTTTCCAAGACCTTTTCCAGGCTCATAGCCCATCTGGCACATCATCATCGACACAACTGACTGTTGTTGTGAAACAGGCATCCGCCTAGTTTCAAGAGTAAGTCCCATATCAGAGAGGACATCACGTCCCCATAAGTTAAGGTCTATGGCTAAAACAAAAGGTTGAAATTCACCTGAATGACCATCGTCAGTTTCCCAGTGTAATTGATTAGAATTGACCTTTGGAGTATGAACAATACCTACTCCTCTAATAGGAGTGGTAGTGTCCTGTAAGGGCCAAGAAGAAGGCCATTGTTTTTCTGAAATAACTGACATATCTGCTCCAGTATCCACAAGGCCCTTAAAAATTTTTCCATTAATTTTTAAACATAAATAAGGCTTCTCGGCTGAAATTAACTGCATCCAATGAACATCAGTAGAGCCGAATCCTTTATCTCCCCGGGACGCTTTTACAGCCTTATGGTCTGTTTGTAACCTTGGCATTATAATCAATTGTGCTATAGGGATTTTTGGTTCCAGGGTCAAATTACCCTGCTTAAGGCTAGTAAGAATTTTTATTTCTCCAGTATAATCTTCATCTATCACCCCAGGATGAACAGTGAGTCCTTTAAGGACCCAACTGGACCTGCTTAGGATTAATCCCCAGGTTCCCTTAGGCAAGGGTCCCCAAATTCCTGTTGAAATAGGACGAGGTGGCTGGCCCCCTCAGAATGGGGGGGGCACTGGGATCAGGAGGCCTCGAAACTTCAAACAAGTTTGGGGCCGAAGGAGGAGGAGGAGGTGAAGCCATAGTCAAATTAACCAAGGCTTCAGCAGGAGGCTTAAAATCCTCCTCGTCCTTTTCGTCCTCCGATTCTGAGTCCTCGCCCTTCTTAGACCCAGTGTCAGATTTTAAGGACACTAGCTCAATTTTATGCAAAGGATCAATTACTTGTCTAAGCTGCTCAAACAGATTCATAGTCCCGGAAGGGACAGCAGCAGCTCCCCTAAAATACATTTGATTCTTAATCTCTTGGCCTACCCGACGCCAGTCTTCTAGGTCAAGACTACCGTCCTTGGGAAACCAAGGGCACAAATCTTCAACTGTTTCAAAAAATTTTTGCAGGGCCCCTTTGGACACCTTGCGCCCCTTCTCTTTTAGAAGGGTTTGAAGCTCAGTTACAAAGAGTACTTGACTAGCTAAATATTCCTGTCCCATAATTATATCCCGCCGTGCCAGGGGATGCCTGGTTCCCTTACCTGAATTAGACTTCGTTCCGGAACTGCAACTCTCCTGTGTTGTGCTCAGGTCCCTGTTCGGGCGCCACTTGTCGCGCCGGCCGCGACAAGCATTGCTCAGAATTTTCATGAAATCAAGTTGATGAGATTACATTTCTATCATTGAGAAATACTGGCATCTGTACTTAATGTCTGGAAACAATTTCTAAAACTCAGAAGCTCTGAATGAAAATGCTAATCAGGAATTTATTTTGCATTATATTAAAGAAGAAAAATTGTAATGTGTTTTATATAATGCCGAAGCCTCCCAAGCAATTTTCTAAAATGTTGCTATAATATAAATAAATCCCTATGTATAAGCAAAAAATTATATTAGGGTGTAAACACTTAAACCAAATAGCAGTTACTTTATATGAAATAATATGTGTAACATACTACAATCTAAACAACATTTGCATGTTTGCTCTTTATTATATTTCATATTAAAGTGTACATTAGGGGCGCCTGGGTGTCTCAGTGGGTTAAAGCCTCTGCTTTTGGCTCGGGTCATGATCTCAGGGTCCTGGGATCGAGCCCCGCATCGGGCTCTCTGCTCAGCGGGGAGCCTGCTTCCCCCTCTCTCTCTCTGCCTGCCTCTCTGCCTACTTGTGATCTCTCTCTCTGTCAAATAAATAAATAAAATCTTAAAAAAAATAAACAAAAAAATAAAGTGTACATTATATATTTTAAAACACTATAAGTTAAGCTATATATATATTGTACATTATGGATAATTTAAGAGATTTTCAAGGTATATTTTGACTACATTTTTTTAACTACCTAGGAATTGACTTTAGATTCTAATATCTTGTGACCTATAAAGAGCTGCAACTGGTTTATATTAAGATTACTTAAAAGTATTATCTACCCCCAAGATTATAAATTTACAAATTCCTCAGGAGCAGAAATCTATATTATTTTTTCTATTTTTTAAATGCAGTATTCAATAACTATTTACTAACTGGATATAATCCATGGATAAGTGTTACATATACCTGAGAGAAAATTTTTGTATTGCAAACACTCATAGGTTAAGTGAGTCCCTAGTCACTTGCTTTATCTGTTAAACTTTCATAGGTAGGCAATAAAAATAGTCTTAAGGCAACATTCATTTTCACCTGGAGCTAGTGAACATGATTCTTAGGTGATCTAACTCATTAGGCATTGATACTTAAACATTATTGCAAAACTATATAGTATTTTATCTTTTTATACTTAAATAGCAAGTCCACTGGTTGAATGGAATCAACACACAATAGACTAATCTCAAATATTTCTAGAATTGGGTTGTAATAGAAGTCTACTCTCTGGTGAGTATTTACACAGGAAACAAGATCCACACAAGACAGTTTCCCATTTCTAGCCATTTGCCTGTATTTGGTACCTTGAAAAATTTAATAATTTGGAGTTGCCATGGGGAAGGGAAACAGCCAGAAGGAAAGGAAAAGAATAAATAATGGACTTGGGAACAATCACATGGAGATGATTCTCACTAGAGAACAATGAGACATTGTGGCATTACTGTTAAATTATTGCTAAGAGATTTAGAATTCCAAGAAGCTAGAGTCTATTGGGTACTATGTGAATAATAAGAAAGAAATTGGTCACATTTGGCTTAGGAATAATTTCAGTTAATGATGCAAAAAGTCGATAGGTCATGGGAGTTACATTATCTTGCATTCAGCTGACCTTTTTTAATGAAGAGTAAAGTATTGACATAGGCCTATCAAAAATGCATGACTGACCCTTGTTTGGAGATTTTAGGGTCTAGACATATCATCAGCTTGGTTTCTTTCTGTTTTCCCTCTTGATCCCAGAGGAGTCAAGTCTGTAACTAGAGCTACAAGAGTAAATTTGGCCAGATGGCTTGAAAATATTTTCAGGGTATTCGTTTTGATAATGCAGTGTGGTCAGGGCTAGATACCTTTCCAGACCTCTGGGCCCCAGTAATTTGTCCTGATTTCTTCCAACCCCCCGATAGTCCTGACTGTGACCTCTACTCTGCTGTGCCCTGAGACTTTGTGCTTTATATCTATAGTTGTATCCTAATTAAGTAAGAGTCTTCTGGAAATCAAGAGTATTTTCCTGGTGTCATTGCTTGGTTGTAGAGGGGTCTCTTTTAGTCTTCCTGTCCAAAAGAGCCCTAGTATGGATTTCATTGTTTAAACACTTGTATTGTTATATGTTTTCTAAAAAATTCTCCACAGAATATCTACTGAAATTTCTAATGTGTGGTACTCAGACTTTTTGCTTTTAGCATTTTAAGCTTTCTAATTAACTAAGCAATCTCTGTTCCAACATTGTTTCAGATGGATGGGAGATCTTGAGCTTATTCCACCTATCATGTCCCAGGTCAGGTTTTCTTTCCTTCCCCTTCCTCTATCACTATCATTTACTCAGAGCTCTGCCCTTTCTCTCAGGGAGATACAAGGGTCCTAAACTATTGAAAGGGAGATTATTTCATATAGGGCAGAGAGGATGCAGGTTGAGCAAGTTTTGAAAGCACATAGGCATCATTCCTGCTGGACTCCGCTGCTGTCTGTCATCAGTGAGAAGGACAACTAAGGCAGCACTTCAGAGCAGATGTCGTGCACTTAGCTCTCACTCAGTACATGCAGACTGAAATGTCTCTGAGCACCAAAAACATGATACAGCCACTGATTCTGCTCCCAGTTGCTCCCGGTTTCTCACTGGTCCATGTGATACTGTATGCCACAGAGAATTGCCCAGGCAAATTGTTTAGTCTAAACTCCCGATTCCAGTACTCTAGTCTTTTCTCTTCTCTCTATCCTCCACCCTGTTGAATCTTTACCTAGTTTGGGAATCTGTGTATGTGTGTTAGGGAGAGGACTTGAATCTTCTAAATATTTTCTGTCCCTCTTTTGTACTGTGGCTTTGGAACTTGAAAGGCAAGAATTTGTTACCTTTGTTCTCGGATTTTGAACTGCCAGGACTAGGGGTTCAAGTGACTGAATCCTGGTGGACAGAATGGAGCTCAGCAGTTAACACTTCAAAATGGTAACACCCTCCTCATTATCTTCTGACTTAAAATAAAAGGGCTACTTGTGGAAAGCGTTTAGCCATGCAAACTCTGCATTCAGGATGCAACAAAGATGCTGCATATCACTGTCTTAGCACTCACTGTTATGTAAATTGTTTATCAGTATTTCTCCCACACCAGACTAAATGTGTTTTTTAATTAAAATTAAAATTTTAAAAATTGTGGTAAAATATATGGAGCATTCATATTATAGTGCTACCATCACCACCACCCTCCACAGAACTCTTAATCTTCCTATCCTGAAGCCCCAGATCCATCAAACAATAACTCCCCACTCCCAACTCCTTCCTGTTCCCACCCCCTGGCAACCACCATTCTTTCTATGTCTATGAATTTGACTACTCTTAGGTACTTTACATAAGTGGGGTCATGCAATATTTGTCCTTTTGTGCCTAGCTTATTTCATTTAGCATAATGTCTTTAAGGTTCATCCATTTTGAACCATTCAGATTCCTTCCTTTTTAAGGCTGATTAATATTCCATTGTATGTATATACCACATTTTTGTTTATCCCTTCATCTGTTGATGGACACTTGGGTTGCTTCTACCTTTTGGCTATTGTGAATAAGAACATAGGCATGTAAATTTCCGTTCAAATCCCTGTTTCAATTCACTTGGGTATATATCCAGAAGTAGAGTTCCCGGACCATATGGTAAGTCATTTTTAATTATTTAAGGAACTGGCCATACTGTTTTCCACAGTGGCTGTACCATTATATATCTCTGCAGCAATACAAAAGGGTTCCAATTTTATCACACCCTTGCCAACACTTGTTACTTTCTTCCTAATTTTTATAATTTTTGTAATAATAGCCATTCTAATGGGTGTGACAAAATGCTTCTTGATGGCTGGAATAATAACTTCATCTTCATACTCCTGTCTATTCTAGATGATTCTAGTTGATATTCATTATAATAAATTATATGATTCATGGATTTAGGTTAATTCTAAGGAAGAATTTTCTGATAAGCTGTGCTGGCACACTCTCACCTCTTACTTAAGTTCCATTCCTAGGTAGGATGTGTGCAATAAGGGAAGATTTTAAGAATTATTTGTTAATTAAAGAAATGATCATGTCAAATTTGTCAATGATTTTTTTTTTTAAGATTTTATTTATTTATCAGAGAGAGAGAGAGAGAGATACAGAGCATAAGCAGGGGGAGCAGCAGGCAGAGGGAGAAGCAGACTCCCCGCTGAGCAGGGAACCTGATGTGTGACTGTATCCCAGGATCCTGGGGTCATGCCCTGAGCCGAAGGTAGACACTTAACTGACTGAGCCACCTAGCATCCCATCAGTGGTTTCTTTTACCTGTGGGTGGACCTTTGTTTTGAGAAGAATCACTTGAATGTTTTATGTATGTATTTTATGTAAATGTGAAAAAATTAGCTACTTTTTGTGCTGGGAACAAATATTATCCTTTCTCAAATTACTTAATATGCCAAGCTTAAAATAAATTGAAGGAAATTCAGGAAGGTGAGTAAATTTACATAGGAGTCAAGAGGACCGGGAGCAAAGATATGGAGACATTAGATTGCTTTTTCCTTGAAGTTCAACATTATTAGAACCCATGTATTTAGGGAACCTAACCAAGAGCAAATGCCAAGAATTAGACACCTGGTTTCCTAAGAGGTCTGGAGCAGAACTCTAGGGCCTATGTTGTCCTGGGAGAAGGCTGGAAACCTTGGCTCTATGGATGACTCTTGAGAGTAGGCATATGTGAGTGTGAGTATGTGTGTGTGTGTGTGTGTGTGTGTGTGTGTGTGTGTGTACTGAAAAAAGTCTATGTTACTAAAGAGCTATAACATTGGATACCCAGACTGGATGCAGAGGCATACTCTGAGAAACATGTTTTCCAGTAAGAGCAGAGAGGAAATCTTTTATCTTCATTGAGTTGGGACTCACATAGGCTCTGGGACCCTAGATTTGGTGGCAATGAATGCCCTAGTCATTATGAATTTGGGCAGCAAACCAGAACTGTGTTGGGTTTCTGACATTCTGTACTGGGGATCAGGCAAGCCTTAGATCATCACTGAACTCCCAGCAAGGAACAAGGATTGTGACAGGTTGTTGTACTGCTTGTTCCCAGCAGCATCACCGGGTGCTGGAGCTGTACGTGAGGTTAGAGGCAGCAGGGTACAAGGAACAAGGAAGGACAAAGTCTCTAAATCTAGATAGGTTGTGTGTAACTCCTGACTCTGGACTTCAGTGTCTTCATAAGCAAAATGGATGTGATGGTATCTCCTTCTCATATGTTTGTTGTGAATATTAAATACACAAATACCTGTAAAAGATTCATAATGGTGCCTATTATAAAGCAGTTCTCAGTAATGTTAGGTAGGAGAAGCAAAGAACAGAAACCCTATTGGGAACTGATTAAATTTTCCACTTTTTCTCCACAAGTATCTAGAATCACATATGAGACTGAGTGGTTTATTATGGGATTCAAGATTGTGGGGGAAGAAAAGACTATGTAGACTTTTATTCAAATATTAAAAGGAGCGTGAATGTCATTTTTTACCCTAATTTGGTGATGTTGAACATATTTCTTTTCATGTTTGTATGTAGGTGTCCTTATCAGTTTATCAAAAGTACATCTCAAACTGTCATGTTAACTGATATTTCTGTCGAGTGATACTCATTCTCAAACTACCCAGGCTAAAAAGTGGATCCTGCTTTGAATCCTTTTTTTACCCCCTTGGTGTCCACATCCAGTCATTCACCAAACACTCAATTTTTCCTTCATAAGCATCCTTGAATCTGTCTTTTCCTCTCTATTCTCACCTTTATTTGTCCAACTAGTCCAGACAAATTCCCAGTAAGCTGCACATACTCAAGTGCCACAGGACAGAAATAGATTTTATGAGCTTGTATTGAGTTGGGAGCAAACAGGGCTGTTCCCTGGCAAAACTTGAAGTAGGTAAAGTTTAGCTTTGGCACCTTCCCTTTGCCAGCTTTTCCCCAGAGATGAAAAAAGCTGACGTGGCTTCTGGCCAGGACTGCACATCAGCAAGGAAATTCTCTGAGTTCATTACTTGCTAATGACATCCCACTCAGCTGCAGAAAGAAGGTAAGCATCTGAGTTTGGTCTATAAGCTTTCCTACATGTAAGACTATTTGGTCCATGAAGATAGGGTATGCTATCTTTTTACTGCTGTCGTCTAACCATATTATAGGATAACTAGATGGAATTACAATAAAGACAAAAATATCAAGACTGTCAGTGTCTTAAGAAGGATAAAAATTTGACTTGGCCGAGGCAAGTGTGGTTTCAAACATCAGGAAAAACATTCAGTAAAGAAGCTTCCCTACATCACTCTCATTCTGCTTCTGTGTCCTCACCTCTTCACGCTCAGGCCTGGAACTTTTGATTTGTTCATTGTGATTTTTAAAATTCTGGAAAGAATTAAACTTTTATCCCTCTCCAGCTTCTGATTCTACATATGTTGATATTTCCCTTATCTATGAATATAACAGGTGAGAATAATATCCAGAAATTTGTCCTATAAAACGTATTTATGAAATGTGAATGTAAAATAATTTATAATGTTCAATATGCTTTTAAAAAATTCATCCTTTCACTTTACATATTCTGACATACATCTCTAATTGAGAGCAATTTCTTTAAAGCAATAGACATTTTAGGTTAAGTATATGTCCTCATGAACCAGATAGGTCTGAATTTAAGTCTCAGCTCCACCATTTGCTAACTCTAGAGTTCCCTCAGCATGTTATCCAACCCCTCTGCATCTTAGTTTCCTTCCCTACTTTACTAGTTTTTTAGTTTTTGTTTTTAAATAAATAACATGTAAAATGCTTACCTCAATGGTTGACCCATAGAGAACTCCAAAAAGAGAAAGTTCATTTTTTAAAAAGAGATCATAGAAATCAGTTCACCTAAGCCTCCTCTTTTTCAGATCAGGAACAGGAGGTTTTGGACTAGAATCCAAGTTCCATGACCTCTTACAAGCTAGTTGGTATCCATTAGAGAGCATGGGTATTGGAACCTGATGGATCTGACTTATTCTGGATTTTTCCAATTACTTCACAAATTTTATTAACTTTTCTTAGTCTTAGTTTTTTTCACCCCAAAATCAGGGAATATCTGCCTCTGATATATATAAAAGACTGAGACAATTCTTGGCACAATGTGAACATACAAAATGTCTTTGTTTTTTCCTAACAACATACCAAGGATGGGGTAGTAGTCATGATCAGCCCCAGGCACAGGCAATGGCAGGAGAGAAAGGAGCATTATCCATAGAGAATTTAGAAATAGGAATAAAACTGACTGAAAATTGCCTTATTTTTTTATTATCGCCATGCACAGTAACTATAAACAATGTCATAAACCCAGTAATAAATATCCCTTTCTGGAAAGGTCTTTTTTTATTATTATGTTCAGTTAGCCACTGTTTAGTACATCATTAGTTTTTGATGTAGTGTATAGTGATTCTTTAGTTATGTATAATACCCAGTGCTCATCACAGCATGTGCCCTCCTTAATACCCATCACCCTGTTATCCCCTCCTCCCACCCTGCCTCCTCTGAAACCCTCAGTTTGTTTCCAGGGTCTATAGTCTCTCATGGTTCATCTCCCTCTGATTCTCCCCCCCCCCTTCGGATTTTCCTCCCTTCCCCTAAGGTCCATGCTATTGCTTATGTTCCACATATGAATGAAAGCATATGATAATTGTCTTTCTCTGCTTGACTTACTTCACTTAGCATAATCTCCTCCAGTCCCATCCATGTTGAATCAAAAGCTGGGTATTCGTCCTTTCTGATGGCTGAGTAATATTCCATTATATATATGGAACACATCTTCTTTATATATTCATCTGTTGAAGGGCATCTTGGCTTCTTCCACAGTTTGGCTATTGTGGACATTGATGCTAAACATTGGGTTCATGCCCCTTCTTTTCACTACATCTGTATCTTTGGGATAAATACCTAGTAGTGCAATTGCTGGGTCGTAGGTTAGCTCTCTTTTTAACATCTTGAGTAACCTCCATACTGTTTTCCAGAGTGGCTGGTACCAGCTTGCATTCCCACCAACAGTGTAAGAGGGTTCCTCTTTCTCCACATCCTCACCAACATTTGTTGTTTCCTGTTTTGTTAATTTTTGCCATTCTAACTGGTGTAAGGTGGTATCTCATATCTCATCACAACACTCATAAGTTGGTTTTTTTTTTAAAGAATTTATTTATTTACCTGACAGAGAGAGATAGCGAGATCAGGAACACAAGCAGGGGGAGTGGGAGAGGGAGAAGTAAGCTTCCCGTGGAGCAGGGAGCCCGACGCGGGGCTCGACCCCAGGACTCTGGGATCATGACCTGAGCAGAAGGCAGATACTTAACGACTGAGCCACCCAGGAGCCCCTCATTGTGGTTTTGATTTATATTTCCCTGATGGCTAGTGATGTTGAGTATTTTTTCATGTGTCTGTTAGCCATTTGTATGTCTTCTTTGGGGAAGTGTATGTTCATGTCTTCTGCCTGTTTTTTGACTGGATTACTTGTTTTTTGAGTGTTGAGTTCTAGAAGTTCTTTATAGATCTTGGATATCAGCCCTTTATCTGTAATGTTATTTGCAAATATCTTCTGCCCGAAAGAGTCTTGTTGGCCTAAGTTCTAAGTAATTATTGAGAATACTGTTGAGATTGTGTATGTGTGTGTGTGGGTGCTTCAAACTGGCATATTTTTATCACTTTTCCTTAAAAAAAAATTGTATTCTACATGAAAGTTAATCCTGAGAAGAGTTGGCCTTTGGCACATACAGATGATGTTACAGTTGTTCATTTTGAGAGTGATTTTGTAGTGGAGTAGCCTTTGCCTTTTTCTCTGTACTCAAATCAACCCATGCCTTCAGGCTGGTGATACAGTTTATCAGATACACCCATATTTGTCTAAATCCAAGCTTAGTTTCCATATGAATCTCTTTTATCTAAGGATGAATGTGCTAATATGGCACTCTCCTAATGTCAATTCTACTAGTCAAAAGCTGAAAAGAAGATGCAGACCTCGAGTCTTTTACTCTGGCAGGGGAATGGTCAGAGGGAATTTGATTAATCTGATACTGCCAGGGGAAAAAGTCTGCCATGGAAACATGAGCACTAAAGTGTGTTTTTGGAGATAACAGGGGAATGGAGAGTCTGATCTCATGAGATTGTGTTTTAAAGCAAGTGACTGAAAACATATCAAGTGTGATAAACTATTTGGAATGTGGTGGCCACCTAGTGTTTATATTAGAAACAGAGGCTGATAAATAAAATTTAAAATTAAAAAAAAGAAAAGAAAAAAGAAGCAGAGGCTGAGACTTGCCCTCAAAGTGATGGCCCAAAAGATAGCCAAGCAAGTTAAAAGGGACTAGGCTGGGATACACTCAATGAATCAAGAAAAACATTAAAAGTATGTTTGGATAGAAATACTAAGTCCTATGAAGGGAGAACTGATACAAACTTGGATAAGCACAAAGGAAAAATAGAAAAAACAAACAAACATATTAATTAATTAAAAGAAAAATAGAACAGTGAGCAGGTAGTGTTTAACTATTAGCCATTCCCAATCCCTTCCCCCCACATCTCCTTTTTTATGCCCACCTGCAGCTAGAGCCTGCAAAGAGATAATCACTTCTTGAAGTCTCTTGCAACGAGAGGTAGCATATAACCCAATTTTGAGCAATGAGATACAAAGAGAATTCTATTGGGAATTCTGCAGAAGATAATCCCTTCTGATAAAAAGAGAGGGATCTAGGAAGAAAGCTCTATTTCCCTCCATCTTTATCTTTTCTTCGGAGGATACTGTTATAGAATTGCATGATGCTTAGAACTTTTACTGTCATGCTGCAACAGTAAGAGACAGAGCTGTAGCACAAGGATAGCAGAGTAGAAAACTAAAAAGGCCTGAATCCTTCTTGGCATATTCAAACCACAAATCAACCTTGCAATCACCTATATAGGAACTTCTTTTTTAAAATTTTAGATAAATAAAATTTTTATTTTATTAGTGATACAGAAACACTGTGTTCTTACTAATATATTAAGATGTTATTAAAGCATAATATTTTAAGAAATAAAAATTGAGCATGCAACGTTTTAAAATTTTCTTTTTAAAAGATTTTAGGGGCACCTGGGTGGCTTAGTTGTTAAGCGTCTGCCTTTGGCTCAGGTCGTGATCCCAGGGTCCTGGGATTGAGCCCCACATGGGGCTCCCTGCTTGGCGGGAAGCCTGCTTCTCCCTGTCCCGCTTCTCCTGCTTGTGTTCCCTTACTTGCTGTCTCTCTGTGTCAAATAAAATCTTTAAAAAAATAAAATTAAAAAATAAAACATTTTATGATACAAATATTAATGGTCTGGTTGTAAGCTCAGATTATTTTAGTATTATGTTGTAATGGCTATTATATTTGAAAAAAGATAACGGGAAGAAATGTATGTTTCACTCTAGTTACTAAATCATGACATTCCTTTTTCAATTCTATCTACCAATGGTGCAAACTTTTTTTTATCTGATCCTCTTTGTTGAAATAAAGGTCTTTACATTGTGTAGTGGTAGTCAGGAAATATGTTACCTGCAGCCAAAAGCATTAAAAGAGAATGATATGAAATTAAAGCAGAAAATTGATTAAGCAGCATTATTTAGACAGTATTTCAAATGATACTACTCATTTTCTCTACACTTTAGGCAATAGAAAGAACAAAAGAAAATATGCCTTTTATTTCTAGTTCACCCCGGGAGACAGGGAGAAATTTAGGATCTTCCTATTCACCAAATAAAGAACCATTTTATTCTGATTTATTTATGTCCACTAGAGACTAAGAATAGTTATGCCATATATGTCTGAGGGAAATCAAAGCCATTGCCTGAGAAGAACACAGTTTGTCAGCATAGCTTCCATCTGACATGGGGTCTTACATTATGCAATTCTTAAAACTATGTAAATGGCTTCAGGGCAGGCATTGGATACTAGAAATCAGGCATGGAAAAATAAAAATACAAATAAGTACAAAAGTAGTGATAAAATATTAAGAAATTAAACTCAACTGTGTATTAAGGGAATAACATGAAAGCATAGAAATAAAATATTAGTAAAACTCTAGATGCAATTACTTAAACAGTTAAAAGGAGGAAAATTATATGATTATCTCAAGAGATCTCCAAACTGTCTATTATTTCCAGTTTCTGTCCTAAAGAAATTTACCAAGCAAAAGGAGTACAGAATTCTTATATATTTTTACAGCGTTTTCCCAAACATTTGCAGTCATCTTGCCAACTTCTAAATCAATAGATTTTTATTAAGTAAATGTTCTTTTATTAAGTTTTTCCAAAGCAACTAATTCATTTTTCATCAGTGTTTTGTAATGTTGATCAAATTGCACAATTATAATAACAAAAACAAAGAGATCAATCATATTTCATAACAATGCAACTTCATCTTTGTAAATATAAAACTCAACTGGTAGGAAAATGCTCTTGTTAGGGATACAAAAGGATAGCTTCCTAGCTGCAAATATTCAACTTTTTGTTGGTCAGTTTGGTGTACAGAGAGAATAGAAAGCTTTGGTTAATCTGGTTAATTTATATCTGTGATGTCTGATACTAAAGCCACTAACTACACTTGGCTATTAAGTGCTTGAAATGAGATTAGTGTAACAGAACTGAATTTCTTAATTTAATTTAAAGTTAAATTTAAAAACTAATACTCAGTTCAATCATTGAAAAACTTTTAAGTATATTTAGAGCAATTTGGATATGTAAATCTACTTTTACAACTATGTATTTGTGAAATTTAAATATAAATCAAGTATTTCTAACAAAAATTTAGCATCTGAACTAAGATGTACTGCAAGTATAAAATATGTACTAGATTTTGAAGACTTAGTATGATAAAAAGAATGTAAAATATCTCATTAATAACCTTTTATCTTGGTTACATGCTGAAATTAATAATATTTTGGGCATAATGGATTAAATAAAATATATGCTGAAAATTAATTTTATCTTTTCCCTTTCCTCTTTTATAGTTAATAGAAAATTTAAAATTATATATTTGGACTACATTATATTTTATTGGACAGCACTGATCTAGAAGTTTCACTGGGAAAGTTTCTACTATATTAAAATGTATAATGGACTTACCTTTTGACTAAAGAAATGTATCCTACAGAAACACTTACATATGTACCTTTACAAATACAACATTTTACTAATGTTACTGCAAATGATAGGAAACATTTTACTAATGTGACAGCAAATGGCAGGAAACATTTTCAATGGTCTTCCAATAGGGGTAAAAAACTTGTTTCAAACATACATATGGAATGCTAAACATCAATTAAAGAAAATATAATACATATATACCAGAGAGATAGAAAGATGGCCATAATACTCCAAAAAAAAAAAAAAAGATAATGGAAATATATATATATATATATATATATATATATATATATACCACTTCTAAATAATTAAAACCATGTAAAAAAGTATGTACACTTTCACTGTTTTCTATAGTCTCCAATATTCTTTGCAGTTTTCAAAAAGCATGTATTATAATTTAAAAATAAGGCTAGTGACATGGGACAATGTTTCTACATGTTGATCTATAAAATTCTATTCTAGAATAAAAATAGCTCTAAAAATAATTTTCAAAACTGCTGATTTGTAGAATCATCCCCTAGGCAAAGTATGGATGACTTAATTTTAGGTATAGAAAAGATTATAAATACATTAAGTCCTGCTAATGTAAAAGTCATGGAATTTGGAGATAGTGGGAGAATGCAGCACTGCTGATTTCCTCATCTCAGATAATGGAAAGTCAATAGTGCCTAAAAAGTCATCATTTAAAAACTGTTTACTTCCAAAAGTTTACTACAAGGAATTAAATGTAATAGCACAATAAAATTATTTGGCGATTGGTAAGCTAAATTTTCACCCTTCTTAACAAGGAGTGAAAAGAAATTATCTGTCAGTAAAGTAACAGTTATTGAGATTTATTTAACATTTGTTCAGCCTTTATTTGTTGATTGGGATAAATATATAATAAACTAGTAAAATTAGTATACAAAATAATTCTGATCCAGGTAAATGTTATAAAGTATAAGATGAATGTTACAAAGTAAATAAAGAGGGTGACATGATAGAAAGCAACTAATGTGGCTGTTGTATTACTGAGGATACTTAGTGTTACAAGTGATACTTAGTGTTGTATCACTAAGAATATAATCCTTAGTGATTATATTTCCATGTGATGACCGGAAAACTTAATTAACAGTGGCTTAAAAAATAAAGAAGTTATCTTTCTCATGAAATATGAAGTGTGGGTTTTCAGTATATGATTGATATGGTGCCAGGATCTGATGCCATTAAGGAACAAATTTCTTCCTTTCTCCCTGTTCTGCCACTCTTAGCAGGAATTTGCTCCACATCTAGCTTTCTGTCTGCATTCCAGGGAAGGATGAAATAGAAGAGACCACAGACTGGTTTAAGCTAATGTCTCATTAGCTTAAACACAGGCCAAAACTGTGTGGTATGGCCTCCTCTAGCTAAAAGGAGGCTGAGAATGAAGTATATCTTTCTGATACCTACATGAGAAAGCAAGAGGAATGGAGTTTGGATGGGCTCCGGCAAGAATTGCTTCTTTAAACTAAGAACTAAAACCTCAAGGATGCGAACGAAGCCACACAAAAACCAGGAGAGTAGCATTCCAGGAAAATCCCTGTTGGTGCCTCAAAGACAGAATAGAGGCCAGTGCAACTGAAGCATAGGATGCAAATAGGAATTGTAAGAGATGAGGTTAGAGAGACAGGCAATAATCAGATTATGCAGGGACCTATAGGTCACAATTAGGCATTTTGATTTTGTTCTAAGTATAGTAGAAGGGTTTTAAAAGGGAGAGTAATAGAATCTGACTTCACAATTTAAAGACTTAACTGGCTGCTCTACAATTTACACTTGAAAAACATGGGTTTGAACTGTGCGAGTCCATTTATATGCAGATTTTTTCAATAGATATAGTACTGTATTTTCTCTTCCTTGTGATTTTCTTAATACATTTTCTTTTCTCTACATTACTTCATTTTAAGAATATAGTACAAAATATATATAACATACAAAATATGTGTTAATTTATCATTTATATTATTGGTAAGGCTTCCGGTTGATAGTAGTCTATTAGTAAGTAAGTTTTTGGGGAGTCAAAAGTTATATGAGGAAGAAAAAAGTTATATGTAGATTTTAGACTATGTGGGGGGTTGGTGCCCCTAATGCCTTCATTGTTCAAGAATGATAGGAATTGGATTGAAATGGAGCAAGGTTTGAAACAAGGAGACCAGTTAATACCTGGTTTAACAATTCAGTTAGGAAACAATGGTAGCTTGGAGTAAGAGGAGCAGAGACATTGTATACAAATGGAAAGATTCAAGATATATTTTGATCAGAGAGCATTTTTTGACTTGCTGATTGATTAAATAGAGAGGAAGGAGGAAAAAGGAAAATCAGGAAGACTCGTAGGTTTTGTTGTTGTTGTTGTTTTTTTTCTCCTTAAGATTTTACTTATTTATTCATGAGAGACCTTGAGAGAGAGAGGCAGAAGCAGAGAGAGAAGCAGGCTCCCCAAGGAGCAGGGAGTCCGATGCGGGCCTTGATCCCAGGACTCTAGGATCACGACCTGAGCTGAAGGCAGATGCTTAACCATCTGAGCCACCCAGGCGCCCAAGACTTGTAGGTTTTTAATATGAGCACTCAAGTAGATCATGGTGCCATTTACAGAAATGGGAAAGACTATGATATGACTTAGTTTGGGGTAGGAAATAGAATGGAATCTAAAATTCTAAGAGTTTTGGGGGCTTATTATGCATGCAAGGGGGCAGCTGATTCTATGAGACCAGAGCTCAGTCAAGAAGTCATGATTAGAGTTAAAAATTTTGGAGTCATCAACATAAGGACAGTGTTCCAAGCCATGGATTAAGTGTATCGTTTAGAATTGTGGTGATAACCACCAGAAGATTAAAAGCAGAATTAGTTAAAATTTATTTTTCTCCAGGGAAAGAGTTTGGGGTTTGTGGCATTGGGTGGGAGACTTTAACTTTTCATTTAGTACTATGCAATTTTTTAAAGTGTGTATTTAATATCATATTTAATATTATATATATAAAATATATAAAAGATACAGAATGTGAACAAGTAGCAAAAGAAACAGAATGTGAACAAGTAGCAAAAGAATAAAACAGGATACAAAAACCAGTTAAAACTGTGTGCTTTGGTATATCCATCTTACACTTTTAAAATACTGATCTAATTATTCATGATGATGGGTGAGAGCCAGTTATTTCATAAGGAGAAACTAGAATATTTGGCTTTAACAAAAGTTAAAGAAAACGCATAGTTATTTTAGTGTTCAGTAGCCTACAATTAGCAATTTGGTTTCTTTCAGGGTCTGGGTTAATTTTGGAAACACTTTGGCTACATCTTTCTGAACAAAGAATTTTGGTTTAGTTTTTAGATGATCTCAGTGACACAAAGTGTTTAATGAATTCCTTTGGGCTCAGGGTCCACTCTGTTCTTCAGACTACCTCAGTTCATTCTTCTGAGATGCCCTTCCTTTACTTTCTTAGAGTGACTCCTGAACCCACTGAAACTTCTAAGTAAATAGATGCAGACTTTGGGGAAAAAAGAAAATGGAGGTCTGAAGGAACAAGCCAATTCACAAATATGAAATTTGCTAATTTTATTATTGAACAAAGAAGATACCCTGAATGCATACAGGTAGCCAGCATGTGGCTACAAAGCTGTAGTGTATTTTCAGCTCTATTATATGGAAGTAAAGCTATAATTATTATACATCATCGTACTTTCAGTAATAGTCAACAAATATCCAATTTGCATTAATAGTTACATTGAACTTACTTGATATACTACATTTCATAACTCTTTATCAAGTTTACTCTGACATTGTTTCTTTCATAATTCTTTTATCAGATTTATTCTCACATCCTATTTCTCATAATTCTTCCTCAGAACCTTCTACAGTTGTCCCTGACAGCATGTCTTACATGTATGATTAGTCACATGCTTCAGCATTTCTCAGTGGTTAGATTGTTCTATTTAGCTACACAAAAGAAGAGCATGGGGATTTTAGGGAAGGGGATGTTAGGGAACAAAACCACACAGTCTTCTGACATTCTCCAGAATGTTTTGGGGCATAGGTATAAGATAGCTAAAATGTGAGAGGTAGGGGAATGTGTGGATGAGAAAGGAGAGAGAACCTCAGATTAATTGAATATTATAGTTTTAGGTTTCTCCATGTGAAGACCATAAGCAAGCAAGACAGACTCATAATTTTGCAAGTCATAATGAACAAATACTGGATTTTTAAAAAAATGTTAATTTCTATGATGATATCCAAGTAACTGCCAGTATTAAGTACAAATACAATAAAATTCAGTCTTCTTATCTGTACATTTAATGCACTCCTTTGTCCGAATTTGAATCATCTCCCCGGCTTTATCCTCCTATAATAGTGATTGGGGTGAGATGACAGAGTGCACCCACCGTCTAGGACCATGTAGTGGGGTCACTAAAGGAACTTTTCAAACTCCAGACATCATCCTAGAGATTGTTGAACTAGGATTGAGTTTCATATCTCATAGGTAGTGTATGTAGTATATAGATATAGTATACCCCTCAAATGTTTTGAATTAAAAAACCCAAGGAAAAGGTTGATACCAATTATCATAGGGGAATTTGTTGGTTTATTTGTTTTTGTTGTTTTGTTTTGTTTTTGCCTCTTTAGCATCTCTGTTACCTTTGGGGAATACCCTCCTCCAGTTCCTGTGCATCTCTTCCCTACGATAATCACAGGGTGGTAGGCACATGATGAAGGCTGAAGAAATTATAATACCTTTCTGTTTCCTTTGGCCACTATAGTTAGTCCACTTGATACATGATCTCTACCAAGCCAATCATTCTTCTTCCCTGAATTGCAATTCAGGTGCTGTGAGAAGGAAGTTCTTTTTTTTTTTTTTCATAAACTTTCTAAGAGAAATAGGTATAAATATGGTAATGTCAGTGACCATTTTTCCCACCCTACGCAGACAGCCAATTTACAGGTTGAAATCAGACCACAAAGAGGAAAAAAGCAGAGAAATGGAGAATGATAGACAGCCCTAAAATAATATCAGCCCTAAAATAATAATAATTACAATAATAATACAGTCCTAATCCTGTCTGAAGCAAGTTCCACCGAGTGAATTAAAAGAATTCCTCAGTCCCCCATTTTAGTTGGATATGTGTCCCTTGCAATAAAAAGAATTGTAAAAAATGCTGCTTTGCTAAACAAACTCTGTTTTCAACTGGATTTGCTTGCTGTTGTCTGAACATGTACATGCAGTTTTTGCTCAGAATTTTGGCTTAGGTTGTGACTTTGCACAAATTTATTGGAAAACTGCATAATCTTTTTATCTAAATTGTATTAATTGTTTTTGTCCCAGGTAAAGTCCTTTTTCCCTCAGCCTTCCCTGACAGTGTAAATAGTCTTCCTCTGAACTCTTGGCATATATACTTGCCACTAAGTAGAAATTTGATACAATATTGCTTTATCACATTTCTTGAATTACAGTTTTGTGTTGTTATTTAATTTGTATGTGTGTCTCCACAATTCACTTATAAACTCATTGAGGAAAGAAGATATATGCTATACTTCTCTATCTCTTTCTCAAAGGTCAGCATAATGATAGCTACATCATAAGAACTTGATGAATATTTGTTGTCTGTGTGGCAGAATGAACTGGAAACAGTAGCACAAAACAATTTAATATAAATGGAGGCTTTGGGATGAGTGATGTTAAGCATCTTTTTTGTGCGTGTCTTTGGCCCTCTGTGTGTCTTCTTTGGAGTAATGTCTGTTACCGTCTTCTGCCGATTTTAATTGGATGTGTGTGTGTGTGTGTGTGTGTGTGTGTGTGTGTGTGTGTATGTGTTGAGTTGTATAAGTTCTTCATATATTTTGTATATATACATACATAATGTATATATACATATACACTATATATTTATATAATTGTATAAGTTCTTTATATATATCTATATATACTAACCTTTTATCAGATATGTCATTGTGAATATTTTCTCCCATTCGGTAGATTGTCTTTTAGTTTTATTGATGATTTCCTGTGCTGTGCAGAAGCCTACAATTATGATGTAGTCTCGATGGTTTATATTTGCTTTTGTTTTCCTTGTTTTAGGTGATGTATCTAGAAAAATGTTGCTAGGGCCAAAACCTCCCTTCTAGGGTTTTTATGGTTTCAGGTGTCATATTTAGGTCTTTAATCCATTTTGAGTTTATTTTTGTGTATGGTATAAGAAAGTGGTCTGGTTTCATTCTTTTACATGTAGCTGTACAGTTTTCACAATACCATTTGTTGAAGAGACTGTCTTTCCCATTGCATGTTCTTGCCTCTTCTGTCAAAGATTAATTGACACATATTTGTGGGTTTATTTCTGGGCTCTCTAGTCTGTTGATCAATGTGTCTATTTTTGTGCCAGTACCATATTGTTTTGATTACTACAGCTTTGCTGTATAACTTGAAATCTGAGATTGTGATACCTCCAGCTTTGTTCTTCTTTCTCAAGATTGTTTTGGCTATTTGGGTTTTTTTGTGGTTCCTTACAAATTTTAGGATTATTTGTTCTAGTTCTATGAAAAATGCTGTTGGAATTTTGATAAGGATTGCATTGAATCTGTGGATTTCTTTGGGTAGTATAGACATTTTAATGATTTTTGTTCTCCCAATCCATGAGCATAGAGTATCTTTCCATTTGTTTGTGTCATCTTCAATTTATTTCATCAGTGTTTATAGTTTTCAGGGTACAGAACTTTCACCTCATTGGTTAGGTTTATTCCTAGGTATTTTATTATTTTTGGTATATTTGTAAATGGGACTGTTTTCTTAATTTTGCATGAAAAATGCTTTTCCATTCCTTCACTTTCAATCTGCATGTGTTTTTAGGTCTGATATGAGTCTCTTGCAGGCAGCATATAGATGAGTCTTGTTCTTTTATCCATTCCATCACCTTGTGTCATTTGATTAGCATGATTAGTCTATTTAAATTCAAAATTATTATTTTTTAACATTCCAAGTAATTATTGATAGGTGTATACTTATTGCATTTTGTTACTTGTTTCATGGGTGTTTTTGTAGCTCTTCTCCAGTCTTTCCTTCTCTTGCCCTCTTCTCTCATGGTTTGCTGGCTTTTGTTAGTAATATATTTGGATTCCTTTCTTTTTATTTTTTTCCATATCTATTACCAGTTTTTGATTTGTGGTTACTATTAGGTTTATACATAACATCTTATGCATATAACAGTCTATATTAAGTTGATGGTCACTTAAGTTTGAACCTATTCATTTTTTTAAAAAGATTTTATTTCTTTATTTGCAGAGAAAGAGAGAGAGAGAGAGAGAGCACAAGCAGGGAGAGTGGCAGGCAGAGGAAGAAGCAGGCTCCCCACTGAGCAAAGAACCCAATAAGAGACTCAATCTCAGGACCCTGGGATCATGACCTGAGCCAAAGGCTGACACTTACTTAACTGACTGAGCCAACCAGGTGTCCCAAGTTTGAGCCAATTCTAAAAAGCACTAAATTTCTGCTCCTCCTCCCCCCCCCACACATGCATTTTAGGTATATCGTGTCATACGTCACATCATTTTATTTTGTGAATCCCTTGACTGGTTTTTATAGATGTAATTAACTTTACTGCTTTTGTGCTTCCTACTTTTCATACTCCTGCATACGGCCTTTCCTTGGGGCGCCTGGGTGTCTCAGTGGGTTAAAGCCTCTGCTTTTGGCTCAGGTCATGATCTCAGGGTCCTGGGATCGAGCCCCGCATTGGGCTCTCTGCTCAGCAGGGAGCCTGCTTCCCCCTCTCCCTCTGCTTGCCTCTCTGCCTACTTGTGATCTCTCTCCTCTCTGTCAAATAAATAAATAAAATCTTTAAAAAAAAAAAAGAATCTCCCTTAACATTTCTCGTAAGGCTGTTTTAGTGGTAATGAATTCCTCTAACTTTTGTTTGTCTGAGGAACTCTTTATCTCTCTTTCCTTTCTGAATGATAGCCTTGCTGGATAGAATACTCTTGGCTGCAGATTTTTTTTTTTTCCTTTCAGCACTTTAAATATCAAGCCACTTTCTTCTGGCCTGCCAAGTTTTTGTTGAAAAATCAGCTGAGAACCTTATGGGGTTTCCCTTGTATATAAATCTTTTCTTTTCTCTTGCTGCTTTTAAAATCCTCTCTTTATCCCTCCTTTTTGCCATTTTAATTACTATATGTCTTGGTGTGGACCTCCTTAAGTTGAGTTTGTTGGGAGCTCTCTGTGTCTCGTGGATTTGACTTTCTTTCCTTTCTCAGATTTGGGAAGTTTTCAGCTATTATTTTTTCAAATAAATTTTTTGCTTCCTTTTCTCTCTTTTTTCCTTCTGGGATCTTTATAATGCAAATGTTATTATGCTTGATGGTATTCCTGAGTTTCCTTAATCTAGTTTCATTTTTTATCCTTTTTTCTTTCTCCTGTTCAGCTTTATTGCTTTCTATTACTCTGTCCTCCAGGTTGACCCTTTATTCTGCTTCTTATGGTCTACTATTTATTACCTCTCGTGTATTCTTAATTTCATTTATTGTTTTATTCATCTCTGATTGGTTCTTTTTAATATTTTCTATCTCTTTGTTGAGGGTCTCCTGAGGTCCTTCACTCTTTTCTCAAGTTGAGTGAGCATCTTTATGACCATTACTTTAAGTTTTCTATCAGACATATTACTTATATCCATTTCATTTAGCTCTCTTGCTGGGTTTTGTCCCATTCTTTCATTTATGACATATTTCTCTGTCTCTTCATCTTGTCTAACCTTCTTTGTCTGTTTCTATGTGTTAAGAAAGTCAGCTACATCTCCTACTCTTGAAAGTAGTGACCTTATGAAGAAGGGGGACACTGCAATTCAGGGCACTACAGGACCTCTTCTTCATAAGGTCACTACTTTCAAGAGTAGGAGATGTAGCTGACTTTCAGAAACTGGTGTTTCATAATGTCTCCTATGTGTGTTTTGTGTTCTTTATTGTTGTGGTTGAGCTGCATTTGCCTTCAGTCCAGTATCTGCAGTATCTCTTTTTGCCTGTTGTGGGCAGAGTTTTGTCCTTGTGTTGTTAGTGGACCAGTTAGAGGATGCCTTTGGTCGACCCTCATCTGAGCTGAGTCAGACCAGGTGTTTGCCTGTGCTGCAGTAGCACGGAACTGCAGGGTGCTCTCCCTGTGTTGTTCCTGAGAAGCTTTCATTGGTGTGTGAGGCTTGTAGTCAGACCAGATATCTGCCCACAGCCCATTACTGGGGTCACAGTCAAACTGATGTTTGGTTTCTTACCTTCTCCCTGGGGCAGGAGTCACTTTGGGGTGGTGCTGGCCCCTGTTGAAGCTGTTTGTACAATGCTACCTTTGTAGTGCTGTTTTGGATGGACTTCTGCTATAAGTGTGTTGGATGGAGCAGGTCCACAAGAGAACATGGGGATAAGGTGCACAATGCTAGCAAGTTCTGAATGAGTCTACTGCTGATAGTACTTTATTTTCATTTTGCTTATATTTTGAGAAGGTGTGTAAGGATGAGAGATAAGAGCAAAGTTATATCTACAGAAGGTAGCATATTAGAATATGAGATTAGTCTATGTTACTAAAAAAAGAAAGTAATGCTTTGATACGGGGTCAGTAAATTATGCTGGCCCATCACCTGTTTTAATAAATACAATTTTATTAGAACACAGTACAAAGACAATATAGCCTGCAAAGACAAAATGTTTACTATGTAACCCTTTAAAGAAAAGTGATTTGCTGACTCATATTTTAGGTAAGTGCCTGTTTCTTAACTAAAATATGGAGAAAACCAGTCACACTTAATTGTGGGAAAATGAACTGAAGTTTAAATATTCATCAACAGCCTTTGAGGAGCCCCTAGTCCTGACATAAGGACTTAAGTTATCACACAGCAAAAGGGATCTGGGAGGGGTCAAATGGCCTTCTTTGGTGGGGAAGGTTGGAGTGTCCACAGGGCAGGAGTGAGATATTAGACTAGAGACCACAAACAAGGGATTGGAAAGGTTAAGGAGAAGACAGGTATGAGCAACAAAACATAAGATATAGGCCGGTCAGCTACTTCCCTTCTATTGTAAGTAAAGTTTTGGGTTTTGTTTTTTTTTTTCTTTCTTTTTCTTTTTGAGAACTACCTAAACCTTGAGTAAATAATTTCTTCTTTCCAATGTGGTCTGATATGTCTTGGGTATGGACAATATTTGGGAGAGTGAGGGTCTAAAGAAAGGCTAGTCTCACTCCTCAGCCATTAGGGTTTTCTGCAGGCAATGAAGAAGTGACCATGCTGGGTTCTGTAGCTGCAAGAATCTGAATCCTAATGACTTGGAAGGGTTCTGAATTTGAAGAGGACCCCAAGTCTTAGATGAGAACTTACTTAGCCTTAGTCAACTCATTCTAGATAGCAGCTTTGTGAGATACTGAGCAGAGGACCTCCTAAGTCATGCCTGGGTGATGGATATAGTTTTAAGCTACTAAATTTGTGATAATTTGTTATGTAGTAATAGAAAACAAATGCAACTTTTTTTTATTATGTTATGTCAGTCACCATACAGTACATGATTAGTTTTTGATGCAGTGTTCCATATGATTCATTGTTTGCATATAACATCCAGTGCTCCATGCAATTTGTGCCCTCCTTAATACCCATCACAGGGCTAACCCATCTTGCCACCCCTCTCCCCTCTAAAACCCTCAGTTTGTTTCTTGGAGTCTACAGTCTCTCATGGTTCATCTTCCCCTCAATCCCCCCCCCTTCATTTTTCCCTTCCTTCTCTTAATATCCTCCATGTTATTCCTTTTGTTCCACAAGTAAGTAAAACCATATGATAATTGACTTTCTCTGCTTGACTTATTTCACTCAGCATAATCTCCTCCAGTTCCATCCATGTTGACGCAAAAGCTGGGTATTCATCCTTTCTGATGGCTAAGTAATATTCCATTGTATATATGGACCATATCTTCTTTATCCATTCGTCTGTTGAACGGCATCTCCGCTCTTTCCACAATTTGGCTATTGTGGACATTGCTGCTATGAACATTGGGGTACATATGGCCCTTCTTTTCACTACATCTGTATCTTTGGGGTAAATACCCAGTAGTGCAATTGCTGGGTCATAGGGTAGCTCTATTTTTAATTTTTTGAGGAACTTCCACATTGTTTTCCAAAGTAGCTATACCAACTTGCATTCCCACCAACAGTGTAAGAGGGTTCCCCTTTCTCTACAGCCTCTCCAGCAACAAATACACCTTCTTTAGGTAAAATGTGCTCCACCTACATTGTCTGCCCCTTTCCCTGATTTTTCCCCCCATCTATGCTTTATATTCTGAATAACTTATTGTGTGTGTGTTTTCATTGTCAGTTTCTCCCACTATAGTGTCAGTGCAGGTTTTGTCTCACTTGTTTACTCCCCCCAGTGCTTAGAAGAGAGCCTGGATCATAATAAATAATATGTATTTGTTCAATGAGTGAGGAAAGATGCTCTTTTGATTTCTTTGTTCTCTCTGTCACTCAGCTGACTCATATTTCCAAGTTTCCCAAAGCAGAACTTTTATCTTTTCAATGTCTATCTTAAGGGGAACTTATCTCTCAGCAAAGGTGAAAAATATGGCAGCTTCACAAACAAGGATAAAGGTTCACAAACAATCTCCTTTCCCAAAGGACAAGAAGTAAGAATGAAATTGTCATGTTAATTACCATCTGTAGCACAGAATGATTATTGAAGAAAAAAAAGAATCAGAGTGAATAAACTCTAAGTTTCAATTTTTTATGCTTTTCTCAGAATGAACAGAAAATATAAAATCTTTTTACACATCCACATCCACACACATTACATACACACACATATGATTGTTGATCTAGAAATATCTAGAATTTGTAGACTGAGATACAACTTCTGAGGCCTACAGAATGAATCTGAACTCTCTTACCTAGAGCTTTGTTTTCTCCTAATCATGAGTGAACACTGATGCCCTTAGCCTGACTAAGGCCACTACAGTAAAGAGTATTCTTAGTTGGTTCCTCAGCCTGGGACAACTCTTGTACTGAGACTCAAGGCTATGAACACAAACTGTTAGATTGAACCACCAGATCTAACTGGGAACTGGCTTTGAACTTGTGGGAGAAAAAGAAGCAAACTGGTAAGCAGTCCTCTCCTGCCCTTCTCAGGGCTGGGCATCAGAAAGATTTGCTAAATCTCTGTGGTATTTCACATTTTTCAGACTCTGCAATATAGAAAAGATTGCAGACAAATTAGAGACAGCAGGCAAGTTGTTTAGTAATCAAGTTTCCAGGAACAAGAGGCTTTTGTTTCCATATGAAAGCATAGGTTTGAAAAAGAATATTGTAACATTTCAGCATGTTACTTACGTTCTCAAGTCCTTCCAGTAGAGGAACCAGATGAGAGGGTTATGGACATGACCATCTTGTGGACAGTGTCCAAATTGCCCTGAACAAGTATAGGGCTTGTTTGTTTGTTTGTTTTTTACTAACTAGTCAAGTCCAAGGACAAAAAATTTATTTAGCGCTTGAATAAAATAGCATTTGAGTGATACATGTTTTCCCATTTTGAGAAAGTTCAAAAATGGGAAGAAGCCATTAATGGAAATGAACTGTGACATTTATAGATGACATGAGTGTGATTACGCTGTGAAGTCTACCTCTCCTTATTACTCCTTTAGGCTACTATTGCACTTCTGGTATCTGTTAGTTTCCACAATAAATACATTAGAAATGGGCCATGTGTAATTCATGATACCTACACAAAAGCATTTCACAAATATGAAACTCCACCTCTACCTTTCCTGCAAATCAATTGATTACCGATAAGTCTTCCATCCATCCTTGCCTTTCCTTTTTTGCATTTACTGTCAATTTGCACTGAAGGTGGACCAGCTATTTATTTCTGGACATGGGCATGTGGCTAGGAGTTGTACTTGATAAGAGGGCTTTTAACACAGTCTCTGAGTATAAGCCTAACCCTTGTTCTTCCCAAGTAAACAAAAACTGACTGACCCCAACTTCGGGTGGAAATTGGCCTTGGTAATCTTTAAAGATTTACACTTTGTCTTATGACCAATGCTAAAGTCAGTTTGGAAAAATGTAGTTTTTCAAATCAGTGTTTTTTCCTTTTTCTTTTTTTCTTTTTTTTAAAGATTTATTTATTTATTTGAGAAAGGAGAGACAGAGAGAGTGAGCAGAGGGAAAGAGAGACAAGAAGATCCCTGCTGGGCAGGGATCCTGGTGTGAGGCTTGATCCCTGGACCCTGAGATCATGACCTGAGCTGAAATCAAGAGTTGGATGCTTAACTGACTGAGTCACCCAGGCACCCTGTCTTATTCTTTTATATAAAAACAAATAACATCCTTTCAAGTCATTCCAACTATGAAAATGTGAGAGGAATGATTCCACTGTATATTGTGAATAGATAAATTATGCTTAGGTGATTTATTTACCAAGAAAATGATATTAAAAATTATAATTAAAAACTTTGTGTATAGGGGACAGTTTTAGATTTCCTAAGAAAAGATGTAAAAGAAACTAATTACTTATTGCAAGCAACTAAAAATATATTTGTTGATAAATAAAACACATTTTAAAAGGTTAATTTCCATTTTATTACTTATTGCTACATAATTATTTGTATTGTAATGTATATGGAGAGACTACTGTGTGCTTAGCTTTATCATGATTACGAAGATAGTTTTCATGTAACTTTTGCTGTTTAAGAAAATATTTAAAAACTTTGTCAGATCTTTTGAAGTGTTGAATTCTATGTTTCTTTTGCGTAGATACAATCTGAATGTTTTAATGTTTTTTAAAACAAAGTTATCAGGAAATTATAAAATTTATTTTTGCAGCAAATTTGGTAAATGATTAGAAAGTTTATAAAGTAATAGAAAAATAAAAGCTAAATATCATTATTTACCATTTTTCACAATATTTTTAACTCAGTCAGGTATAAAATCAATTTAGTGAGTTGACAATACTTTTAAAAAATACGCTAGACTAGATTAGAATAATGTTGAAGGTATGGGAGTGCCTTTGCATGTAGTAAAATAGTAAGGTTGATTACTGATTTGTGAAACTTTTGTTTTAATTGTATGTGTGTGTTTGTGTAAGAAGTATTTCTTAAATCTGTAAATTATTATATTCTATAAATTTAAAATGTTGATAGTGGTAATGTAATTGATGCCATCAATGGACAAGTTCTTATACAATGAGTTAAGGACGTCAGAGTTTGGGGTAAAGAGTGTAGGTTTTTGGGGCGCCTGGGTGGCTCAGTGGGTTAGAGCCTCTGCCTTCAGCTCAGGCCCTGATCTCAGGGTCCTGGGATCGAGCCCCACATCGGGCTCTTGGCTCACAGGGAGCCTGCTTTCCCCTTTCTCTCTTCCTGCCTCTGCCTACTTGTAATCTCTCTCTCGCTGTCAAATAGATAAATAAAATCTTTGAAAAAAAAAAAGAAGAGCGTAGGTTTTTACTTAGCTTTACTTACCATGGTAAAGGTACCTTAATTTCCTAACCTGTAAAGTGGAATAATCATAGTACCTACATAACAGGATTGTTGTCAGATTTACATGAACAAGTACATACACAGGGCTCAGTGTATGCTTGACACAAAGCAAACCAATAATACATCATATGTTAATTGATTGAATTTAAATAAAAATAAAACAAATAAAATACAGTGCTTAACATTAAAAAAAAATAAGAAACCAGCTATTACCATCAAATTTTTAGTTTGCAAATACTAAATCTAATGAAAACAGGAACGACAGTCCCTTTTTTTTAAGAAACCAATGACTTAGAAAAGAAAGACGTGTGTGTGTGTGTGTGTGTGTGTGTGTGTGTGTGTGTGTGTTGGTGGACCAGGATGGTAATGAGAGAAATTTTATAATTATTTTCAGATAAATATTGATAAATGTAGTCCAATAGATATTGCTTTACAAAGACTTTAAACTGTAAACAACTAACTTCTCTGTCTTCCGATGTCAGTCAAATAATTTCATGCACAACATGTGAAATTAATTGCTTATGCTTTTAGCAATTTTATTTTATTTTATTTTTTTAAAGATTTTATATATTTATTTGACAAAGAGAGAGATCACAAGTAGGCAGAGAGGCAGGCAGTGAGAGAGGGGGAAGCAGGCTCCCTGCTGAGCAGAGAGCCTGATGCGGGGCTTGATCCCAGGACCCTGAGATCATGACCTGAGCCAAAGGCAGAGGCTTTAACCCACTGAGCCACCCAGGCGCCCCTAGAAGAAATATTTTATCACAGCTTTATGGTCTCATAAATTTAAAAAACATTTTAACTTATGTGCAGATTTTTGTGTTAGGAAAATAAGATAGGTTGATTAAAAAATTAATTTCAAATATAAAAATAGATGGGATTAGGGTAAAATTCTGTAGGGAAGGTGGACTGGAAATACAAGTTTTGAGCAAAAAAGGAAGCAATATGAAATTTCCGATTTGTAGAGAAGAGCTAATTCAATATTAAATTAAAATGGACAGTAATGTTTATTCCTTTTGGATATAAGATATAGCAGTTTTATTTACATGTCAATATTTAAACAGACCAGAAGTTATACTGTTTGTAATATAGCATATTATAAAAAATTATGGTTAAGTTAAAAATGTGCAAGGAGGCACACAGTTTGCCAAAATTCTTTCTAATAGCATAGGAGTAAAAAAATTAGAGGTGATTGTCCTGTGATATTTCTTGGTACAGCCCATATATGTAAACACTTTCCAATTCTCCCCTGCCTTCATTGCAGTAAAGGAGCTGAAATAAAATCGGATCCCAAGGAAGCTTTAGCAGTTCTAATAAAACCAAAAAGGATTTCCACTTTTTATCATTGACAGAAAAATCAGACAAGCTATGTGCTCTGAAACTCTGGCATTCTTTAAGTTGAAAGAAAATGTTCTGATGTTAATACTAAATAATATTTTTTCCCTCTATTTTTCAAAAAAGTACGAAAATCAATAGACTTTTTCTATTTTTTATTTTTTCCTTCTTAAAATTTTATTAAAAGCTTTGGTGATAGCTGTTTCTTGTCTATTAGTGATCTTTAGTTATTGAATTATTGAACTCAGTATTATTTATTATAGTGTATGATATATAAATATTTTTATTATGTATTATAGCATATGATACATAAATATATTATTTATTATTTATATATTATTTATTGTTATTGAATTAAAAGTAGCAAGTGAATATAGAAAAACTTAAAAACAGTTTATCATACTTGATTTGATAATTTATTTTTCTTTTCAGAAGTTGTGTGCTAATGATTGTGACTATATTTTGTGTGTATGGGTATGGGTTTTGTTTTGTTTTTTGCCTTGTGTGTATGGGTATGGTTTGTTGGGTTTTTTGGGTTTTTTTTTGCCTTTTTTTGGGATAAGAAAGTGTTTCTTATTTGTGTAAAGGAATTAAATATCAAATTTCAAAATGTGGTAAAAAGATTATGGTATTCTGAAAAGGTCTCCATGATGTCTCTAGCCATCTGAACAAATTTGGGAAGCATTAAGGAGGATCATTATTTATAAATTGTTAAACAATCTGAAGAAATCAGCTAGTTTTATTCAGAGTGTCAAAATGATTAGAGTTTTAGCTATACTCACAATACATTTAATTTAAAACAATACACATTTTGTTATAAAATTATTATATAATAAATGGAAGTTCTCCAGGAGGACTTAATCTCCAAATATAACCCTTATTTTCTTAAATAAGTACAAAGACCACTAAAGATGAAATTCTGGATTTCCAAAGCCTCAATAAGTAGTATGTAGAATAAAGGCCTATAATAATGAAGAATTATTGAAAATTTTCACTCCCTAATAAAAGCCAGAGCCATATTACTTTATGTCCCCCTGGCATGTGCTTTTTAGTTCTGCCTATGGATCAATAACTTTGTTTAAAACTTCATGTCTATTGACAGGGGTTCCTGACAAGCTGGCTTTTTGCATTAGCCTCTTCCAGGAAGCATCTCTTTTTCCATTACATTAGAGTATCTTCAGAGTTGACTAAATGTATTAGCTGCGTATACCTATTATTGAAGATGAGGATGATTTGAAATCACTTAAGAAAAGGCTTCCTTATGGAATTTATGGAAACATCTCAAGTGTTTCAGTTTTCACTTTCTCATGAATTCTGGGTGAATAGCTTTCTTATTTGGATTACAGATGCAGTTTTTTTGTTTTTTTTTAACAATGTGCTAGATAAAAGATGGGCTTTAGGAGGCAGGTGATGTAATGAGCAGTGGGTATTATATAAGGCTGATCAATCACTGAACTCTACTTCTGAAACTAATACACTATATGTTAAGTAATTAAATTTAAAAAAGAAATAAAATGTGTGTGAGAGTTATGAGCAAAAAAAAAAAAAAAAAAGTGAGAGAGAGATGGACTTACACAAATCTTTCATTTCTCCCCAGCTTTCATTAATGCCTATGTTCTATATATGAGAATTTTTTTTTTAGGTATAACACACACATTTAACAACCCAACCTTAAGAGTACAGTTCAGTCAACTTTTCTGTTTGTACAGGCAGAGAAAGAACCTTGCTAGCCCCTTGAAGGTACTCCTCCCAGTCCGTATTACACCCCGAGGTAATCACCTTTCTGTGTTCTCTCATCATCGATTAGGCGCACTTGTTCCTGAACTTTATGTTATCATGCAGTATGTCATTGTTGTGTCTGTTTTCTTTTGCTCTGTGAATGGCTGTTCACAGAGTATAGTTCATCTCTTTAAAGACAAATTTGAGGCTAATAAATTCACAGGAGAGAAGATTTTTAGGTTTGGTTTGGTCTGGTTTTTGTTTTTTTCCTAACTGAAAAGAAGGTAATCCCCTTGACAAGATCCCGGTAATCCGTCAAGGCATACCTCTCAAATGAGTTAGTCTTAGGGCTGATAGTATGTGCTGGCTCCTCAGCTTCTGAGCACAAAGTAGGATGGCACTGCTCACCACCCTGTGGTTGGGTGGGGCCACTATTTTTGGAAAATGTGTGTCATATGCAGAAATGACACATGTCACTTTTGAGCTGGAGCATTTAGTTGCTGCTGCTTGACCTTCAAGAGCTACTTCTGCCAAGATGACCAGGATATTCCAGACAGGGGATGCTTAATTAGCCTGGATCTTCAGTTAGGATGGTGCGGAGCAAAGCCACCAGCTGGTGGACATTCATGTGAGAAAGAAAGAAAGAAACCTTTGTTGTTTTAGGCTCCTGGGACCTGGTAGTTCTTTGTTACCAAAGCATAACCATCTCTGCCAAGCAATTCCAAGGGTGAAAAAGAAAATTTGGTAGGAGCTTGGCTTATATTTCCAACTGATTAAAGTTTCAAACATGGTATTGGGACTTACAGACAACTCATAAAGAGGTCCATGTCTCTTCTTTCGCTTTTCATACGAGTCCTAAACAGACTGTCCCCAGCAACCACTTTATTCAAAGTTGAATGACTTTCTTGAACTGGTTCTTCTTCAGCACAGTTCTCTGATACCTTTCCTCTTACTTGCCCTAAGAAATCATTCCCCAAGATGAGAGGTTAAGATGACAGTTTGGGAAACACTTGCTGGTAGACTGATTGACAATCTTTAAATTCCCACAGTAAGTATTCTTACTTTTCTCCAGTATGAAAAAGCCAGGATGGTTTATGAACATTACAGACTAGCTGTGTGGCATTGATGTGTTTCAAGGGATCACATGCTGCAGATTTTTGAGTCTTATTACTGATGAGAGTAATTGCTTCTGCCTTTCCACCAATTAATTAAATAATTATTTTGCTTATTTGTTCACTAGACATTTATTGAATGTTTTCCATGTGCCAGGGACTGAACCAGGAACTGTGATTTCAATGATGAATAAATTACAGACTATGTCCTAAAAGACCTCGCTTTCTGGGAAGGAAGATCAGAAGATGATAAAAGGGGGCGCCTGGGTTGCTCAGTGGGTTAAAGCCTCTGCCTTCGGCTCAGGTCATGTTCTCAGGATCCTGGGATCGAGCCCTGCATCGGGCTCTCTGCTCAGCAGGGAGCCTGCTTCCCTCTCTCTCTCTGCCTGCCTCTCTGCCTACTTGTGATCTCTGTCTCTCTGTCAAATAAATAAATAAAATCTTTTAAAAAAATTTTGAAAAGATGATGATAAAAGGACAGTGAAATGTGATAAGAGCTATAAAGGCTACTTGCAGAGGAAGTGATTAACTATTAACTGTGGTGGTGTGGAGTTCAGGAATAGCTTCACAGAATTGGTGGTTTTTTAACTAAATCTTGAAGGTATAGGCAGTTGTTTTTTTTAAGAGAAGAAGCATAAACAAGCATTAAGTTTGATACATGCATCAATATTGACAATATAACACAATTCAATTTCTTAAAAGTTTCAGATTCTCAAAATTGAGTAAGATATATAGACTACTTTGCAAGGAAAACATTTTTAAGAACGTTTAGTTTTGACTTGCATTATTTTTATTATAAAAATGCAAAAATATATATTAACAATTTAGAATAAACTACTTATAGCCTTTTACTGCTTTAAAATAAGAATAAATTTATAGTATATCACACTTTTTTAAAAAGTTTCAAAAAATTCTAGACAAATTTGAGGGGGTTCTATGTAACTTTATTAAGATGCAGGAAATAATTATATTTCATATTCTGGTTAAGTTTGGAATTATTTTTCCTAAAAGTGTTTACCAAAATACCCAAATTTTCAAAGGGAACTCTAAAACTAATAACATTCAAGTTAATTTGGTAGATAAACAGTGTTTTAATTAATTGCTGAAGTTGAGCTTAATGGTATGAAAATGTGTTTGGATAGTTTCTTTTTTACTTGTGGTTAACTCGATTCCTTAAATTTTGTTTATGATGGACCACCTTCTAAGTCATTGTCATTAATGCTGTTGATATTTTTCTTTTAAACAGTAAGCTGTTTTTAAACTACTCTTACATTATTTTAATGACTCAATCATTTCAGTGATTGTGCTTGAAATTATAATACTGAAAAAGGTTTAACAATCTATTAACAAAATATTCTTCATATTCTTACTACTACACTTATTGCCAATGATTTGGTAGCTACAGAAATAGAATGAGTGACATATATCTCTTCTCTTTCTCTCTCTCTATATATGGATTAATTACCAAAATGTCAGTCCTTTTGAGTAGACCTTGCTTATACTATGGTGCGTCCTCTTATCACTCAATTCTCCTTCACTGAATTCTATTTATCTCTATTTGAAATAGTCTGAAAACACTGTTTTCACGTTTGTCATTTCATTTGTTAAATATCATTAACTCATGAGGTTGCCTGTTTTTTTTCCTCCACTGACCCAAGATATTAAGATAACACATTATTCTATTGTAATTGTTGATTCATCATGGTAAATTAGAGTCTAAACTTATTAAATAGTAAGCAAAACTCTTGCTCAGTGAAAATGTCTCCCAGTTGAAAATTATTGCAAAGGAGGATAGCTTTTTTATCTGGAAACATGTTTCAATATGAGTACAAGGTCAGATATGGAGTATTTACTGTCATTTTCACATTAAGACAATGTCTACTATTGAAAGACTTCTTGGGGCTAAAATTCCAATCATGTAAATTCGGTATTTGGTCACACTGGTAGCTTTGTCCTTTTGTCCTTCATTGCTAAGCAACCAAAGAAAGTGGTTAGGTAATCTTAAGAGTATGGTATAAATCTGCTTGGCTTTGTTTTATTTTAATTATGCCTAGAGAATTACATATGTGAACAAAACAATTATGGCTAGAACTTAATTAGCATATCACATATGCCAGAAACTTTACAGGCACTGTTTTATTTAACCCTCACTTTACTTATGGGGGCCAAGTCCCAGACCAACATTTTACTCAGTATTTTATGTTCAAAAGTTTTTAACGAGGCTTGGGAACCCTGCTTGACCGATGTAGAGGATGCTATTGTTCCACCAGGTCACCTTTCAGGACTGCGGCACTCTTTTCCACAGCTGCTGGGGCCGTGGGCTGGAGACATCGCCCTGCTGAGGCCTTCTCAGGCTTACTAAAGGCAGCTGCCTTGCCAAACTTACAGCCCTTTCCTGGGAGCAGCCTGTATCTAATATTCATTAAAGTAGATTTGGTGCAATTCTGAAAAGTATCCCAGCTCCAGGGATTTCCAAACAATCCAATGAGACCTTTATTCTAACTGCATCACAGTTCTTCTTTCTTAAACCAATGCTTCTCTGCTGAGAGTGATTTTGCACACCACCACCACCACCAACCCCCCGCTGTCCCCAGTGGACATTTGACAAAGTCTGGAGATACTTTAGAATGTTATAGACGCAAGAAGGGTTTGCTACTGGCATCTAGTAAGTAAAGGCCATGCATACGGCTAAACTCTACAATGCACAGGACATTCCCCCACATCAAATTATTATTCTGTCCAAATATCAATAGCGGTGAAGTTGAGAAAACACTGGCTAAAATCCACAGATCTGGTTCCTATTAGCCCTCCCTGGTAAATCTTTTGCACTCAATTATCAGTCTCAAAATCTTAGCCTCAGGTGGGAGGTATCTGAGAACTGTGAAGCGATTGCAGTGCCCTAGGTAGTATTTATGGTTATGATATCATTGCCATCCTGGGCTCTGAACATATCTAGCTGGTAAGGAAGAGATTTACTATTAAAGTGTATACTGGGACTTCCTAGAAGCAAATCAAAATAAACCAGGGAAAGACTCAGTCAAAAAGTAATGATACACGTCGAGGCCCTGAGTATGTTACTTATAAGACTCTTTTCCCTAAGAGAAAAAAAATCTGCTAAAGATTAGGGGGAAAGAAACTGTTGTGAACACCTTTTTCTCCCTTAAATGTTGCAAAATAGAGGACAAATGAGGAGAAAAGATTCTTGTCAATGAAATTAGCAACTAAAATAACTCCTTAGTTTAAATGGCTGAAGACTGTGTGCCAAAACCCAGGAGGGAGGACAATGATTGCAGATAATTTCTTTTTCAGATTTTTCAGCACATACGAGGAGAAATGGGTTATTTGGCTCTGAAGAGCCTAACCATCAATCCCCTACTTGGAATGGCAGAGTCTGAGGCTGTGCATGGGCTGTATGAGAAACTGGGCCAATTTCCATATCGTAGAGTAACACAAATGACAGGACAGAGAAACTCTGCTAACAACTCAACTTTAAAAGAAGCAGGATGCCAATGGGTTAGCAAAGAGGAAAAATAGTGGTAGCAATCCACCAGTCAGTTTAAGAGAAATAAATAACTTAAATCACCTCAACTACCCTTCTACTCCAAAGAAATAAAAACAAAATTATGTGACATATAGTTCACAGTAAACCACCCTGCTCACCCTGAAGTGGAGAGTGTGTATACATTTATACCACATGGATTGCTGAGGACACAATCGATGTCCTCATTGGTGTAGGTACAGAGTGGTGACATGTCCCAGGGCGCAGTATACAGCAGCACTGAGGACAGGCAATATACCTGAATTTAAGCTGCTTATATCTTATCTCACTCTCCCTAACACTATTTTTCAGGTGTTGACTAAACAAGAAAGAATAACTCCCATTAAGAAATAAGTAATGAGTATCCTAAAATTAGGATATGAACGCAACAATGTAAATAAGGGAAATGGCCAAATATTTTGCTTTATGAAGTTTTCTTTTTTATTTGGGAAGGGAAATCTTTCCCAAGAACTCATGTCTACGCTTACTAGCCAGAGAAAGGTCACATATCTACCGCAACATATAAGGGAAGCTGAGAAGTGAAATATTTTACCTCAAAACTCCATACTAATGGAAGGTGAGGGAGAAGGAGGTTAGAACAAGGATATGTTTGCCATATAAATCCAAACAAGACATGGCTGGGATCAAATTCCATCTCTGCTGTTTACTAGCTTTGTGACATTGAATAAGTTACTTAACTTCTCTGTGTTTCAGTTTTTCCTTCTTTATTTATTTTTTTAACTTTTTTTTTTAAAGATTTTATTTATTTATTTGACAAAGAGGAGAGAGATCACAAGTAGGCAGAGGGGCAGGCAGAGAGAGAGGAGGAAGCAGGCTCCCTGCTGAGCAGAGAGCCCGATGCAGGGCTTGATCCCAGGACCCTGAGATCATGACCTGAGCCGAAGGCAGAGGTTTTAACGCACGGAGCCACCCAGGCACCCAGTTTTTCCTTCTTTAAAATAAGGATGATGATATTAATAGTACTTACTTAAGAGGTTATTGTCAAGATTAAATGAATTATTGCATAGAAAGCACTTAAAACAATACCTGGCATATTCTGTTAGGTGTTAGTTATTGTTATCTGCACCCTAAAAAACTCTGGCACTAAAATATTGTAATTCCAAAAATAATTGTTTGATGATAAAAGATAGGATTTATGAGAAGTACAAATAATTTAGCTTTGCAGTTAGATTATCTGCTTAAAAATATTAAAATACTCACTTCTCATAGAAGTGAACCAATGCCAGTAAATACTTTCATTGGCTTAAGACTGTTTTTATTAGAGAAGAAATATGACTTGTATAGTTGGATGAACTCTTGAGCAAGGAGACTAGTGAACATTGAATGATTATAAGGCTTTAACTTTACTCGAAAAACATCTGGAATCTCTTCAGGGAGTTGTTCTACCTTATTATCCTTCAAGTTTATAAACTATAGTTAAGTTTTCCTAAGCAGGCAGCAATGTGTCCTGAGGGGAATTGTCACAGCTCCCTTCCCATAAGCCAAAGTTAACTCACCATGAAGTGCAAATTTATGAAGACTCTCTTTGTCCCATGACCTAAAACTGAGGTATCCTAAAGAAAGAAGTCAGCTAATAAACAGAAAGGCAAGTTCATTCTGGATGAGAATTTACTGATGACTGAAATGAAAGCTTATATCTGGGTTAAAAATATATCTTTCAAAGTACATATGGTTCACTGAGAGGAGAGGGTAATTCATAAATAAAAATATAGCAATTAAGGTCTTAAGAGAAAAGAGGAATATTGATAGCTTGAAAGGGAGAGATTACATGCTATAGGTTGATCAAAGAAGGTCCTAAGGAGATGGCATTTGAGCTTATTGTTAGTGAAGGAGCTGGTTTTGGACTGGAAGCATTGGGAGGAAGGGTGTTATGGCAGAGGGAAAGAAGGAGCAGGCACATGAGAAGGAAATTGTAGGATAGATACTGACTAGACATTGGGAACAGATAAGAGTCATCTGCAAGCCAAGTAAGCCTAGGTAGGAGTTTGGATTTCATTCTAAATATAATGGGAAACATTGCTGAAGAATTTAAAAAGGAAAGCAATATGATCTGATTTGCATTAGTAATAGTAAAAATCACCTTGCCTTTCTGTAGAACAGACAACAAGGGGATAAGAGTGATAGCAGGGAGTCTATTGCAAGAGAGGGCCCCATTAGTCTAGGGCAGATCTATGTCCCATTTGTCATACATACTGACAAGGATCAAAATGTGGGTGGGATTCCTGCTGCATCAGGTGTTAACCCTTTAGTTTCTATATCAAGGGCAGTCATAGGGTGTCTCAGAGGAAAGCTCAGAGTGGCTGGCAGGGGCACCTGGCAGTCTCAGTGCAATGGTTAAGAGGCTATGTACGAGCTGGCCAGATTGCTCCAATATTTTAATGACAAGTACAATTGTACATGCGCATTCTGTCTTAGCCCTGGTCTTGGCTGGAGGTGATGGAGATGGTAAGAAGTGGTCAGACTGAGGATTTATTTTGAGGATAGAAACTATAAATAGACTTGCTGATGAATGTTATAAGTAGGACCTATGCCTTGTAAAAGTAAATGTGCTAAGACTTGGTGCTTAACATTTGTTATAAATTCTTCTAAAAATACCTTGCTTCTCTTTATAGTCTCAGTAAAAAAATAATTTTTAAAAATAGGGTTTTAAAAAAAATAGGGTTTTTGTTTGTTTGTTTGTTTGTTTTGCTAACGCGAGTATTTATGGCTTCGAGATTATTTTCATTGGATAATCATGTAGGGGCAGAGATATGAGATACTGGGATAAACAGCAACTGACTTCAGTACAAAAACTAAAACATTATTTTTAACTAACTATTGGTTATTGACTCAGTTTGTTCTGATCAATCTTTTTTCTCTAAGTCAAATGTAGGAAGGAACTTTGTTTACTAAAGATGCTAAAGCTAATTATTTTCTCATTAAAAGATAGAATGTAAACTCCTGGGTCTAAAGAACTTTAAAAATGGTAGTAGTAGTAGTCTTTCTATATTTCATAACTTTAAACGAAACATTTCTTTAGGACTCCCATTTCTCTTCTTTGATTTAATGTGCATTTTCACATTGAAAACCACACAGCACTGAGTGTATACCAGACCTTGGCAGTGAACTAGAGGATATAAATCAATCTGTAAGTAAAACTGAAAAGCTTCAGAGTTTTATAAAGAAGCTATTTTCTAAGCTGGACTAAGAATTTGAAAGGCACTTTTAAACAAACTTTCCTCATTCAAACTTTTTCCCCCATTTTAATTTTAACACTTTATTCATTGATTTCCTTGGCAATATTAGATCATAAGAGCAGGATACCAAGCCATGATAAGTAATTCCATCTCAAATTAGTCACAGAATTCCCCTTGCTTCAGAAGGTGAGAGAACTCTAACAGTAGAATCAGATTTTGTTCACCAAGTTATTATTTAAGAGAAGTCCTATTGCCAGCCTTATTGCTGTCAGCTAACTTAGAGGTCAGTGTCCACATGAATTTGAAAATGTAAAACCTGGTTGACAGTTGCCAAGAAAAGTTTTGAAAGCCTCTTGTGTCTTGTTTCGGGGCACCTGGTTGGCATAGTCGGTTCAGTAAGTCCAACTCTTGGTTTGAGTTCAGATGGTGATCTCAGGATCGTAAGGTCAAGCCCTGCCTCCGGCCCTGTACTCAATGCGGACTCAGCTTCAGATTCTCAGCGGCCCCTCTAGCTCATGCTCTCTCTCTCTCAAATAAATAAATCTTTTAAAAAATAGTTGTATCTTGTTTTATATAATGAATATATACCTGAAATGTTTCATATGAATCGAACTTAAGTAATATTCAGAATAAGAAAGGGAGAATACTGTTCAAATACAAATGCTAATCAATCCTTCTGAAGCAAATAGAAAATCTCTATTTATTCTGACTTCATGTAAATCGAGGTTTGGCTTAGAGAGGAGTATACCTCTTATAAATGGTAAAAATCCCCAGGGATAGTTCATGAAATACTATGACGTTGTGGTGTTTGCATAGTCATTTAAAAGTGGAAAGCAATTAAATAAAATAATTTAATATTATGAAGACAAAGATAATTGGGGTTTGTGACTTAATTCAGATTTTTAAAAATTGAGTTCAGGGCAGATAGAGACCAAGAGTTTACTGTTTTTATTTTATTTTATCTTGTATTGCTAAAAAGTAAATTCTTTACCAGTGCCATGGGATGACAACAAAGATCACTGTGTTAATAACCTGGGTTCAGAGAAGAACATCATTGATGATTCCATTATAAGTTTCAGTTTCCTTACCTCAACTGTGGAAAGAAGGTAGAGGATATACGTTGCTGGCTTCTATTAAATTCTCTATTCTAAATCTTACACATTCACTGGTGGTCTAAGTAATACATCCAAAAATGTGCACACAAATTATATTTTATTTGAAGTACAGTAGCTATTTATTTAGCATTACTATGTGTTAGGATGGTAGAATCATTCATTCATTCTCAAATATGAATTAAGGAAAAACTTTTATAAGTCATTGTTCTATAAGGCAATACTGTATGTGAACAGGTCACATTTTCAGTGGAATGAGAAAAGAAAAGAAATTAGTGAATTAGTAATTAAAATTAAATTAGTAATTAAGAGGAGGACTGGGGCATCAGGATGACTCAGTCAGTCAGTCAGTTAAGCATCTGACTCTTGGTTTCAGCTCAGGTCATGATCTCAGGGTCAAGGGATCAAGCCCCATGTCGGGCTCCATGCTCAGCATGGAGTCTGCTTGTCCATCTCCTTCTGCTCTTCCTCTCTCTCTCTCAAACAAATAAATAAATAAAATCTTAAAAAAAAAAAAAAAGGAGGTTGATGGCTCCAAGATATGAGCAAGATGGCACAGCAGCTAGAAGCTTAACAGAACCAGAGAAAGAGCCTCCCAGGATCACCGATGTATTAGTTTGCTAGGCTACCATAACAAAAGACTAAAATTGGCTGGCTTAAATAACAGAATTTGATTTTCTCACAGTTCTGGAAGCTGGAAGTCCAAGATCAAGGTGTTGGTATGTTCGGTTTCTTCCGAGGCCTTTCTCCTTAGCTTCCGGAGGGCCTCTTTCTCTCTGTGTTCTCACATGGTCATCCCTCTGTGTGTAAATTTCTTTTTCCAATAAGGACAACAGTCATAGTGGATTAGGGCCCACCCTAACACCCTCATTTAACCCTATCTCTTTACAGGCCTTATCTCGAAATACAGTCACATTCTAAGGTTACTAGGGAAAGCCTTCCACATATGAATTTGGTCCCCCAAACAGTCTATGACGTAGACATAGTCCCCCAAACAGTCTATGACGACTGCCAACCTTGGGTTTTGGGAAGGCCATGTGCATGTCCCAGGCTCCACCAGCTCAGGGGCAGGCGGAGCTTGCTTAGGAAACAGTAAGCCCTGATGCAGGAACGACTCTGTGGAATCCAATCTTAAATGTAAAATCCCACTTATCTCTGGCAGTCTGGAAGACTGTGTGCAGTTCTTTCTCAGGAAATAGCAGAGAGGAATCATCAGGGGTCCTGGTCCCTGGTGAATGTTAGCAAACAAGGTAAACTCCCTGAGCTATGATAGCAACTTCCAAGGAGCAACACATCCAGGGGCATAGGGTAAAAATCTAACTGGCTGAGGGGGCTTGAACACAACCTCTGATCTAGGAATGACCTCTGGGTACCCAAGAGAAGAGATAAAACAAAGGAAAAATATCTGAGTAGGGACAACAGAGACTGTGCACAGTGGAGAAAACAGACTTCACAGAATGAGTTCAGCCAAGTTACTTAAATGAACTTTCATGAACAAGTTCTGGGGATGGTGGATAGCATGGTGAGTATAGTTAGTAATACTGTCCTGTATACTTGGCGTTTGCGAAGAGAGTAGATCTCTCTCTTTTTTTTTAAGATTATTTATTTATTTATTTGACAGCGCAAGCAGGGGGAGCAGCAGGCAGAGGGAGAGAGAGAGAAGCAGGCTCCCCACCAAGCAGGGAGCTCGACATGGGGCTCCATCCCAGGACCCTGAGATCATGACCTCCCCTGAAGGCAGCCACTTAACCGACTGAGCCACCCAGGTGCCCCATCTAAGACGGTAGATCTTAAGTGTTCTCACCATATTCATACATACAATGGTAACTATGTGAGGTGGCGGAGGTATCAATTAACTTGATTGTGGTAATCACTTCACAATATATATTCATAGAGCAAATCACAGTGTGTATCTTAAATATATACAGTTTTTATTTGTCAGTTATACCTCAATAAAACTGGAAAACAAAAACATATACACACAGTTTTTCATAGCTATTCATAATGGCTTTATTTTTACTGGCCCAAAAATGGTAACAACCCAAATTCTTACCAACTAATGAAGAGATGAACAGAATATACTGGATCTTTACAATGGAATATTATTTGGCAATAGAAAGTAATGAAGTATTGAATGGATCTTGAAACATCATGCTAAGTGAAAGAAGCCAGTCATAAAAGACCACATATTATGTAATATAATTTATATGAATTATCCAGAATAGTCAAATCTATAGAGATAGAAAGATGATTACTGATTACTAGAGGCTGAGAGGAGGAGGGAATGTGGAGTTACTGCTAATGAGCCTAGGGTTTGTTTTGGGAGCAACAAAATGTGCTAAATTTACCTTATGGTGATGTTTGTACGATGCTGTGTATATACTAAAATACATTGAATCATACACTTTAAGTCTATTATATCTCAGTGCTATATAATCTAATATAGAAACGCAATGTTTCTAATATAGAAACAGAATGTTTCTATATTAGAGTGTACTTCAAGACTTCAACTCCCTTTAAAACTTCCTTATACTTTTGGCCTTCCCTTTAAAGATAAGAATACCTTAGCTTTATTTCAAATATTTTTTTTTAAAGATTATTTATTTATTTGACAGAGAGAGCGATCACAAGTAGGCAGAGAGGCAGGCAGACAGAGAAGGAGAAGCAGGGTCCCTGCCGAGCAGAGAGCCCGATGCGGGGCTCGATCCCAGGACACTGAGATCATGACCTGAGCCGAAGGCTGAGGCTTTAACCCACTGAGCCACCCAGGCGCCCCTATTTCAAATATTATACTAAAATGCCCACTCTAGCACAATAAATGTGTTTCTTATGTTTGAATGCTGCCATTTTCACTCTCTCAATGAGTAGAAATAATTCTGAAAAAGTCAAGTGTTTTAACATCATAATCAGAATGCTGATTATTATTGAATTGACTGTTAAGTAAGCTAGTCCCATATAGTAAGATTATTGGAGCCTATTCACATTGCAATCTATTGCTAATGTAGGTTTGGTTAAATAGTGGCAAAAAAATCACCATATTTGTTGCCCAATCAGCAAGTCATGTAATCTTCAGACTGGCTTCAGTATTATGATTCCTTTTTGTATTTAGTCGAATGAGCACCTTGTTTTTCACCATGTTCATATTACAAGCCTGCCATTCTGTGAGTATTTACTTCCTGCATTTCCATGGCTGAAGGCTTAAAAATGAATTTAACCTTGAAAACAGCCATTAGAGTTAAGTGAACCAGTTCAGTTCAATAAACAAGATGTACAAACCATTAAGTGTCCAAAGTCAGGGTAATGTTGACCAGATATTTGTTCTGCTTCCTACTAAGTTAACCAGCAATGTTCCCTGATTAAAACCCAGGACAAATAATGTTTTTAATTATAAGATCCACCGTGGCCCTGAGATCATTTTGCACATACAAAATTTAGCTTTATTAACTATTAGCAAGAAGCCTCCCCTACCATGGCTCAATTCATCTTAATGAATAAAGTCAGTCAGAATCTAAATAACTCAGAAAAATTACATAGAAAGAAAAGATTTAGTTTGCTACCAAGACTAATGAATGATTTAGATGTTATAGTCTTTCTGTGGGAGATGAATAAAATACAAAAAACAAACAAAATGACCAGGAACTACTAATGAACCTGCTAGTATGTAAAGTCATGCCAGTATTATCTAAATGGATATATAAGCAAAGAAAAGGAATAAAAATTATTCATAAAATAAAGGCCTGATGCTGAGGGAAGAGATGTGAATAGATGATAAATTAAAAGGAATCTATGTTTCTATCTTTCTCAGATGTAATTTGTGAATCCCAGAAAAAAGACAGTGTCCTTAAATTTGATGTTCTTGTCTTACAGATCTTAAAATATCTCTGTGATAGAAACAGAGTGATCTTCTGTAAGGGTTTGGACAGATTAATTCAATAAATAGACATGGCCATTCCTTGGTTAAACTGTGAAGGACTTGTAATTTGTGTTTGTTTTCCTCCTTCTTTCTCATTTTTGCCTTCTGTTGCAACCTTCCCTTTACTTCAAGGGAAGGTGGGGAGCTCTGAAGACCCCCTGACATGCTCTTAGCACAACCAGAAGTATAGCTTCACCTTCATCAAGATGTACATTTATTCCTTTAGAACCTGATAATATCTGGAAGTTGGAAGTGATTTTTGGGTCCAAGGTGAAAGAACAAACCTGAAAGATCCTACATTTGAAAAGAGTAAATTTGTACATGAGAAATAGTGAATATCTAGTAACTACACATCAATAGTTGAAATGGGAGTGGGGGTTAAAATTATCTTGAGGAAGAAGGTCTGCTTTTACCCCAAGACAGCACTCTGGAAGAGATGTGAACTCTGTAAAGTTGGACTCTGAGCATCTCTTTCCATTTAGTCCCTTTACGTCAGAATAAGGAAACTATTTTAAAATATAGTCCTTTGGGTTTTCATGCTTTTTTTCTATGGACACACATAGAATTTGAAGTTTGTTCTTTAGGGATCATTTTGGATGCTGAGAAATAGACCAAATAGGTGGAGCTCCAAAAAGTTCACTTGTGTTCAGGAACTTTGATCCATCTAAAGAAGGTATTTAATATATTCACAACCCTAATAGGATTTAATCTGAACAAAAAGTTGATAGATGTTCCTGCCATAAAACTTGAATCTGAATTTAATCAAGATTCTAAATCATTAAAAGAAACTCTAAGGATACTATTAGTCAAATTTAGAATGTAGAAATTCTGTGACAAAAGAAGACTCAGATTATTCAACAGATATATGGCATAAAAAAGGGAAAGGTGAGATATTAGAGATTAAAAAAGACCTAAAAAGATATTTCAACCAAATGCAATGTATGTACCTCATTAGGATCCTAATTTGAGTAAGCCAATAAACTTCCATTTGAGATGAGGAAAATTGCAGAGACTGAACACATAAAACATTAAGGACTTACTATTGATCTTTTTAAGGTTCTGATAATGGTATTTTCCCTTAATTTAAAAACAAGTCATTTCCAGTTAAATATTCATACTATTTTTGTTTAAATGTGATGTTTAGTTTTTTATTTAAAATACTTGAGTAAAAACCTCCAGGAGTAAAGAAATAAGATTGGTAGAATAGTAACAATCACCAAAGTCAGGTTGTGGTACATGGGTGTTCCTTATGCTATTGTGTTGACTTTACGTATCTCTGAAAGTTGCTGTAATAAATAATAAAGTACCACTATGCAAGAAACGGATTCAGGGATTGTATAGTCTTCATTCACACAAAAAAAGATATATTAGTTTTGTTATTCCAGTTCTTGGTTTTAGAGATCTGCAAAAAACAACCACTGTAGAATTCAAATATGTGTTTTACAAAACTTTGCTTCTTTTCCCTGTAATTTAAGTTATTTTTAACTATAAATTTGAAAGCATTTCCATGACAGTTGTTTCTAAATTTACTATTTGTACTACTTGTAGTACTACTTACTATTTCAATTTACTTTAGTTTGTAAGTAAGAATAATGTAGTATTGTGTAAAATAAAGTAGCTGTTTTATTTAAGCCAACTAACAGTTGATTTTTTTTAAAAGAATAAAAAAGGGTGACAACATTGCACTTTATTTTAGCCCTGAGATGTGGCTTTTGTATTCTGAGATGTGGCTGCCTTCAAAGACCACTCTGCCCTCACATAAGACTCACTTCCACTATTTCTCAGTGACACAGATAGGACCCATCTCCATCCTTCTTCATACCTGCCTCTATAAAACCCAGGCCCTCCCTCCACCTTTCCTTAGATGTTGCTCACTAATGGACATTATCCCTATTGCAATAACATAAATAAACTCATTTCTTTAATTGTCCCATGCATTTTTGTCTTTCACAGGGTCTCCACTTGTTTGATCTCCATTATCCTGGGCTCTTTAGCTGTTTGCACATCAGTTCTGGTTATTATCAGACATAAGAAAAGATGGAAAACAAGCCCTCTTTGTACCCCATCAACAGCAATAGCATAAAAAGTGTGCAGGTCCTTCCCCTTTACCCCAGACCCTCACACAGCCGATATAATAGATTAGATTTGTTTAAGCAGACTGAGCCAACAGTGTGAAACATTTCTACTCAGAGATTAAGGATTGTGTTCTCTGATTTAAAGCAAATTTATCGGAACATGGTGCAAATTTTGAAGACCTTTTCTTTTATGGTATATGAGCTTTAATTTCAAAGTGGTTCTTGTTTTGATGGGCAGAAGTTGACCCACAGGCAGGGTTCTAAAGCCATGCTAATCCCTTTCAGCTGACTAATGGAACTTTCACAAAGTTCCTAAAGAAGCAAGATTTAGAAGTACCTTACCTTGTCCATATTTGCCTGATCACTTTTCCTATGACAGTTAATTCTGTTTTTCCTCTCTTCAGTAGCCCCTAAAGCTCAAAATTTCATATGTTGAGTGATTTGAGAAAGGTTTCTCTTGATGTGGTAGGACTGACTTTACTGGGATTATTATTGCTTTCCTGCATTATTGGAATGATATGAACTTGTATGCCTATGTTTCATGTTAAAGTATCAATCAGCTATATACCTAAACTTTTGCTTATACGTGCCATGCACACATTTAAATCTTTCATTTCCAAGAGATGAAATGCTATGCATTTGTCCTAGATTTTCATTTCTAAATTTTGTTCATTTCATTGCTGCATAGATTAACTTCAGACATCAAAAGGCAACTTTTTTGGACAGATCTTTTAGATTTGCAACAATGTATAAAGGAGAGGCATTTTGATTCTTTTTTTCTCATCAACCTAAGTATAGAGCTGGTTAGCATCTTCTCACCTTAGGTCCTCACTGTTGTAGCTGAGGTTAAACTGATCTTGTCCCTTCCTTCCTTCCTTCCTTCTTTCCTTCCTTCCTTCCTTCTTTCCTTCCTTCCTTCCTTCCTTCCTTCCTTCCTTCCTTCCTTCCTTCCCTCTTTCTTCTTTCCCTTTTTTCTTAAAGTATCAGTGACTTCTGGATCGTGCTCAGGGAATTTCTTAAATAGCACTGTTTTGAACATGACATTGTCCTTCTTGAGAAGATCCTCCCTGAACACTCAGACCTTAAGAAAGAGCCTATGCCTTTGACAACCACAGTCATTTTACCTCAGTCTGACCGGAACTATGGCCAATTTTATTCCAATTTGGACTTTATTCATATCTTTTTTTCTCCCTCTGGATTTGTCAGTCCTTGGTGATGAGCCACTCTATCTGATAGTGCATGGAAACCACCAGTTTTGCTAACCACAGTCAATACCACACTTTGTATTTCTAGCCCAGATTTACCACCACCCGGCATTTCTTTTCTAGTCTAATTTGAACCCAATGGTATGCCCTCACTGGCAGTCTTGTCCCTCACTCCTGGACTCTTGTCAAGTGACAGAGTTTACCTAATGTATCTTGTGCCCGAACTTTTCTCTGCTTCTTTCGGATTCCCTTCTATGGCCCTATACCCAGAAGCTTCAGACTTCTGGATCTTGTGCCTTATTTCTGAATTTTTAAGAGGCATCCACCATGTTAACAATTCTATCCTTCACATGTTTATGTTTCATTAATTTTTACATTTATCATCTCTAACCAAGATGCCAATTTCACCAGTTAGGAACTCTGACAGGTTCCTGAATATGAACATAGCTCACTAATGCCTCCGTAGTAGTATTTCTTAGAAAAGTGACAGAAGGAAGTCTAGATTGCCCTCAGGTATAAATTAATGTGCAGCAATTCTCATACATGAGTCTCATACTACGGTTCTCAACAACTGTGTGTTCTTCTTCACAAACTCTTAAAGGATAATAGCAGCTAACAATTATTGAGAATTTGCTAAGTATTAAGGCACTGCATGCTTTGCTGTATTTGACTTTAATAGCCCCATGATCTGGACATTATTATCTTTATTTGACACGTGAGGAAACTAAGAATTCATTAGTTAAGTAACTTGCCCATGGCAAATCAGAAGGGATGAAACTCAAATTTGGAATTTGTCTGTTCTCAAGTCCACATATCTTAATGCCATACTGCTTTAAAAGAAGATAACAAGGATGAAAATTTCATCTTGTTCGTGTATGCATCCATAGTCAGTGTCTAGCATGATGCCTAGCTTAAGAAGTTGCCAAATGACTAAAAATTAATTGTGGTGCAATTGGACTAGCTTATAAAGCCTTCTAATTACTGTGGGCAGCTCATCCTTGCAATAATCATTGAAATTACAGCCTCTCACTCTAATCATTACCTTAGAATTGCTTTGGTCTTTAGATTGTAAGTACTGTGACCTAAGGTACCTATGGTAGAATTTGATGCAATACATTTCTTTGTTACCTGGAATTAGGTACTAGAGCATGCATTACCCATATACTGTTACATACCTAACAAATTCTATCTCTCCAAAATGTATTGGCTATTTCCTCCAGCATCAGCATATTGGAGGATTACTCTAGGCTTGTTCAGTGTCAGTTCTGTTTCTCTACATCAGACAGGTCTACTTCCAGTTGGATCTGTGAGATTTTATAATCCTAGCTCTATACCTCAGGCTCTGCCTATGTGATGTCAACAACTCTGTGACTTCCCACTGTCACCCAAGCTTCAGACCCTGTGCCACTCCCATAGACTCTCTCACACCACTGATTAGCTTTTAACATCCAGTTCTGACTGGGACTGCCATCTCCTTTGGATCATATGAGGTTTGTACTGCCATTCCTACACCACTGAACTGGTGCCCCAATAACCTAACAACCTTCTCCCTGGGTTTTCATCTCCTGTGTCTTCTCTTTGTTCTGCACTGTTAAGGCTTATGTCCATTCAAAGAGCATTTAGTTCTTTCAGTAATGAAGTAAGGCAAAAATATCCAAGTAAATGAAATGTGTCAATTCCATGATAGATTATGTATGGCACGGATATCAGTTCAGTCGTAGCCTGAGTGCCTAGCACAGAGCTTGACTCATACCAATCATTCAAAAGAATTTGGAGAATAAATGAATGAATGCAGAATTCCTATCCAATAATAAGCCTATCCATCTTCTATGCAGAGCAATGGATCACAGTCCCATGCAATCAGAAGTGGCCCACTTTGGTGTTATTTCTATGTGTTATGCAGGCAAAATTTTTCTGAGTGTTTAAAATATGTTCCCTCTCTTATACTTGTTGATACCTGAAATGTTCTTGACCTAAAAATCAGAGTTGCTTGTAAATCCATGACACCATATTTTTTTCTGGGAGCAGATATTTCTTTGCTATGAAAAACAAAACATAATAGGCCTAGGTGCCTGCAGGAAAAGGTAAGGTAACTAATGCAGAGATGAATAGCTAGGAGAAATGAAAATAGATTTTGCTTACTTCTCAGTTTAGCCAGTAATTGGGGTAGACAAAATTTTCCCTTCTGTCCTTGTAGCATTTTGGGGAATCTTTGAGATAATGAGAAATGCTAAGAACTTTTAATGTAGGGCTTTGACAAAATGAGAAATGCTAAGAACTTTCAATGTAGGGCTAGGAGATGGGGATATAAGGCAGGGGCTAACAGAGGAGCGAAACCATAGGGTCCAATAAACTCATTTAAGTCATGTGGTTCTTAATGAAGATCAGTTTCCAAAAAAAGCATATATCTAATTAAGTTATGCAAAACATCTTTCTGCAGAATATTATGTTAATCAATTTTCCTTTTCGTCTGTATTATACCAGGCCTTTCTATCATTTATTTTACTTTTAAAACATTTATGATTCAAACAGTTTTATTATGACTCCTGAGAGCCCTTGCATGGAATTTAGTATATTTATTATTTCTTATTACTATTGCTATGCAGGTCAAATTATTAATTTTAGAATCATCATGTAGCTTTAGAATATTTTGTAACTTGCCTGTGCTAGGAAAATTTTATTTGATGTGTTCTTTATGAAATCAGTAGATAGTAAGGCCTAATCCTTTTTGAATTTTTATATTTGTTAACATTTCTACAGAGATTCATTGTTTTACATAAAATGAATGGAAGGATACTTAAAAGTGTAACGTATTCTTGGGAAATTTTTGAATTTATTATGAATATCTGAAGTTCTGGGCAAGAGAAAAAAATGTCTTTGAGATGTGGACTTTATCTGGTAGGTTAATAAAGCTCAAATAAGAGCTTCATTCAAATAATCCCAAATAAGAGATGAAAAAGGACATACACGTAGATATACTCCTGGTAAAATTATTGTGTTTCTCAATTTAAAAAGAAAATATCACAGCTTTTATTTAGAAAAAAATTTATAAATGTGAGAAGTCACAATAGCTAAAAGCTAGTATAAATAGTGAAATAACATCTATATGTAAAAAGGAAGTGATTGGGATGAGCAATCCTGAAGTCACCCAAAATTTCAGTTCCCTGTCATGATGAAAGAAAGATATTGTTGGATGAGCAAAGAATTAGGGGGAGTATTAGCCACTTAGCCTTCCTGATAAAATAATCACAACAGGGTTCTGGCTGAACAACTGATATAAGCAAAACCAAGATCTCCAGAAAAAGGAACACATACACATAGTTAACCCTAAAAACACAATGTTAGAGTGACTGAGAGTTTGCAGTACAAATGCTAAATAAGTATTCCTGAAGTAGAAGTGAAACCGAGACCCTGTGTTTGGGGGAAATGTACTGAGTGACGGAATCACAGTGTGCTAAACTGATAGTCTATCCTGTGGGTTAGGGTGAATGGCGGTGAGGGTGCGAGGTGAGCTGTAGTGGGGGGAATAAACCATTCCCAAGGCACATCTTTGGAGTAGGGAAGCAGTGAAGGAATGGAACATGTTGCTAAGAAGCAAATAGGGCATATCTTGGTAACCTTTGTCTGTAGTGTGCAGGGTGTGCGTTAGCATTTTTTGTAGAGCAGGTCTGCTGGCAACAAATTCTCTCAGCTTTTGTTTACCTGAAATCTTTAATTTACTTTTATTTTTGAACAAAAGCTTAGTAGATATAGAATCCTAATTTTCCCCCAGCATATTACTGTACTGTACATAAAACTTGACAAAGTTACATAGTTTCATTCTTCTACATATAGCTGTCCCATTTTCCCAGCACCATTTGTTGAAGAGACTATCTTTTTTTCCACTGGATATTTTTTCCTGCTTTGTCAAAGATTATTTGACCATTCTCTTACACCATACACAAAGATAAACTCGAAATGGATAAAAGACCTCAACGTGAGGCAGGAATCTATTAAAATCCTAGAGGAGACCATAGGCTGTAACCTCTTCGACATCAGCCACAGCAACTTCTTTCAGGACATGTCTCCAAAGGCAAAGGAAACAAAAGCGAGAATGAACTTTTGGGACTTCATCAAGATAAAAAGCTTCTGAACAGCAAAGGAAACAGTCAAAACAAAATGGCAATCACCGGAATGAGAGAAGATATTTGCAAATGACACTACAGACAAAGGTCTGATATCTAAGATCTATAAAGAACTCCTCAAACTTAACTCTCAAAAAACAGATAATCTCGTCAAAAGATGGGCAGAAGACATGAACAGACACTCCAAAGAAGACATACAAATGGCTAACAGACACATGAAAAAATGTTCATCATCATTAGCCATCAGGGAGACTCAAATCAAAGCCACACTGAGATACCACCTCACACCAGTGAGAATGGCCAAAATCAACAAGACAGTAAACAACAAATGTTGGAGAGGATGTGGAGAAAGGGGAGCCCTCTTACACTGTTGGTGGGAATGCAAGTTGGTGCAGCCACTTTGGAAAACAGTGTGGAGATTCCTCAAGAAATTAAAAATAGAGCTACCCTGTGACCCTGCCATTGCACTACTGGGTATTTACCCCAAAGATGCAGATGCAGTACAAAGAAGGGCCACATGTACCCCAATGTTCATAGCAGCAATGG
>CM052895.1:104769877-104794587 GCA_028534135.1 Potos flavus | reverse complement strand
CATCTCGTATCCAATAAATATGGGATTAAGGAGTTGTTCGGGGCGGCAGTCTTCTCAACTGCCGACCCCTGCTCCCAATCTCTATTGCAGCTGACTTGTTTGTGCCTCATTCTTCTCCCGTGCGCCGTCAGGAAGCGGCACATAATATTTGTGACAAAATGTCCTGTGCATTTCTTTGTGTAAGCCAGAAATATTGCTTCAAGCTTCCTAGCAATTAACACACAGAGGAAAACAAAGTTAAATTAAATTTTATCATGCCCCTAAATAAACATAAAACAATGCTTCAAGACAAGACTATGTTTCTTTTGAATGACCAGTTCAGTGGCTTTCTACATTTTGTGGATGTTGGGACATTGTAAACAATGTCTTCCACATCTTCTCAATAAATACAAAAGTAAACTTTGCATTTCGTATACATTGATGTAGGCAAAGGCCTAAAACCAAAGTATAATTCAGTAAAGCAATTTCATGAGTGTGGGGGAACATATGACATATGCATAATTCTTTGATGGCCAGACAAAACTCCAATCTCGGCCCTGAATTTAGGGTACCTAGAGATATAAGCAAACTCAACTCAGCAAATTTTTTACAGATAATATTTATTAAAACCAACTTTTTGAGAATATATTGCCCAGAACAGAATGAAAGTTATACTTTCTGAGAACTATCTGGGAGTATGATTTTTTGGGCCCAATTATGAAAGAATCATAAACTTAATTATTAAATGAACTGAAAGTTGGGTTGATATTTACTTATTAGGTGTCTAGTCACATGACAGGCCACCATAAATCAAATCACCTAATTAGGGAGATAACATTATTTTTTTTTTACTCAGACTTTCCAAAATCACAGAAGTCTTTATTAGAACAACAAATGTGATAAAAGTGTAACCTCGACGATGGAAGGAACTTATCTTCTTTAGGGCTTGATCCCTAAAACTATCACTTGCCGACACATGTAGTTATAAAAGATGAATTTTATTTTTAAATAATGAGGGAATCAATACGTGGAACAACTGATCTGAAGTAGAATCCAAAGAGCGGGCAAATATACAGGCATCAAGACCTGAGAAGAACTTACAAATAGATGCAAAACTGAAGACACTAGCTAATATCCACAGGAAGATAATGGATTGCATTTACCAGGCACAATCTGCATACCTATGAACCAAAATTTTTTGCATTACTGTCAGATTTTCACAGCTTAGTTGTAAAGTAGCTCAAAGACTGAGCAATAGGCTGAGATCACAATGAAGTAAGTACTAGACAGGAAAGTCAGTAAGTCTTTCAGTCTTTTTCATAATATTTCCCTACAGTAGGCACTCTGAAGTATTTTTAATGAGCTAATCACACATATTGATTAAACAATACATTTATTTATTTATTTATTTATTTATTTATTTAATTTTTTTCAGTGTTCCAAGATTCATTGTTCATGCACCATACCCAGTGCTCCATGCAATACATGCCCTCCTCAATACCCACCACCAGGCTCACCCATCCCCCCACCCCCCTCCCCTCCAAAACCTTCAGTTTGTTGCTCAGAGTCCGCAGTCTCTAATGGTTCTTCTCTCTCTCCGATTTCCCCCCATTCACCCTTCCTTACCTTCTCCCAATGTCCTCCATGTTTTTCCTTATGCTCCACACGTAAGTGAAACCATATGATAATTGACTCTCTCTACTTGACTTATTTCACCCAGCGTAATCTCTTCCAGTGCTGTGCATGTTGATACAAAAGTTGGGTATTCATTCTTTCTGATGGAGGCATAATATTCCATTGTATATATGGATCATATCTTCTTTATCCATTCATCTGTTGAAAGGCATCTTGGCTCTTCCCACAGTTTGGCGATTGTGGCCATTGCTGCTATGAACATTGGGGTACATGTGGCCCTTCTTTTCACTACATCTTAATACATTTAAATTGGATATATCATATAGAGAAATATTTAAAGAAATACAAAGCTGTAATTTTTACTTTTTCTCACTATTCTTAGCACTGTGAATATAAATTCTTTTCTCAATTTGCCTTCAAATAGATAAGCTCAGGTCCTTTTGCTTACTTGTGTAAAAATCTGTGCCTGTTTCGCTCTGTCTTTGGGCATTTAGGGTCATTTCTTTTTTCTGCTACAGGTGCTCTCCTCAGAGGAGTATAATACTTCTTATATGTTTTACCTTCTGACAGTTTTTAGCTCTTTTGCTATCTACTCAAGTTCTGCTTACCCCTTTATTCAAGGGAAAGAAAAAAGTCAGAAGTACGGGTTGCCCAGAGACTTAAAATAGGTTTCTGAAGTGAGGGCAGCCATTTTCAAATTTAATTAATTAATTAATTAATTAATTTTTTGTGTGACTGAGCCCTTAAACCTTGGAGTCTGATGCTTCCTTGGGTCATAGGTGTCAGAATTTAATAGATCATTGGACACCCCGTTGGTGTTTGGAGAATTGGAGAATTGGTTGTTGGTGTTGGCAACACCCTAGGTAAGTGATGAGCAGAGAAGGTTGTGGAGAAGCCATAAGAGGAAATCCAAAAGATCGTTGTGTGTTGGAAACCAAGAGAGAATTTTCTAAGAAGGAAATAAATGGTTACGAGCATCAATGCTGCAAAGAAGTCAAGTAAGGAAAGGCCTGAAAAGTATGAATTGTATTTAGTACTAACTTTTGAAAGTAATTCCAGGAAGAAGTCAGGGCAAGAATGGGGTAAGGGTAGAGGAGTTCATAAAAAGCGGCTTGAGGAAAATCAGTTGCAGTGATTTAAAAATTACCTCAAAATGAAGAAGTGAAAAGCACCTAGTGGATATACATTTTTTGACTCTTAGTGTGCCAAGCAGCAATTCCAAGCTGTTCATACATTTTGTCATCCTAGGAAAGCTCAGTAATTTTTGCTCTTGCTTTGTAGATGATAGTGACAAAATTACACAGATAGTCCAAGGCAAAGAAGATATGAACCTAGATCTGTAGGACTGCACATTTTCTCTATTTTTAATCACAACAGAAAAGCTAGAGTTTCTCTGTCCTAAAAAATTCTCTAATTCATAACTTCTATTCCTCTAAGATACCAGATAACTGATTTCAGTTATTTTGTAGGGGTCTCTTGGGTCACATCACAATAATACAATTTAGCCAGACTTAAAGGGGGGCACCTTATATACTAGTGACCAATCTTTTTCTTTTCTTTAAATCGCTTCTTATAATGCTATTTTTGAGTTAGCTCTGAGAAGAAAATTGACTCTAAATGCCTAATATAGTTTCAAAATGTCATAAACTTTTAATAGATCTCTAAAAACAGTTTTGCTTTTTTTTTTTTAATAAATGCTCTGTCTCTGAGATGACAAATGAGAGTTTAGATATAGCCAGTGCATTTATATCTGAGTCAACCATCCACAGAGCCGCTTGAGATGGAGAGGATATTTTTATTCTTTATTTTTCTTGCTAATTAATATGAATTGGTGCCACTGGACTTTAATTAGCTCAAAGTAGGCATTTTCCCCCTTAAACAAAGAGATTTTGCTTTACCATTTTATTTTATTCATTTATTTAAAAGATTTATTTATTTTAGAGAGAACGAGAAAGAGAGGGCGCACTTGTGCAAGTGGGGCAGAGATAGAGCGGGAGAGAGAATCCTAAGCAGATTCTGTGCTGAGCAAGAGCTGGATCCCAATACCCTGAGATCATGACGTGAGCCTAAACCATGAGCTGCACTTAACCAACTGAGCCACCCAGGTACCCCTTGTTTTACCATTTTAAAACATGATTCCGTTTCATCTGTAAAACTTTACTACTCGGAAAGGAAAAGAAAACCTTAAAATCCAGTCGAGAATAGGTTTCTTGAAGGCAGGGCACTACTAATGAGAGAAAACCAGTAATTGTTTCAACTCACTGTTAAAGTCAGTGTTTTCCAGTGGGAATGCAAAAGCAGCATATTCCAATGGCTACCATTTTGTTTTATTTTGTTTTTGTTTTGAGATGAACAGTCACAGTTTATGGCAGCTTTTGAGATTGGCAACATTTATATAATTTTACCGTAGAAAGGATTTCGTAGTTCTTTTAGAGCATTGCTTCCCAAAATAAAGCATACAAGCTGAGGGGATGGTGTGTTTAGTGTATCAGCAAGGGGATATGAATTCTTTAAGAAAAATTTTCGACTGTTTATCTTCAATTTGCTAATGATCTCTAATATAATATATACACTTTCGGGATTATGAGAGGGCCTTCCACATAGCTTCCTAATTTTAATGATCGTATTTGCCTTTATGTTTCTGGTATTACTCCCATCAAAGAAATCTCAACTGGTGCTAGGGGCACTTCATGAATGGGTGTGGCATAGTAGATAAAACTGATAAAAGTAGTAAATGCATTGAATCTTCATGAGGCATGCAGAAAAGATGTTCCAAACTCAAAAGAGCCTGAACCGTTTTATTCTGAACCATTACCTCAACGAAGAATGAATGCTTTAACAAGTTACCAAGTGAGAATTTATTACAATTGCCACTAAAGAATTGTTTGCTATCTGGCTTTTAGTTTAGAATGAGAGCTGATTGTTCTGATTTAGCAAAAAAAAAAGCCTGGAAGTTATTAATGATATTTTGTAGGACATACTTAAACAATAACAACGACATGCTCTGAATTTGTATTGTTGAGTTTAAAATACAGGAACAGACTAAATATAGGACCAAGTCTGGGGCTACATCTTTCTGCTTTTAAAAACACTGACAATTTAGTTTCAGGAAAAAAATCGTCACATTACATTAATATAGTAAATTTACATTTTATTTTTGTTTTAGTTAATCTAATTGGCTGGCAAGTTTATTCTGCTTTCACAGTTTTGTTAGAGCTAACCACAGTACCTTTACCTCTGAGCATATTTTATTAACCTTAAAACAAAGTGGTCTTGGTCAATAAGAATCTGGAAGAAATGTTTTCCTTTTGAAGTCATCTGTGGCTGAGAGATGATTGTCTGCCAAATGATCCATTTGTTTTAGATGGGGTTTCCTAGAAGCAGAGCCAGAGATTGGGATTCTCGTATAAAGATTTATTGAGGAAGTGATTTCAGAAGAGGATGGGGGTTAGTGAGAGCAGGATAGGACAGAGGGAGAGCTAAGCTAGGATGTGGTCTCAGCTGGAGACCAGCTGGAACCAGGTTGGTTCCATTGGAAGCTATAGAGCATGAATTTCTGCAGCTTATCCAGTGTCACCCTGGGTTGCTGCCCCCTGGAGTTATTATAATGGCTCCCATTAGGAGGAGGGAAATAGCTATGAGCCACTAATGAGGGCTAAGGCATGAGAACTGGGAGATGGGTGTTCTAGCCCAGTAGAGTGGATCTGGGCAGAGCAAACATGAGGCCTGCTATAGTACCTGCCTTGCAGTGCTCAGACGTACTTGCTTCTCAAATTAAGTTAACTCCATCTAGTCACAGTTTTTCCAGGGTCCTGAATGGTCAATGTTTGGGGAAGACTTGCAAGAAGTTTATTTAAATAAACTATAGTTCCTGTAGTGCAATTGATCCGGACATACTCTTTATCCTTTCTTTTCTACCAGCTATTCTAGAATGTCTCTTCCTTGGCTATCACCTCTGTTGGACTAGTTGGCTTGCCATATGGCATCTGATGCAGTTACCATGCTTTTATCAGCCTGTGGTTATTGGACTTGTTCATTATAGTAAAATTGGTCATAGAAATACAGAGATAACCCAACAAATCTCCCTGCTTTCATTGGCTAGCCATACTTTATTTCCTCATGATGAACAGGGTCATTTACTCCTGCTGGTATGGTAACTGTTTTTTGTCTGATGGTCTACTGGCTTGAGGAGCTGAAAGTAACCAGGAGTTAGTTATAGCTTTAAGTTTATTGGGATTCTCCCTGTGTCTCCTGGTGGAAGCATCCCTCCTCTAGGAACCAGGACCAAAGAGCCTAAATTACAGATGTGAGGAAACACAAATTGTCTTGAATTTGGGTGACTGGGAGTGATGGTGAGTAGGCCCATTCCTGCTTTTACTCCTTTGTTCCCAGACCTTCCATTATTCTTACTGGTGACACATCTTTATTAATGTACATTGTTTTAGGGTATATACTACATCCTGAAGAAGAGCTCTCCATCCATGTAAAGTTTCTTCAACAAGGTGGAACTTCAAGAGCCCTCAAGAGGACATTCCACCACTATTAAGTTAGCAGCTTCTGGATGATCCAGAATATGGTGGGATCAATAAATAGATACCATGGCTGTGGTATCTGTTGCCATAGATAACTGCTCATCTTGTGCCATAAAGTTTGTCTCTTGGTCCCTAGCAATGCTAAGTGGGATTTGGAGGCTTAGATCAGATACTTTGGAGTGCTGCTAGCTGGGCGCTATGGGCAGAGACTAAAAGTTGTTGACAGTCCAGATGAAATATTGCCCCTATGATGCAGAAGAGGTTTGATGTAATCACCTTGTCACCAAATAACTGATTGGTCTCTTAGAAGGATGATACTGTATTCTCAGTGTTATTGGTTGCTGGCCTATTGGACACTCACTGGTGGCAGTAGTTGATCATCCGTCATGAGAGGAAATCCATGCTGTTTGGGCTTTCATGTGGCCTTCATCTCTGTCACCATTACTTCTTTGTTCTAGAGCCCATTGCATGAACACTGAGTTGTAGCCAACAACAGATGCTGGTTGCCATCTATTGGCTAAGTCACCCTGTCAACTTTGTTATTTAGTTCCTCTTCCATGACAGACACTGTCTTGTGAGCACTGATTTATGATGCAAATATTGTTATATGTTGTACTCATTCCCAGCTCCATACAAATGCTTCTTCCATGATCCTAATCTAATCATACTCCTACCAGGCTTCTAACTTACCATATAAGGCATTTACCATGCAGTCAATTTTTACCCATATTGTAGAATTCTTCTTTGTGATTCACAAAGTGAATGACCAGATGCACTGCTTGAAATTCTTCCCAGTGGAGGATTTCCTCCCTATGGAGAACGCTCAGCATTGTCTTTCAGGGCCATCCTTGAGTGGAGTCCAGTTCAATAGCAGTACATTTTCAGCTTGAACCTACATACCAAGCCAATCCACCTATGAACCAAGCTCAGGTTTTCCCCTCCACCACTAGCTATAAATAGAATTTGCTTTGGATCCCCCTTTCTGATGGGTATGGAAAATAATGCTTTTGCAAATAATCAGACCTGCCAAGGCAGAGAATTCACTTTTTTTTTTTTTTTAAGTTCCACCCCTCTTACAATAAGTATTGTGTCTACTATTTAGCTCTGTTTACTCTCAGCTGAAAAAGATGAAAGTACCTTTAAATACTGCCACATTTTGCTTTATACCGATAATTAATAGATTTGAGCCTTCCATTTTCTCTCTTCAATGCATTATTGGCACTTAGCATCATTCAAACAATTCTGAAGTCCTTATAGCTACTATTCCTCTCTGTACCTCTCAAAGCCAAAGGCACAGGATCTGTCAGTGTATCCTACTATACCTGTATTCCACTCCAGTTCACTACAGGTGAAACTTTTAGTCATTCAACTGCTACAGCATGCCAGGACCTAGTAATATTCCACTGCCACTGATGCTGTCCTTTAATTGGTGTATAGCTTTGAATGCTCTTACCTCAGAATCCCATTGTTAGATCAAGCTTCCTAGGACCTATCAGTACAAACTCTGTTAGGTTGAGTTCTCTAGAAGCAGAGTCTGAGGTGAAGATTTGTATGCAAGAGAATTACTGAGGGAGTACTCTGAGAAGTTAGAATGAGGGAAAATGGAAAGAGTTGGGGGGGGGAGCTAATCAAGGTATAGGTTTCAATAGGAGTCTATCTTCAGCCTGATCTCAGGAAGCTCTGGAGCCTGATTTTCACCATACAGGTGGTCACTTTGAGGCAAAGGGCCTGATTTTGTATACCAGTGTGTCAGTCAGTCTTTGTTGTTCTCCCTGGGAAATGGGAAAACTTCCCAGGCAAGATGGCTTCCACTTAGCTGGGGATAATTCTAGAGAAGAAAGGGTGCAATTCTGAGGTCTTAGCAACGAACACTTACAGTAACTGGGGGATGAGTTCACCAGCCTAGTAATGGGCCCAAGACACCAACAGCTTTCACATTTCTTTCTCCTTTCAGTTAAGCTGGGGCTATATGACTATTTCTAGCCAATGAAATGCACAATTTCTAATCTTTTTCCTGTTACTGTAATTTGGAATGCTGCATGTTCCAGTTGGTGAGTCTATATGAGCAGAGACCCCTGGAAATCCTTAATGGACATGGAATATGGGTGGGAACCAAAATCTCATTGTGTAAATTCAACGAGAATTAGGATCAATTTACTATTGCAGCATTGACTTAGCCTATCATGTCTAACACAGGGTCTATCTATTACTTAATTTTGAGAAAGACTACTCTATAACCAATTCTGCCTTACAGATGAAGAAACAGAAGCCCAGAGACATTATGTGATTTGTGTGAGTGTGAATCAGCAGCAGAAACAGGATTCAAACTCAGGCTTCCTAGATCTTCCTTATATCAGCTAGTAAGCACCAAGAATCCTCCATTAATATCATTTTACCACTAAATGAATGGAAGAAAGGGTTTCAACATAGTCAAAACTTATTCACTTATTCAATAGATGTATATCGAGCACTTAATATTTATTAAACACAATTGTAGGTGCTAGGGATATAGCCAAGAAAGACAAGTCTCTGCTCTCACGGAACTTACTTTTTTTTAAGATTTATTTATTTATTATTTTAGAGGGAGGGAAAGGCAGATAGTGCAGAGGGGAGAGGCAGAGGGAGAGGGAGAGAGAGAATCTCAAGCAGATTCTGCACTGAGCATGGAGCCCGACAGAGCTTGATTTCACAACCCTGAGATCACGACCAAGCCAATACCAAGAGTTGGCCACTTAACTTACTGAGCCACCTAGGCTCCCCCAGAACTTACCTTTTAATAAATACTGAACCATTGATCTCACTGATGGAGCTTTTCTAAGATGAGTTTAAAACTTTAATTTTAATACTGTATAAGTGTTTTCCATATAAAATAGATTACAGTTGTGTTTTTAAGCAAAAATCTAATATACTAATACATATATAAACACTCACACATATGACTCAAGTCTTTTTTAGATGCTATCACATGTGAAAATCATGTTTCTTATTTACTATCATCTATGCTTTTCACTAATGAGGGTGCATAAATGTAACTTTGTCTTGGTAGGTCATTGTTATGACTTCAGCCTGCAGCTTTGCACATTATTTAATACATTTGCTTGGTTGTGAGTCCTTCCATCTCAATTAAATATCTGCACTTCAAAAAGTTTTTTACCATTGCAATTCAAAAGTGGCTTTTTGGAAGTTAACTTCCTGACATTCCAGAGAATATATGTCTCAAGTTGATTGAAGGATGAAATCCACCTGTCACAGTCTTATTTAATAATTCCTCAGGCTCTTCCTATGTGTATGACTGGCACTCATCATCATCATCATTCACTTATTCAGTCTAACAATATGCAACTAACATTTATAGAACTCTCAGCTATAGGCCAGGGACAGTGATTTGAAAAGCAGACACAATCACTGTCCTCATAGAGATTACAGTCAGGTGACATAGAAGGACATTATGGAATAGTCACAGAACCTAATGGAAAATATCAACGGGGTGGTGAATGTATATTGATCACTATTGTGCAGATGATTATTACCATTGTCAGCAGCAACAACAAACATGAGATATTGAATACCGTCTCTCATTTTCTGTACATTCTAAAGTGCACATCTTTTCCATATTTTAATATTTCTGAAATAAGTTTGTACCTTCTAGTTTATGGCATCTTGATGTGAAGTTTTAGGAATATCTTAGTCAACTTATTTTATTTCATATGAGCATTGAATGAAAAATCTATGTCTCATACAGTTCTTTCACTAGGAATAAAACTTATCATTGGGTTAATTGGCAACATTTTAAAATTTCTTAGTGGCATATAAAATAACGGTGCACTTAAAATCATTGGTTTCTTAGAATATATATAGCTGTGCCTTTTACCTACTGTGTGCTGGGAATACAAAGATGTATTTCATAGCCTCTGTTCTCAGAAAAGTCACTTCAACTTCAGTTAAATTTAACACTACCTGGCAGGAGTCACTGAGTGTTTTTTGTCTGGGGCACCAAAATAGGAATGGGTAATAGCCTGTTTCATTTGCTAAATATTAGGAATACCTGCACCTCACATACTCAGCCTGTCTTCATTTGCTAGAAGTATCCCCCTTTTCCACCAAGTTTTCCTAATAATTTACTTCTGTAGCCAATAATGATTTGAAATAGCAAATACCATAAGCTGGTTGGCTTTACGATAGTATCATAGTACTTTCATATAACTAAGTGACACTGTCTGAGATTTTAAAAGCCAAATTCGGGAAGAGGGAAAGAAAGGACACTATGTGCAAATATTGCTCTGATAACATAGCCAATTTGGTCAGAAGCACGTTTAGCCCAATATTGGTTAACACCGCTTCAGAGAGGACAGCTTGCAGCCTTGATTCTGACTGGAAGGGATGCAGACTAGGAGGGGAAGAGCGTTTTACCTGGATAACAAGTTTATTTGTTGAATGCGAAGATGATGAAAGAAAGAGCATGTGGGTGTACATGTGGAGTGGGAAGAAAGGGGCACATGTAAGACTGTCATACCCAGACTTGTTTTTTAAATTATTTATTTATTTATTTATTTATTTAGAGAGAGAAAGAGAGAGAGTGTGTGTGAGCAGCAGGGAGGGAAAGGGAGACAGAGAGAGAGAGAAAAAAAAATCTTAAGGTACTCCCTACTGAAAACAGAGCCCAGGGGGGGTGGGGGAGCTCAATCCCTGAGATCATGATCAGAGCCTAAATCAAAAGTCAGATGCTCAACTGAATGAGCCACCCAGGTGCCCCATATCCAGACTTTTTAATTAGCTTTTGGAATATAATAGATCCTCAATAAGTTTTATTTAATGTTTGACTGATAAGGAAGTCTGAGATGTCCTGAAACCCAGGTTATCCTTTATTGTTCACCCATCTAGACCGAATATTTGGTAATGGTAACAAGCACAGCTAAGTTTGAGGGGCAGAGAAATCTTAAAGGATTTCATTATGTTACTTTCACTGAAAGTTTTACTGTAGAACTTCATTATAGTTTTTTGTTGTTGTTCTTGCTTTTTTCTCCTTAGGGGAGTCACACTACAAGAAAGCTTACTAGCTAAAACTAGCTACTGATAACATACTTCTGGCATGTCAACAAATAAATTCTCTTGAATCCAAGCCAAAATGGAATCTTCTCCTGTCGTCCACAACATTAGAACACTGTTTGAGAATATGTTCCTTTATTTCTGTTAGGTGAATGCATTGGCTCTCTGAATACACAATTCCTGATTACTAAGGACTAACCCACCTACATTTGTTAAGAGAACTGCCATTTAATGGGTTTATTTATTTATTTTATTACTTTTTAATTTTATTTTTTCAATGTACCAAGATTCATTGTTTATGTACCACACCCAGTGCTCCATGCAATACGTGCCCTCCTTAATACCCACCACCAGGCTCACCCATTCTCCCACTCCCCTCCCCTCTAAAACCCTCAGTTTGTTCCTCAGAGTCCACAGTCTCTCATGGTTCGTCTCCCCCTCCGATTTCCCCCAATTCACTTTTCCTTTCCTCCTCCTAATGTCCTTCATGTTATTCCTTATGTTCCACAAGTAAGTGAAACCATATGATACTTGACTTTCTCTGCTTGACTTATTTCACTCAGCATAATCTCCTCTAGTCCTGTCCCTGTTGATACAAAAGTTGGGTATTCATCTTTTCTGATGGCTGAGTAATATTCCATCGTATATATGGACCATATCTTCTTTATCCATTTGTCCGTTGAAGGGCATCTTAGCTCTTTTCACAGTTTGGCGATTGTGGCCATTGCTGCTATGAACATTGGGGCGCATATGGCCCTTCTTTTCACTACATCTGTATCTTTGGGGTAAATACCCAGTAGTGCAATTGCTGGGTCATAGGATAGCTCTATTTTTAATTTTTTGAGGAACCTCCACACTGTTTTCCAAAGTGGCTGCACCGACTTGCATTCCCACCAGCAGTGTAAGAGGGTACCCTTTCTCCACATCCTCTCCAACATTTGTTGTTTCCTGTCTTGTTAATCTTTGCCATTCTAACTGGTGTAGGTGGTATCTCAATGTGGTTTTGATTTTAATTTCCCTGATGGCTAATGATGATGAACATTTTTTCATGTGTCTGCTAGCCATTTGTATGTTTTCGTTGGAGAAGTGTCTGTTCATGTCTTCTGCCCATTTTTTGAGATGATTATCTGTTATTTGGGTGTTGAGTTTGAGAAGTTCTTTATATATCTTGGATATCAGCCCTTTGTCTATAGTGTCATTTGCGAATATCTCCTCCCATTCTGTGTGTTGCCTCTTAGTTTTGTTGACTGTTTCCTTTGCCTGCAGAAGCATTTAATGAGTTTAGATAAGCAGTTCATTCTAGGGTGTCTTCCACCCTGTCACAATTTAAGAAGTTCAACTTCTTTGTTAGCTTTTGAGACAGAATTCTCCTCATGAAGTGACTTCTTTGAGATTAAAACCAAACAAAACAAGCAGGTATCAAAGGGAAAGAAGGAATATTTGGCATACCAGAATTATACTGCTGTGAGAAACAAACACTGTAATTCTGAGTCAGCAATGCTACCTCTGGAGCCTGAAAATAGTTCCTGAACCAACATCACATACTCTACAACACAAATAAACGAACAAAGAGTATAATGCAAACATCTCAAGCCCATATTCTCAAGGTGCAACTCGCCATTTCTTTAAAGCAAAGAGGAAGATTTCAATGAGTATTATAAAAGACTCAATTGTTTTTAATCTTTTCTGAATTAGAAAAACGTCTGTTGGGAGGCCCTGGGGAATATAGGAATAAACATTGTCTTGAGACCTGTGATCTGGCCCTAAAATTCTACCTCTCACCACCTCCGTGACCTCGAACAGGTCACTTCACCCTTCTGGGTCTGTTTCCTACCTATACTTAGACCCCACTGAGGATTATGAAACCATTGAAGGTTGGAGTAATCTCTAAGATTATTTTTAGCTCAAATATTTTTTTGGTTTCATAAAAAGGATGATGGTTGAAGTTAAAGAATTTTTTGAAAGATTTGTGCAGGGGAAATGATGAACTGTTGATGAGACTAATAGTTATAATATAGCAGGAAGGAAAACTAGCATTTATTCAGTGCCAGCTGTGTGCCAAACATTGCGCTAAATGCATGTAACTTATTTAAGATTTACAACAGCACAGCCAGGCAATATTATTATCCTTATTTGACAGATGAAAATAAATCGAAGTTAAGCAATTTACGTAGCTGGTAAATGGTGGAACCAGAATTTGAACCCAGGAAAAGTTCACCAAAGCCACTGTTCTTTTTAGGAAGCAAGGAAGGAAATTAAGAATACATACCTGTTAGAGAATAACTCTGCTATTTTGAGGGAATGTTTTCTGAATGAGTTTATAATATTGGAGCTTTAGTGTAGTCCTGCTGGCTTTTGAAACTCTTTGCAATATGCACAGTTGGGGCAATAGAACCTACGTGATATTTATGATGTTTATTTCAACTTGGTAACCTTCACAAAGCAAAAAAAATATACTCACTATTTTATTCATTTCACCCATGGGCTCTTTCTTGTTATTTTATACTTTAGGGAGAAGGGAGAAGATTATTCCCAATGAGAAGAAAGAGCAAGACCAAAGCTTCAGCTCTGAGCCCACTATATTACAATGTTACTGCTTTTCAAAACACTTTAAGGGCCCAGAAAACCTACATTCAGCATTGGCTTCTATGTGTATTACAGGGTCTGCCAATAGTAAGTGCTCAATAAATGCAGTCTCTTTCTACTTATAAACTAGATTCATATTTTAAACAAAAAATGAAAAGAAAATGGGGAATGATAAATGGCCCATATACCCCTCAAGACAAAACAATTCAGTAGTTGTGCAAGGGAACTAAAATGTGAAATTATGAATTATACAAAGATGAACATAAAAACAAATTATGAATGTTTGCATTTTATGTAGAGTGCACTTCTGGTTTCGAAGACATGTTTGCAAATTTTAGCATCTGGAATTTTCAGGCAGGCTTTAGCCTATTTGAAATTCCCCAGCAGTATTAACACTGAGCATCCTCATAATTTGTCAGGGTTGTAGTCCCCCATTTAAAGTCAAGAATAGCTCCCTGAGTTATTTTGGCTTACGTTTTGAAAAGAGACCAGAGCAGCTGCACAGGAGTGTTGGGTGTCCTCATAGTTCATCCCTTGAGTGATGTTTCTTCCACTTATTGCTGTTTGTTCCTATTTTTAAATCATTGTCAGTACTTTTTCCTTGGCTCTTCTCACTGTCTGCACTTTTCTGGCTCTTCTACACAAATGGTTTTATGTCCTTTTTCTCTTGGATTTAGCATTAGTTGAGCTCATTTGCACATTTTTGGTCAAAAGTGAATAAAGAGTTTTTAAAGCATTCAGCAGATATAGATCCCAATTTTACTTTTATGGTTTCGAACAATGTATAATATTTCATATATTAAGCTCTTGGGTGTTATATTCCAAATATTCTTTATAATTTGTGTTCTTCTTATAGCAACAACATGTCCCCTCAAGAGTACTGTTTTGAGGGGATTTGTTTTAAGTTTCTGCCCCAACTTCTTTCATTAGATAATTTATGTCTGCAGGGAATACTTCCTTTTCTTTGGTTACACTATGGTCTTGTATTTTGTGAATTTTCAATGCACTGAAGGCATAGAGACCTTTTTCTTTTTAGCTATTTAAATTTTAATTAGGGGATAGTCTTCTCAGGATGATGTTAATTGGGAGAAAAGCCATTATGAAATTAAGTTTCTAAGGGTTTAGAAACTAATCAATTGAGGCGTACACTTACTGACCTTCTTAATCCCATCCACATTCATGATTTCCTTCTGCTTTCATCAGAACCTAAGACTCTTTCTATACCCAGGGAAGTTACAGCTTTCACCAAACCATTCTACTAAACCCAAACCAGTTGACCTAGGAGGCATGCCCCTTCAATAACAGCACCAATCTCAAGAAAAACCCTGAGACTCATACCTGGCCATGTAAATACACATGTGAGTAGAGAACTAGTTTCTGTGTTTGCAAAATTCATTTTGAAGGTTTATTTTTTAAAACAAGGGGAGACTACAAGCCAGGTTAGGTATGTTTGATTAAATTTTTCAGCCGGAAATAAAATGGATTATGCTAGGTGATTAAGATCCACATGTTTAATGTATTGAAGACACAGAAAGAGACCTTCCTTGGCATCATACTAGAAGGTAACCCTTTCTATAGGCTGTAAATTCTTTTGGGAAAGGGACTGCATCTCATTTGTGTTCTTCCATCATTTATTATATTTCCTGGTATGTAATAAATATTCAGGAAGTGATTAATGAATAAATGAGTTAAGCAAAAGAGAACCAATGTGTAACCTGAAATGTTCCCTGCCCACCCCCGTTATTTTTAACAAAAGAAAAGGGAGCCAAACACTTATTAGGTAGCCGTTTAAGATCAGAGAAATTGTATGCATAGCAGCTGATGTAATAGGGGTGTTCTAAAATCAGCAGGCCTACATGAAGAACCTTGATTGCTTTGTGTTTTAAAGCCAAAATTATACCTTATGCTTTTAAATGGTGAAAAGCCACTGTAAATATAATCTATCAATTTGGCTATTTATCCTAACTAGCAAAAGTAATCTGAACCTCATTTTAGTTTATGGAGAATCTAATATGGACCAAACTGACAGAGTTTTAATTTTATGATTAAAATGCATCAAAGTAGAGAGCTATGATCACGTTAGCAATTAGACTTGTTATGGAATTTTGAAGATATTATAGAATTTGTCCAAGAATCCCAGAAATTGCTGAATTATACCTTCAACCTTACCCCAAGGTCATCACCCAGAAAACAAAGCAAGAAAAATGCTACACTTTGTTGCTGGCAGAGACCTTGGTTCCAAATGCCAAAGGAGAGCTCTGGAGAACTGCATTATTTTTTGTGGAGAAATGCTTTATCTAATCTTGGCTGGCCTCAATTTATTTAAATGAAGTGGCAAAGAATCTTGCTTAACCTATTTAACCTCTAAACAAAGCCACCGATGTTACCACTCTTGGGAGGTCTTAAAGAAGCAGAAAAGAGTCTAAGAGACTAAGAGAATTTATCCAAGTGTATGGGTGATATGGAGCTATGCATCCAAAATGAGAATGACCTTTTGTCTGTCTTAGAGGACTGTGTGATAAGAAAGTATCTCAGTATTAGTGGAAAAGGGAGTTCAAATGAGACCTCACACTTTTGAATTCTCTATTTTTAACTTCATCTGTAACTCTGCCCACTCAATGACTAATTAATTGTCTTTAATCCAAACTAATTGCAGTGGATTTCTTCTGGATATATAAGGAAAAAGATGGAAGAAACACCAGAAGTCCTACAAAGGACCAACACTAAGCAGAACCAATTGCCTTCTGCCATACTTCAAATGTCATAGGGGAAGAATAATCAATTTGCAAAAAAATAAAAAATTTTTTATTTTAAAATTTTTTTATTTTTATTATAAAAAATTATTTATTTAAAAAAATCTGCTACAAGGAACATTATAATGGCATTCTTTTCATAGTATTCTAAGATTCTAGTTAAGACAGTGTATTACTGCTGAAAGAATAGAAAAATAGATTAAAGGAGCTGAATAGAGAACCCAGAAATAAACCCACACAAATAGAGTCAACTGCTCTTTGACAAAGGAGCCAAGGCAATATAATGTAGCAAAGGCAGTCTTTTCAGCAAATGGTCATCCACATGCAAAAAATGAATCTAGACACAGACTTTACACCTCTCACAAAAGTTAACTCAGAATGTATCACAGACCTAAATTTAAAATGCAAAACAATAAAACTCTTGGAAGAAAAATAGGGGAAAATCAAGATGATCTTTCATTTGGTATAATGGCTTTTTAGATACAGCACTAAGAGCTTGGCCCATGAAAAAAAAGACTGACAAGTTGGACTTCATTAAAATTAAAAACTTGTGCTTTGTGAAAGACACTGTTAAGAGAAGGTAATGACAAGCTACAGACTGGGAGATAATATTTGCAAACCACGTATTTGTTAAAGTACTGGCATCCAAAATATACAAAGAACTCTTAAACTCAACTTTAAGAAAACAGGCAATCCAGTTATAGAATGTGCAAAAGGATCTAAACAGATCCCTTATCAAAGAAGATATACACATGGCAAACAGGAATTTGAAAAGGTGCTCAAAATCATGTCATTAGGGAATTGCAAATGAAAACAACAATGAGATACCACTACACACCTATTAGAATGGCAAACATCTCAAAATCTCTTAGAGGAAGAGACAACTGAAAACACCAAATGATGGTAAGGATGTGGAGCAACAGTAACACTCATTCATTTTGGTGGGAATGCAGAAATGGTACAGTCACTTTGGTAAATAGTTTGTCAGTTTCTTCCAAAGCTAAATATAAGCGTATCATATGATCTATCCGTCATGCTCCTTGGCATTTACCCAAATGAGTTAAAAACATACTGACAGAAAAACCTGCACATGAATATTTATAGCAGCTTTGTTTATAATTACCAAAAACTGGAAGCAACCAAGAGATCCTTCAATAAGTGAATGAATAAACAAACTGTAGGATATCCAAACAATGGAGAATTATTAAGTGACAAAAAGAAATGAGCTATCAAGCTATGAAAAGACATGGAAGAACCTTAAATGCATATTGCTAAGTGAAAAAAGTCAGTTTGAGAAAGACACAAACTGTATGATTCCAACCAAAGGACATCCTGGAACAGGCAAAACTATAGAGAAAGTGAGGAGATCAGTGGTTGCCAGGGGTTCAGGGGGAGGGAGTGAGGGATAAATAGGTGGCATTTTTAGGGCAGTGAAAGTATTCTGTATGATACTGTTACACAGATGGTGGGTACATGACATTTTGGATTTGTCAAAACCCACTAAACTACAGGCACAGATAGGGAAAGCTAAAGTAAAGAATGGACTTTAGTTAATATTAATAGATCATTATTAGCTCATAAATTATAACAAATGCACACTAATACACACTGTTAATAATGAGAGAAACTTTGTGTTGGGGGAGGCAGTAGAAGAGGTAAATAGGAATTTTCTGCACACTCTATGTAGTTTTTCTCTAAACCTAAAACTACTATAAAAAATAAAGTCTAGTAAAAAATTGGTAAACAAATATTATATATTTTGCATCAGTCCCTGCGATAAAGGTATCAACTTCACTTTCATATTTACCACTGTTTAGCTAAAACAGTGAGCCATTGTTGAGAGAATCAGACAGACCTGGTCTTAAATTCCCAGCTATACCATTTACCATCTACGTGATATTTGGAAAATCGTAAGATTTCTCTTAGCTGCTGTTTCTTTATGTTAAAAATAGACATTATATAGAATTTATAGAGTTATTGTGGATATCGAATATGACAATGTACAAAATTACCTGGTATATATTAGTACTCCATAAATGTTAGTTACCATCTCTAGATTTTAAAGACATTGTTTTGGGATCTGTCCTAAAATCTTAAGTCCTACAAAATGTTGCTTTGCTGATTTCAGAGTGAAAAAAAAAGACAGAATGTTTAATGCATTTAAAATGTTACATTTTTATGGAATGAAGGAAATGAAAAGAATTTTCACTTTCAAAGAAACACCATTTGACTGTTTTAGGATGGAGAATATGATGATTATTATAGCCAATAAGAGACAGTGTTGAAAAAGAACAGTTCTTAAACCAGCTCTTCTAAACACAAGCAGCAATTAACTGAGAAGGAAAGCTGGTAGATGAGGAAGAGAATAGAATTCCCGCTGGGTTCTTCACTTAGAAATAAGCAACAGAATAAGAAGTTAAATCTATAAATGTTATCATCCTGTATATAATGCCTGAGAAGACCTGAGCATCATCAAAATTTAGATATTGGTGAGTAGTTTTGTATGATGTGAACACAATCGAAACACGTTCTCTTCATAGCAGATGCTGGAAGATGAATTTTCTCCTGATTGAGCATCATTCCATACCCTACTTTCCTCTAAGATATCTAGGGCTCCTAAAGTCATAAGCCCAGACTTGAACATTAGTATCTCCCCAGAAGCTGAAGTCCTCTCAGTGCTCAAGATGCTCTATTATTATATCATGATGATCATCGTGTTTAATATGACTACAATAAGTCAAGCACTGGTCAGATGTTAGGGATAATTAAAATGAAATAGAAAATTGAAAGTTCCTTCAATCTGAAGAAAAGTCCAGATTAATATTTTCAAAGTACTAAAAATTAACTTTGTTCTGAAAAGGAAAAGTTTGTAGATACATAAATATTGAAATGAATGTATTAGTTTTACTAATACTGCTGTAACACATTACCACAAGCTTAATGGCTTACCAAAACACAGATTTCCTGTCTCACAGTTCTGTAGGTCAGAAGTCTGAAGTGGGTCTCACTGACTAAAATCAAGGTGTTGAGAGGGCTATGTTACATTGTGGAACATCTAGGAAAAAATTAGTTTCCTTACCTTTAACATCTTCTAGAGGCTGCCCACATCCCGTGACTCATAGCCTCTTTCTATCTTCAAAGCCAGCATGGCATGTCAAGTCCTCACACTGAATATTCTCACACTCCTCTACCTCTCTCTTCTACTTTTAAGGACCCTTCTGGTTACATTGGGCTCATCTGAATAATCTAGGATAATCTCCCTTTCTTAACATCAGCCGATTAGCAACCTTAATACTACCTGCAACATTAATTTCCCTGCTATATAAAGTAACATATTCACAGACTCTGTGGATTAGGATGTAGGCATTTGTGTGGGTGGGGATACTGTTCTGTCCACAATAAATAACAATCCAGGAGTTGCTGCCCCTATAAGCTCTAATAGCTCAGAACTTCATGGGAGAACTTCATGGGAGCAGTGTAGATGACCTCATTAACTAGTGAAACTAGTTCTCTAACTAGTGAAACTAGGGAGACTAGTGAAAAGGTCTTTCAGCAAACCCTACTGTGAACCCTACCCTACTGTGAAATTCTTTCCACAGAAATTTATGGCAGCAGGCAGGGGTGGACATAGCTCTTTGACATCACTTTGTATCTGCTGATCTGCTTATATCTCCTAGTAAATTTAGTGCCTTGCTTTAGCACTCTTTTTCTTTCTTTTTAAAAAAGAAGGAAATGTTAAAATACAACTAACTTTATTTCCAAGGAAGCAGATCTCTCTTTTGCATAGACATTGGGAGAGAGCAAAAATATACAAGACATAGCAAACATTCTAACTAATTATCTGATGACAAATGAATTATGTTATTTATGGCTATAGATCTATTCCCAGCTTCCTTAGAAATATTTTGGTGTGGAAACAATGAACATTGAAGAATCATCTCAGCCTGAGCTCTAAGCTGTGACAATTTCAGAGACTAATAAAAGGAAAAGAATAAACAGAAATGTTTTGTTTCTCTGAGACTGACCAAATTGGGAATGGATTCCCTGGTCTCACAGACACACCCTTCTGAAAGCAGTAAAACCACAATATGTGAAGTCCTCACCCTTCCCCAAGCCTGCCTACACCAGGGGATGGACAGGCTCAGGTCTGAACATCCTTTATCAGTCAGAGAGTCTTAGAGGTGGGATATGAATTGCCCTGTAATTTTAAAATTTATCATTTCATACTTAGGGTGAGCCCTTTTCGGTTGAATGGAGGAGATACTCCTTGGGATTTCTCAAATGTAAAATAATGAGGTTTTAAGATACCCACTAAACACAATGGTGTAATAAGCTTCTTAATTGTGTTCAGGACAGAATTTTTATGATTATGCAATCATTTTCCAATTCTCAGCCTTGTAAAATAAACATCTGGACAGGATTAAAATCCCCTGTGGAGAGAGACTGGGTGCCATTTTGCTATTTATCAACAATGTGCTGGGCTCAATAGCACTGGCTTCTCTGTTCTGTAACTTTTATCCATATGTAAAGATGACTCAGGAGAAATGTTACCCAGAGAACTCTCAAATTTTTTGATGTTTCATAGTTACCAATCTCCTCCACACTTGTTCTAACTAATTTTCTGGACCCATCACTAGTGTTTCTGATTCTTAAGGTCTAGATGGGTACAGGGGATTGGCATCTTTAGCAGGCTTCCCAGGATAACTCTGGTCATGTCGCTCTCTAAGCACACTTTGAGAAACATAGCTTTAGTTCCCTGAACCATTCTGGATGAGCGCTGTGTGCATCCACTTTGCACAGCTATCGTCATTAAAGAACACACTCTCACATCACACTCTGGGTCAATTAATCTGATTTCTCTAATCATGAGTGTTCTAATAGTTCACTCTTCAAAGTGGTGAGGGAATTCTCAGAAACCACTTTGGTTTTTGGAGAAGTGGAGTGACTGCATCAACACTGATTTTGTTTTTGTAATGTGGGCAGAGGACAAAATTAACCTTTTGTTTTCTGGTGTGAGTTAATCATTTAGTCCAAAAAAGAAAGCCATTAAAATACTCACTGTATCATTTTGTTTGATTACAAACCAAATAGATTTGGTAATTGAGATTTTGATGAATCTGGACAATTTCAAATATCCACATTGGGGCAAGTGTTGCAGGGGAGGAAAAGGAAGGAGTGAGAGTGGATAAGGAAATTATTCAAGACATTTTATTTTGAAGATACTTGCCACTCTTCCAGACATCAACTCAAGCATTCCACAAACAAGTGGCTCTTAACATTTTGGGGAGAGTCATGGACTCCTTGGGGAATCTGATTAAAGATCCAAAGCCATTCACCAGAAAGATATATGCAGACATGCTTTCACACAGAAATTCTCAAACAACTTTAGGTGTGTTATGGACCCTCCCATACCAAAGCTCATCCATATTTAGAATTTGTGTTCTGAGAAGATTGCCCTGTGCCCCCTCCCTTTAGAGGAATCTTTTTACCACTATCACAGACTCTCTTGTATTAGTCTTTATGCATTATATAAATAAGAATCACCTGGGGTAATTGTAAAGCGTATAGATGTCTGGCTTCCATCCTCAGAGAATGATTCAGTGGGTCTGGGATCCAGCCTAGGATGCTGCAGTTATTTTATGGGCCTCAGGTGATGCTGATGCAGGTGATAAATGACCACAATTTGAGAAATAGTCAAAACTGAGAAGCTGGGCAGTGATTCAGAAAGAGGTGGCTCAACTGGTATAAAAATATAGTAAAAACAAGCAGACCACTTCCCTCTTCTGCATAGAAACCTGGATTAAAAGAGTGGGACTGGCTTTTCCCATTCCAGACCCTGCTCTATCTGCCCTTGAGTTCAGCTTGGTTATCCATTTTCCCCAAAGAAAATTCCCCACAATGCCCATTTTAACTTCATATTTTTTGCATAAAAGATTAAAAATGAGGGTGCGTAAACAGAACAATTTTTCTCTCACCCCCAACTCTCACAAGGGGCTGTGGGACTATTCTGTCTTCAAAGGGACTTCATTCTCCTGTGTTCATGGAGCTTTATTGCTTACAACTCAGAAGAGGTAAGGGCAAGGTGTATTGAGTAGAAGGGCTGTAGAGACTCTTACTCTCCAGCCTCTAGATTTTTCCAGACAGTAACTTGGCTGAATATTTTAAAACAGTGCAGAAGAACTTCTGTAGGTTGGCAGCAGCCATTGGTGAGAAATTCTCTACATTTGTTGAGAGTTTATTTGTGCCAGTAGATAAGAGTACTACAGAAGCAAACAAAGACAGTTTAGATCCTGTCCTGCTTTAAAGGGCAGGCTCATCATTTGCCTTATTGATGTTTCAAAACACTGGTGAGAATAAAATACCTATCCACCCCACTCCAATCAAACAGGGCATAAAACAGAAAATTCTGTCCAAATATCTCAATATAAAAATTTAAATTTTATAATTTATATCAATTATAATTTTAAATTTTAAAATTTCTTTTACAGAACAAAGGCATATTGTTTCCATGGCATTGACCTCAGCTAACTTTCACAACACTAGCTTCAAACTTCCTTCTTTTATCCCTTACTATAAAGATTGCTTTCAGACCTTTTGTGAAGCAATGGAAGAGATTGTCACATGTGGTCTGATGCAAGAGGACATTTCAGTGGCTCTAATCAAGGCAAAAGAAAAAAACAACCAAATTTGATGAGTCTTTTATTGTTGAGTCAGTGAGATGGTTCCCTTGGCAACTAACATGGGAGGTGATAGAGCTGGAAGAGCTGAGAGCTCCTCTCCAAATTCACCCACAACTGATTAAAAGGTTTTCAGACAATGTTGATAGCACAGGAACAATGAATGTCAAATGCGATGGTGGAGAAAAATAGGGGTGGCAGGTTGGGGGAAGCAAGACAACTGCTTAAGTGTCATCAGAATTTAAGTGAAATAAAACGTATTGGAGGCACTGTTTCATTAGCATTCAAATCAATTATATTCAATCAAATCTAATTATTTTATGTTATTGTTTGTCTCCTAAGTGATTCCACATCAAGTGATTCCTTGATGTGAAAAGAACAGAACCTTCTTGATTAGAAAACAACTGACAAATATTTTATTAAAAGCCATGTGGTAAAGCATGGAGTTTCAAAGAATACAAAAGATAGTTTGGGGTTTTGAAAAACTTGGATTGTTATGAATTTCCAAAGGAAGTGGTATGTAAGGTATGGCATTCTCAACTTGGCATTGAAAAACTTGAACTCACAGCTGGCCTCTCATTAAGATGTTTTAGAGAACAAATAAACAACAGTAAAGTGTAGATGTTCTGAGTTGTGTTAATAGAGATGGAAGATAAAATGCTCAATGCCTCCATTTCCCCAGTAGACATAGGAATTTGAATAAAAATTTTTTTCTTGCTTTTCCAAAACTCTTTCCATAAACTTGGCACCTAAATCTTAGTAAAGCTGTGATTTCTACAAATTTACATCTTACCTTGTTTCTTGACTGAAAACATTGGCTGCACCCAGACAACTTCATCCTTGGAAATCTGCACCAACAACTCCATTTGTTAGGTTTCTGTTGTAGAAATACAAAATGCAAAAAAAAAAAAAAAAAAAGCATTGAGTTTAGTGAGTTAAGATATGTTTCCTATATATAAAAACAAAATTCATTAAAATGTAGATAATTTTTGATAGAATCTAATGTCATATTTATGAAATCATAATAACCTAGAAAAATAAACTGAAATATAGCCAGAGACTTATGTATAGCAGTGTATGTCACAGTAGTGTCAATTGTATAATAATACTTTAAAATTGAACATGATATATATGTCCAACTATACAAAATTTGATGAATAAATTATGACCTCTCCATTGTAGTTATTGAAAGTCATGTTTGCAAATACCAAAGGATACAGAAACGTGCTCAATATGATAAATATTGTATTGTAAAGTAAAAAAAGCAGATTGTAAAATAGTATAAAAATAGAATATACATGACATATTTACTCAAGCTTGGAAGGATATGCCATTTAAGATCTTACGTAACAGTTATTATCTCTAAATCCTAGGATTATAGGTAAATTCTGCTTTTTACTTCATCTATCTATGATATCCAAATATTTAACAATGAGCATGTGCTATATTTGCCTATTTAAAAATGGAGGTTTTTTTTTCTATTATTCAGTTATTTTTTTGAG
>CM052895.1:104711407-104755126 GCA_028534135.1 Potos flavus | reverse complement strand
AGAAAGGAAAGAAAGAAGAAAGAAAGAAAGAAAAGAAAGAAAGAAAGAAAGAAAGAAAGGAAGGAAGGAAGGAAGGAAGGAAGGAAGGAAGGAAGGAAGGAAGGGAAGGAAGGAAGGAAGGAAGGAAGGAAGAAAGAAAGAAGGGAAGAAAGAAAGAAGGGAAGAAAGAAAGAAAGGAAGAAAAGAAAGAAAGAAAGCACTTGCAGGGCAGTGAACAGTATCTTGGTACACTTTGTGTGCTCAGTGCCATGTCAGTGCCAGTGTTTGGTTCATCAGAGGCCCACACATATGTGGCTGGGCGATTAAATTAATCAATGGAGGAAATTCATCATCTCAGATAATGAAGGAGAAAGCTGTACAATAACTGTAATTCATTGTGATGAGCCACACACATACACAACCCAAAACAAAAAGCTACAAGTTCGACACGTTTACTTACTTATGACTGGAGAGTTTATATTACAAATAGGATGAGTGAATCTCCACGCAGATTGAAGAGGAGAATTGAACCTGGTTTGGTGTCACTTCCACTTCTTGATTCACTCTCCTTTTCTCCCGAGTGCAGCCACGGCGCCGTCCTCTCTTCCCCAATTCCTTCCCTGATAACAAGATCATCCTTCCACAGTCACCTCTGCTCATAGCTAATGTTCTTTCCTCTCAATTTTTATAGCATTTTCAGTCTACACTATTGACTTGGCATTTTAAATGTGATCTGTACCCTTAGACAGTTTTTCTGTGTCCTTTTTTTTCTATTAGGTCATAAGTTCATGGAAACTGGAAACCATGCTTCTTTTTTTCCGCTTTTAATTCCAGCAGTGTGTCCTGCACGTGGAAAGGGTCTTACACAACATGTTGTACATTATGTAACAACTCGGGAGCAAAAAGAGCTTGAATTGAAAATCAGGAAACCTGAGTTGAGAACTCAAGCTTTCACTTAATAGCTTTCACTTAAAAGCTTTGTGACTGTGGGAAACTTCCTTAATTTCTCTAAGCTTCAGCTGCATGATAACGTGAAATCAAAATCATGATACTTCTCTAACAGAGTGGTCGGAAGGATAGCATGAGATCATGTTAGTAAAGTGTTTCACCTGTGAAATGCTCTTCAAATATTAAGTAATACTATTATTTTGAAAGAAACACCTCATTTTTCAGGATCTCTTTTTCTATTAACTCCTTCATCTGTTCCCAGCAGCTATAAATAATTTCTAGGCTCCTGGTTTTCATCGTTTTCTCAGGAAGGAAGACAGACATTTACCTCTGTTAGTCCATCTTCTCCTCCAAGAGTTTCAGAAATGCTGGTTTCCTGCTTTGCTTCCGGGTGCTGTATCAGTGTGTGAACTGGTAGCCACTATAAGAAAAACAAGCCTTCGTAACAGAGGAGGTTTATGACAAACAATATAGTCTTTGTTTGCTCCAACTCTTAAAAGCATGATTTAAAAAGAAAACTATAAAAGTAATGCAAGTGCATGAGAGATCATTAGAAAAATATAAATGGATAGAAAAAAATCACAATAAAATTATGCATAATCCCATTACAATTATTGATAACGCTTTGGCATATTTATTTCCAGAATCTTTTTTTATGCTTATATATTTTAAAATAGTTCTAATAATTCATCATTAAGTAATTATTATCCATAATAATTCATATGTTTGTTAAACCAACATTTTAATGGTTACAAAATTTAGATGTGGGGGTTTTCCTTAACCTTTTCCTGATTCTTGGACATTAAGTTTATTTTCAATTTTCATCATTATAAATACTGCTGTGATTAATATCTTTCTATATATTAGTTTTTTATTTCTTTCTTTCTGTACATAAGATGATGTATTCAGGAAAAATCAATAGAAGTGTCATTCCTGTGTCAAAGGGCCCAAACGTTTCTTTCTTTTTTTTTTAAGATTTTATTTATCTGAGAGAGAGAGAGAGAGAGCATAAGCGGGGGTGGGGGGTTGGATTGGGGGGTTGGAAGGGGCTGAGGGACAAGTAGACTCCCTGCTGAGTGGGGTGCCCTAGTAGGGGCTCAAGGTGGGGCCGGAGGGGGGCTCCATCCCAGAACCCTGAGATCATGACTTGAGCCAAAGTCAGACACTTAACAGACTGAGCCACTCATGTGCCCCTCAAAGGGCCCAACATTTCTAAGCCTCTGATGGTCTGTCTTAATTTGATTTCCTTTGAAGAATCCTACCCTATACTGAGTGGGGCAGCCTGAATGGAGGACACATCATGATTTAGGCAATTTATTGTGATGATGGTTAATGTTAATAAGATGAAAAGAGAGAAGTAGGCAGATCTCAGGCCATGTTATTTAGAAACAGAAATGACTATAGCACTACTCTCTAGTATAAGTGATAATATCCAAAGGATGTTACAGGGTATTTGAAGCATTTTTTCCTTACATAAAAACTATTTGTTGAATAATATTTTACTTTGCTTCCTTAACACAGAACTCTGATTTAAAGACCCTCTATCAAATCCTTCCATGAACTTTAGGAATTGCTTTATGAAATCAGGACCAAAATCCAACCAGATTTGAATCTCGGAGCTGAGGAATATAGGGGAGGGTGATATTTTCAGAGAAAGGCTGAATTTTATCTTAAGGAGATGGGGCCAGTAGCCACGCTATATCACTGAAACTACTTCATTTGGAACTTTCTCCCCAATCTCAAAATAATAAGGCCTTGGCATAACCAGCTCAGAACATTATTTATAGTTATTTGTTTAATTAAAAATGAGGGAGAAGCAATTCTACCATTACATGCAATATTTTGGTAGAAGTTTTCTGCTAAAAAGCAAACAACATGCATTTTATTTGGACTCGCTCTCAAGATGATGTTTGGAAAGGAACTTTCCAAAAAGGGACACAGTGTTTTCTTCTTTTACCCCTCTAAAATGGTGGAGTTCTAAGCTTCCCTCTCTTTTTCTCCCAACTAAGATTGTTGACAGATACATACAAGTCATTAGAAGGTTTGGAGATTTTCTGTAGTTGCTTTGTTTGCATATTTGTTTCTTTTCTTTCTTTCTTTCTTTTTTTTTTTTTTGCATGTTTGGTTCTCAAAATGAGAGCGGGATAAGAAGAGAAATATTTGGTGTTTTCTCAGCAGCAATTTGGAATCGTGCCTTCAGTTTATCCTTTGGTTTATCATTCTGAACGTTTAAAAGCAACTAACTAGGAAGATGTACACCCTAACTTATTCCCAGTAGCAGCTTCTGCAGTCCCCGAGTGAAAAGATAGTTTCATTTCTACCCTGAATCTTTATTCAAGGAAAAGTTAGACCATCTTGCAGTCAGCAACAACATTAAGAACTTATGGTTGGGTTAAAATTTCTCTTTAATTATATTCTATGAAATACACAGGAGTATTTGGTTGTTTAGTTCAGTATGAATGAAAACCATTTTATTTTTACCTTAGCCAGTAATTTGTTAGGACTGAAACCAGAACTAATAAAACATCCTCTTCTTTAATATCCTGTCCCATGTTTTTCCAGCCTTAGTGGGGCATCAAAGACTTCCACGCAGTCAGCTACTAGAAGTCAGCTTGACTGTCTGAGGTTTCAGGTGAGAAGCTGAGTAGGAGGCTCACTGTATATTACATAAATCTTCTTCCTCTGTATTTTTAAATTATCATTTCCTCTTCAAAATCTTGCTAATGTGATTTTTCTTTTCTTTTTTAGTTCTTTTAAACTTTTAGAGAAAGTTTACTTTCTCTTTTGTAATGTTCTTGTTTAGCAACAGTTGACAAAGTGAGCAGTAAATGAGAAATCACATTAGAGAAGAGTAAGGTTTTCTGCGACTGCCTTCTTATAAATTTTTTTTTTGCCATCATGGCAGTTTTGTTTCTTATCTTTTTACTTGAAAACTAAAAATAATTATATGTATATGGGGGAAAATCAATTAGTAGAGCAGATTATAAAATGAAAAAATCTTACTGCTGTATTCCCCAAACCCCATGGCTTTCTTCAAAGATAAATTTCTTCCTGGCAGTTGTTTTCCTAAAGGACAAACCTATTGAAGAGATTATTCTAAGTGCCTTTGATGACAATTAAAAGAGAGAGGGGACACCTTTGAAAGCAACAAAATGAGGTCAGTATGGAAGATGATGAATTTTCCCGGAAACAAACAGAATCAAAAAGAAACAGCTGAATTACAAAATGGATAAAATATCTGAAGAGACACCTTACCAAAGAAGATGTACAGATGGCAATCATATAAAAGAGGTTCAGTATCATGTTATTAGGAAATGCAGATTACAACAACAATAAGATACTACTACACACCTATTAGAATGGCTAAAATTCAAAACACTGACAACACCAAATGGTGACAGGGATGTGAGCAGCAGGAACTCCCATTCATTGCTGGTGAGGATGCAAAATGCTACAGCTGCTTTGGAAGACAGTTGGGTTTCTTACCAAACTATCTATCACCATATGACCCAGAAATTATACTACTAGGTGTTCATTCCAAAATGAATTGGAGAGTTATGTCCACATAAAAACTTGTACAAGAATATTTATAGCAGCTTTTTCATAATTGCCAAAACTTGAAAGCCACCAGATGTTCTTCAAAGGTAAATGAATAAGCAAACTAAATAAATACCCAGACAATGGAATATTACTCAGCACTAAAAAGAAATGAGCTATCAAGCCATGGAAAGACATGGAGGAACCTTAAATGCATATTACTAAGTGACAGAAGCCAATCCGAAATGGCTGCATACTGTATGAGTTCAACTAGATGACATTTTGGCAAAGGAAAAACTATAGAGATAGTAAAAAGGTCAGTCATTGCCACGGGTTGAGGGGTATTTGGGAAAGAAGAACAGGTGGAACATGGAGTATTTTAGAACAGTGAAACTATTCTCTGTGACACTCTCATGGTGGATACATGACATTTTACATTTGTCAAAACCCACAGAACTGTACAACACAAAGAGTGAACCCTGATGTAAACCATAGACTTTAGTAATAATAATGTATCAATATTGACTCATCAATTCTAAGAAATGTACAACACTAATGTAAGACTTTAATAATAAGGAAATATGTAGTCTCAAAAAAAAAACTCATTCATCAAAAAAAAAAACCTCATTCTGTGTTTTGTCACTCATTTTTTGATGTCTACTTTATTAAGCTTACATTTTCTTTCAGGTCTTCTATTTCTTTCAGGCCCATGGGGCTCTTTTTCCTTCTTTTGGGATAAATTTTGTTTTGTTTTGTTTTGTTTTACTTTGTTTTTGCAGAATGGAAAATGTCCTTGGAAATTTTTTAATCTCTATGTTATTCTCTACTTTTGATACACTGTAATCAGAAAAAGTATTCCATATTATTTTTATTTGGGGGAAGGGGGCTGCTTAAAATGCATATTCTCTGTTAGCGAAATATAGCTTTCTATATTATATCAATCATGAGTTTTATTCCTTGGCAGTTATATTATTAATTTTATACAAAGTACGTAAACTTCTCTTTCTTGATTTATGAACTTTAGATAGTGTCTATTAATTCCCAGTAAGAAAAGAAGAAACTTAAACCTTTTAATGTGTATTTATCACTATATTATTTTTGCATTGTCTGGGCTTATGAAATTTATAATCTGTGTACATTTTCCTAACACTGTTTAGATCAGTTCCATATTTCACTAGAATCAGTGTTCACCATTAGTTCTTTTATTTTGATGTCTGCTGGTGACAGGAAGTTCCTCAGGTTTTTTAATGAACAGCTCATGCCTACTATATTCTCAGAGTTCTTTGTGTTTGTAATGCCTGCTTCTCTATATATGAACAGCTGTGTGGCTATACAAAAAAAAAAAGGTCTTCGAATTATATTAATGGCTTTTCTTTCTGTCTTTTTCATTCTTTGTTTCTTTTCTTTGTTTATTTTGCTGTAGTTTTGCATAGGGTCATGCTGTTTATTTTAAACTTATTCATGTTTAAACTAAGTATGAGGACCTTGGTTTGCTGTGATATAACATGGGTGAATTCTCCAAGTCAATTTTAGTTTTAGAAAGATACATCAATGATTTAGGTCAGAAGACCATAGCTCTTTAGAACTCAAAGGACCATAGAACTAATGTTTCTTTCCCCTTGTGTAATAAAAAAAGACCAAATAAACCTTCAAAGCCAAAACAAACAAAAAGAAAACAAACAAACAAAAACCCCAAAACAAAATAAAACAAAAAACCCCACAAGACATGTGATGTGATGAACGCCAGGTGTTATACTCAACTGATGAATTATTGAACACTGTATCTGAAACCAAGGATGTACTATATGTTGGCTGATTGATTCTAAATTAAAAAAAAAAAAACAAAAACCCAAGCCCAGAGAAGCAAATTTCACAAAGCTCCCAACTTTAATACAATTTTCTTCTCATTACAACAGTGTTTCTCAACTGAAAGGTAGGTGGTTAAAATTTTGAATGTACAAAAGGAATTAAGAAGACACTGATTTCTTTTTTTTTCCCCAAATACTTTTATTTTATTTTTTCAGTGTTACAAGATTCACCGTTTATGTACCACACCCAGTGCTCCATGCAATACGTGCCCTCCTCAATACCCACCACCAGGCTCGCCCATCCCCCTACCCCCTCCCCTCCAAAACCCTCAGTCTCTTGTTCTGAGTTTCAAGTGATGCATTGACCAATATAATCCTTGAGCTTTGATTTGTCCTGTTTCTAAAACCACGTATTTAAATTTGAATTATCACCCACCAAATGTCACTTATTTCAAGCAAAACTTACTTAACTCCCAACTACTCATTTCAAGGATTATTGGGTTCAACTCCAAACACCCTCTTACTCATATATGGTTTTTGGATACCCTTGTTATTTGTCATCTTTGTTTAACATTTGCTGAGCAGCGATAAAATTAATAGTAATAATAACAACTTAATATAATAATAACATATATAATAGTAATAATAACAACTTTACAAAAAAGGATAATTTTATTAAGAGAATTTAGATATAGGGGCACCTGGGTGGCTCAGTAGGTTGAGCATCTGACTCTTGATTTCGGTTCAGGTCATGAGATCAGGATCATGGGATCGAGCCCCGTGGGGGGCTCCGCGTTCAGTGGGAAGTCTGCTTGAGATTTTCTCTCTCCCTCCTCCACTTCCCCTGCTCATTCTCTAAATAGATAGATAGATAGATAGATAGATCTTAAAAAAAGGAGAGAGAGAGTTTAGATATATTTTGTAGACATCTGCCAGAGGGTGTTGGAGCTGTAACTCAGGTATCTAACCATGAAATTATGTATTCCTATCTGCAGTGCTACTGGCCTCCAGGCATGAGATTATACATAGTAATAAACTATGTAGATAGCTCAGGTAGATATGCAGAATGGTTACTTCATTTATCTGGATATTTTTCTCCTTCAAATTATCTTCTCTCTTCCTTCCTCCCTCCCTCCATCCCCCCCACCCCTTCCCTCTTTCCCTCCTTCCCTCCTTCCCCCCTTCCCCCTTCCTTCCTTCCTTCCTTCTTTCCTTCCTTCCTTCCCTCCTTCTTTCCTCTTTTTTGTCTGTGATAGCTCTAGCATTTGAAAAATTAAATGATAACTAAACAGTTCCCCAAACACTTCAAATTTGTCAAGTCTTCAACAGTATTTATTCTTTTGCATGAAACCCAGATAGTGCCACTATTAGTCATCTGCTCACAAATCTCTAGTAACCTTATTGTCCACAGGTCAGTCTCTAATCTAGAAGCAACATCCTCTAGCCTATGTTCTTTCTCCATACTAGAATCTCCACCGTCCCCCCTCCTCTCCTCTCAATATATTCACAGTTCGGTTCTATCTCAAGTCATGTATATATTCATATTCATTGCCTATAAAATTTCTCTGACTACTTGGCTTCTTGAGATTAATTCTAGAGAGACTGCTTTTATCCTTAAGCAGATAAATGGAAGGTCTGTGAATGAAGCATGAAATTTTATACCTGAGAAGAATTTAGGAGTTTTCTAGTCCAACAATTCACTTTACAGATGAGGAAATTGAGACTGAGAGAAGTTAATTGATTGGCTCAAGTTTGAATACTAATTTTTATCATGGTAACTGACTTTCACTACAGCCCCTCAATTCCTTTTAATTTTAAGTAAAAGGAACATTTTAAAGTCTATCTTAAAATCCACAAACCATCTAAAATTTTTTAATGTAATATTATTTATTATTTTTATTGCTACTCTATTAATGAAATGTCTAATACTCAATGTTTTGGAAAGAATGACTGAGTGAATGAATGAATGGATGAATATTTAAGTACAGAGTCTCCATGTATCTCACAGAGGTACCCTGTCATCTTGATACTTTTAATAATGACTTTCTCTCAATTTAATGTCCTTATAAATATAATATCTACATAAAACACTGTTTTATTTTAAACTGTAATATTATGCATTTACTGAAAACTTAATAATCTATACATTATGCCTTACTAAATTGCATTTCTCAGAGAATGGAACAACTTTTAGATGATAGCTTAAAAGTTTTGACTTCACTAATAACTTCAGGTTCTTTTGACCTAATGCGCGAGTTTTACTTGTAAGTAAACATCCACCTACCCTGTCCTTTATATTCTTCCCTGTCCTATTTTCACTTCTGAGTTGATAGTGGTGACCTTCAAATGATACAATAACTAGCAATAATGTCATTAAGGCCTGCTGGCTTCCTGGCAGGCTAGAGGGCCCAGATATATTCCATGCTGAGGTCTTACCTTTATTTAAGACATTTGTTAGACTGATGGGATGAATGTAACCATACTCATCACTGTTAAACACTGTTCAAAGGCTCAAATGTCACAAGTGGAAGGAAGAACAGTCATTGGATATGGAGAGCTTACTGTTTATAATCAAGAGCTGTGGGACCATGTGTCTCCACACTGTACTCTGAGAGTTCTACTCTTCAGAGAGTAGGTACAAATTGTGGTGAAGCTCTTCTGTGTGCAATTTGTGGTGCAATTGCAATGTAGGTGCAAATTGTGGTGAAGCTCTTCTGTGGTGCTTTTTGAATAAAGCAGAGGCAGGCTAACACGGCAGTTAAGGACATGCATGAGACTTATACTTTGCTAGAGCTGGAGATGAGTCCTGACTTTGTCACTTCCTATGAGCCACTCCTCAGGCAAACTTTAAACCTCAGTTTCTCATTTGTAAAATAGAGATAATTATGAATACTTACCTCATTGGGAAGCTGCAAAGATTAAATGAGATGATACATGCAAAGTGCTTAGTGCACTGACCCACTCCTGCTAGACCCTGATTAATAATAATCAAATCATTGAGGCCAGACAAGTCCGTAATTGGTAATCCTGCATTAATTCTTGCCCCAAACTTTAAAGGCATGGCTTCCGATGAAATGCTAAACTCCTGTCATCGATCAACAAAGCAGTGAGTTTCCTGCATCAGATATGCTGAGGAAAGGTACATAAATGTATGCAAGCATTTCTCAGACTGAGAGTCATGCCTTGCACTGTCTGCAGATCCCAGATGACCTGGTAGGTTTTTCAAAACAAGTATTTAAATGAGCGAGTTGACATTCAGAATGTCGTGCAGCGAAGTCCAGGAACTGCATTAACATACATTGCTTGGCATCTAAGGAGTTTGATTATTTATATTGAGTTATGACCAATTCAGAGGCATCATGCCGAGATGTTCTCCTCTAACAATACTGTGCTTTTGAGCCCTAACAGATGGTATATGATGTAGCTATTTACATGCCTGTGTCCCTCTACCATGAGCAGGGGCTGTATTTCACTTACCATTGTATCAAGTAATACATAAGAGAGTGCCTAGAAGTTGCTTCATAAAGACTGATTGACTAAGTGAGTAAAACATAAATTCCAGCTATGTTATTGTAATACTCCCTAGATAATTTCACCCTGTCTTTGTCAATATGATAGAGATTGTCAACTAGTCTTCAAGGATCCATGGAGCACACAGTTCATATTCCGTAGAGTGTGATTTCAAATATACAGAGCCGCCCCCCCACCTCTTAACATGGCAGTGTAGAACAGGAGTGGGAGCATGACTTCCGGAACCAGCCTATGTAGGTTCAAATCCTGACTTTGCCACTTCTCAGTTTGTGATTCAGACAAGTCACTTAGTACATCTGTGCCTAGTTTTCTCATCTTTAAAATAGAGATAATTATTGTACCTACATTAACAGACTTATTGAAAGGATTAAATGAGCTAATATTCATAAAATGCTTCAATTATTGACTAGTATGTGTTAAGTATTATATATACTATTAATTATTAATATTTATTACAGAACAGCAATAAGCTCATATGCTAACTATAGGGCACTGAAGTAGCCAACCAGCTCTCGGAATGATTATTTTTTTCAAGTTTTTATTTAAATTCCAGTTAACATGTAGTATAATATTCATTTCAGGTGTAGAATTTAGTGATTCATCACTTACATACAACACCCAGTGCTCATCACAAGTGTCCTCCTTAATCCCCATCACTGATTTAACTCATCCCTCCCACCCATCTCCTCTTCTAGTAACACTCAATTTGTTCTCTATAGTTAAGAGTCTGTTTCTGGTTTGCCTCTCTTTCTTTTTTCCCTATATTCGTCTGTTTTGTTTCTTAAATTCCACATATGAGTGAAATCATATGTTATTTATCTTTCTCTGACTGACTTATTTCGCTTAGCATAATACACTCCAGCTCCATCCACATCATTGCAAATGGCAAGATTTCATTCTTTGTTATGGCTGAGTAACATCCCATTATATATATATACACCACTTCTTCTTTATCCATTCACCAGTTGATGGACATTTGGGTTCTTTCCATAATTTAGCTGTTGTTGATAATGCTGCTATAAACATTGGGGTGCACGTATCCCTTTGAATTAGTATTTTTGTATCCTTTGGGTAAATACCTAGTAGTGCAACTTCTGGATCATAGGGTAGTTTTGTTTTTAACTTTTTGAGGAACCTCCATACTGTTTTCCAGCGTGACTGCACCAGTTTGCATTCCCACCAACAGTGTAAGATGGTTCCCCTTTCTCTGCATCCTTATCTCTCTGAATGATGTAAAGGAGCATTAAGTGATGGTTATAACTTACAGCTGAAAGCTCTTACTTGCCCCTCTTTTGGGCCGAATTGTGCTCTGTATCTTATTGTATTGTATTTCCTTGAAAATCAAACTTTATGTGGCATTTATATTAATTAAATTTGGTTAAGCCAAATACTCTCTTATTCAACCATTAGGATGACTCCTTGTTTCATACACCTAGTCTTCTTGGGTAGTTTATGACAGATGCTAATTTGACACTAAATGGTAAATTTTAGATACATCTCTGGTACTGAATAATAGAGTCAGAAGATGCAAACAAAGAATATAGATTAAGCAAATGATGGGCTTAATCAGGATAATTACATGGGTTTGCTGTGGAAATAGAAATGCAATGTTATCATTCTAGTTTCCATACCCGTGCTGGATCTATTGTGCCCATTGTGTCTGATTCAAGGATAAAATTAAATTCCATTTATATGCTTAAAATATCTAATGTAAGTACTCATTCTTGAAGTAATATATTCTGCAAAAGTATATACTTCATATAACAGAATTAATAACTTTAATATCCATACTTTGCTTAACAGTATTCCTAGTTTTGATTTTTAAAAAAGGTATTTCAAAGGTTATAAATAAAAAGAAAGAAAAAAAAAAAAAACAACAACCCTCAGATGGAAGATTCCATGGCACAATATTAAACACAACAGAAAGAAGGTAGTAAGAATTGGTATCTTTTACATTCTGTGTGCCAAGCAGGTCATTTTTATTCAAATATCAGGTACAAAATCAGTGAGCCTCATATACTGTGACTAGATAAGTCTTACTCACTGGATAGACACTGACGGACAGAAAGGTGAAGGGCACTAATCTATAATAACACTTGACTTTTCTGAAGTTTAATATTCTCCCAACCTCTACAGAGCTTCCATGCAGAAGTAAAGGAAAATGGCCTTCTAGACTCGGAAAGGGTTGTCTCTAGCCATTATCAAGCAGACGGCATTTTATTCCCATTTAATAAACATAGGTTCTATCCTGGGTTAAATAGTGTCTCCACAAAATTCATGTCCACCCAAAATCTATGAATGTGGCCTTATTTGGAAATAGGATCTTTGCAGACGTAATCAAGTTAAGATGAGGTCACATAGGATTAGGGTGGGCCCTAACCCGTATGACTGGTGTCTTTACAAGAAGAGAAAAGTTTGGACCAGAGATACAGACACAGAGAAAGAACATCGCGTTCTTTGGAGGAGAGATTGGAGTGATAGGTTCATGAGCCAAGGAATGCTAAGAATCCAGTAATCACCAGCAGCTAGGAGAGAAGCATGAGATTCTCTTCTAAGCTCTCAAGAAGAAACCAACCCTGCTGACACTTTGATTTTGAACTTCTGGCCTCCAAAACTGTGAGAGAATGGTCTTCAGCCATCTAGTTTGTAGTAATGTTACATCAGCCCTAGGAAACCAATTGCTTAGTTGCTTAGTTACCTGCCTTCCCATCCTAAGGTTGATTAAAGCAGCTAATGAGAACTGGTATGAATGTATATTTTGAAATAGCCCTTAATGCTCAAAATGGCTTAACAGTTGTCCTAGTTCAGCACAAACAGTTCTTTTCTTGGTTGGTGGGGCCCCATCAATATCTATGTGCAGGTTGACACAAAGGAGAGCTTTTGATTTTGATTGTTAGAAAAATCAGAACAATCGGAGTGAATGTATGTGGGGAGAAAGGAGAGGTGGATGATGGATGACAATGACATGGTAACTTTCCCCAACTCTTGGCTTACTAGCTTGTTCATCAGCACTTGTGGAGGGAGGGATTTAAAAGCAGAAAAAAAATCATCTGTTTTCATGAGCAATTTCATGAAACAGTCATGTTTCTATGATCCACCAACAAAGTAGGGATCAAGACAGAGGAAAGTGTTTTCTTTCACACTTAATTATGCAGCTCTTGTAGTCTAGTTGTCATGAGGACAACATAGGTGAATTCACATATATTAGAACAGTGGTTAGGTCTGACAATTATAAAAGAGAAGAACATAAGCAGACCTATTTCCAAGTACATGGAAGACTCCCCTGGGGATACTCCAAAATAACTGGAAAGGACTGCTGGATAAGTAGCAATATGTATATTCTTCCTATGTCTGTAAGGAGATACAATAAGCCAGGGAGATTTGTGTTATTTTTTTTTAAGATTTTATTTATTTATTTGACAGAGAGAGAGATCATAAGTAGGCAGAAAGGCAGGCAGAGAGAGAGGGGGAAGCAGGCTCTCTGCTGAGCAGAGAGCCCAATGCAGGGCTCGATCCCAGGACCATGAGATCGTGACCTGAGCCGAAGGCAGAGGCTTTAACCCACTGAGACACCCAGGTGCCCCGAGATTTGTGTTATTAATAGTCATTAATTTAATACATTTGTGTTGAATGCCTTCTAAATATATAAACTCAGTGAAGGGAGAGACCACATTTCGTCATGCTACCTCAGTGTAAAGCAGGCACGGAATCGAGGGATGTGCCACGTATAGCACATGTGCCAAGAATACAGGGGGACAAGACTTCACTGCCCTACATGACAGCAAAGCCAACAGGTGTCAGGTTAAAATGATAAATTTGATCCACATGGGTTATTTTAAAATAAATTTTAAAATCTTTCCCTGTGTGACTAAAATAAACAGTTCTGCAGGGCACCTGCGTGGCTCAGTCAATTAAACATCTGACTTTGGCTTAGGTCATGATCTCAGGGTCCTGGAATCGAGTCCTACATCAGGCTCTCCACTCATTGAGATGTCTGCTTGTTCCTCTCCCTCTGCACACCCCCCCCACCCGCCTGCTTGTGCTCTCTCTGTCTCTCTCTTAAATAAATAAATAAAATCTTTAAAATAAACAGTTCTGCTATAATTGTCAGGAAAATTAATTGAGGTGAAATAGTTCATTTCCCCCAAACTCTCAGATAAATGAGAATGAAATTAGGAAAAGCAACAGAAAATTGGTCATTTCAAGCAATTGCTCTGAAATGAATGCATTTCCTTTGAAAACTCTCAGGACATAAATCCCTAACGATTGAAGTAGGTTTTACTAAACACAGGCATAGCCTTGTACTCTTACAGCTCTCTTTGAAGATAGAAATACATTGTAGCATACCCAGTCACAAATTTTTGTTGAAGGAGTCATACTGGAATTTATTTCTTCCTGTAACTTACAGCAGAAGTAGGATCCTTTTCCAAGCAGCATTATTAAAAATGTTACTTTGAAGAAATCTAATAGCCACTTCTGGTCTTCTGCAAACAGAAAGAGTAGAAAACATCACCTACTGTCCTATCCCTCAGGCTTTTGACTGAACTCCAGGCATTTTCGCAATCTCTCTCTGATTTCCTCACCCTATAAATACTTAATGTTGCCAGTTTCCTGTAATGTAAATGCATTATTAGAACAATATGACAGCTCTGTGTACAGAAAATTTTGACGAGGCTGTGCAAGATGAGAGCAGAATCCTTTGAACAAGAGAGATGAAGCCCCTAATAGTGTTTTAATGATAAATAGAAGAGGACTGAATCTCTCAACTCCCATAGCAACTAATAAAGTTCTTTCCAGACTTACTGAAAAACAGAGTTGGGTTCTAAGGTTCAGGAAGGGCATGCCCAGTGTCAATCCTTATCTTAAAGAAAGGAAGTCTGTTGCCTTGTGGAGGAAATTATTCCATTGTTCACTTTATAATGGCGATGTAACCTTAGTAAAAATATATATTGTTACACTGTAGCAATGTAATAGCTCACTGTGACACTGCTCAGAATTCAGGGGGATCATCTAATTATTCTAGAGTGAAAACCCATAATTGTAACAAACAATAGAAAGGAAATTTGACAAACAAACATCTAGCATAGCTGCCTAATCAAAATACTTAATACATAGTAGTTCCTTTCCCTACTTCTTCTCTTTACTGTTCGTCAAACTTATAAAGTGTATTTATTTCCAAGATCTTTTTAAATTTTATTCTCTTTTTGTACCTGAGATGGTGAAAGGAACACATTTAAGATTAATGCCTGATAATTATTTTGGATGAACTTGCTAGGTAGTGATAGAGTGATAAGTGATAGAGCTGTGTATATAGCTCAGTGGGAACACAAAGGAGGACATAGCTATGAGCCTTTAAGATTAGATTGCTATTTTAACTATTTTGTTTCATGGAGGAATGATCCTTTTAATATGTATGATCTCTTACAGATATTCAATTAGTTAAAAAATAAAAACCAAAACCAACCAACCAACCAACCAATGATCTCCTCTTCCCATTCTTTTCCTAGATGAATATGCTATCTTTTGTTGGTTTCCATTAATTCTCCTGACTCCGATGTAAATAGAGCTTTTAAAATTATCCTCAATTACCATCCTATCAGGACTTTGATACATCTGTCATTTTTTCTTCCTTTTGTTCAAATCTATTTCAGGAGATTGGAGAGAGACAACTATATCTATTTATATGGTGTATATTATATAGCTTACAGTTCTAGGGGCTGACAGTGGTCAACATTCACCATTGGTAAGATATGAAGAATAAAGTGGAGAACAGAGAAATCTGATTTTTAATTCAAGTTTTAACTAAACACCAATACTAATAGAGAAGCACAGTATGACCACCCTTTATTTCTATATTTTCCCACAAAATTGGGAAGGATCACATGTTGACTTTGCTTTCCTCTTTCCTTCCCATTAGGGAATCACTTTTATTTCCATCATCTCTTTGGCCATGCTTCATGGTTTAGATGAAAGCCTAGTGCTGGCTATGACTAAACATAGCATATTACAGGAAAGAAGAAGAGCACAGGTTAAGTCAAGAATGCCTGTGGCCCTTGGAGGGAAAAAAAATGGGAAATGAAAAAGTCAAAGCAGTGCCATGTAAATCTCACATCTGTTCTGGAGGCACGTTGTCTTTCTAGAATGAACATTCAGAATACTCCAAAAAGCCTGCCAAGATTTACCTGATGATTGCTACCCACTTCCACTGCTTCATATGGGGATTAATAATATAAGAATAGAAGAAAAAAAGGAAGCCCCTTTGACATTGGGAAATCTTGGGCAGGAAAGTAAGAGACCCTTAGGCAATTGAGTGTTGTATTTCACTCTTTACTCCAATTGAAGAATGAGTCTACTTCAATAATCATAATGCTCAACAATGATTGAGGAATCATACTATGTCCCAGGAGCTAGACCAACTACTTGAAATAAATATATCACCTCATTAATTACAATAGCTCCATTTATGTAATAGAATGCCTGAGGTACCTGAAACAGTATTTAAGCATATTATATGGAGTTAAAATGAGAATGCATAGTCCCAAACCTGAGCTCCCTATACTCTACTACTCCCAAGAGTTAAGAGGGCTTCCAAGAATAGTTGACCAGCTAGAGGATAAAGCTCATTAGAATTTATGGAAATTACCGTGCTCTATTTTAGTGAAAGGAATGTAATTTATTTATATTTGAATGATGATGCATAAATGACTTAGTCTAGTGCTTAGGAAAAGCTAAAATATTGTAGCTAAATGTATTGCTCCACACTCTTGGATTATTCAAACAACCCATACAAAACCAACGGGGTAGCCACAAAATTAATCTAACTGTAATTTTTTTAATTTAAGATTTTAATTGCTAGAAGATTAATTTTTTCTTAACTACATGAACAATAGCTCCATCCTCTCACTCAGAATTATGGATCATCACTTTGGCTTTTTTCCCATTCAGAAACTAGAGAAATTCACCCTGCCCAAGAATCTGACCTAGCCCAAAATATATAGTGAGTTTAATTTGAAAGCTTCTGATCTATCTGAAAGAGAAGGATGACCACTGTCTTAGCTTGCAATCCCCAGAAGCAGATCCCAAGACAAGGATTCAAGAGCAAGTATATCATTTGGTTGAGGATCCCAGTAAGCACTATTAGGGAAGGAGGACATAAGATGGTCGGAAAGTAAGCTACCGCTGGGGCCTCCAAGAAGTTTAAATTCATTAAGGAATTCTGAAAGAACACTCCTCAAAGTAATCCATCCAAGCTCAGTTATTTCTTTACCAAATCATTGCCAGTCAGGATAAAAAAAATCTTCCTGCAGAAAATCACTGGAGTTTATAGAATGCAGCTTTGGGGCTGGGCTACAGTCGTTAAAGTTAGAGTCACTGGAATTGTCTGTTTCTTACAGAGTGACAGGCTCATGAGCATAACCTGAAAACGGATAAACAAAGGAAAACTTTTACTCCTGTACATCGTATCATCAAATCCAGGGACAACTGTTATTAATTAAGTTGTAGTTAGTATAATATTTCTCTACTTCAATAAGGATTTATACTATAGTCTTTCTAAGAATTAATGTTTATCCTAGGAAGATGTTTGTGGATGTGTATTTTTGATCCATTTGGTTTATCAGGAAGAACAAGGGGACATGCTTGCAATTCACAGATTTTGAAGTGCTGTACTCCATTCTGTAATTGATTCATCCTCATCCTCCAACTCTTCAGTCTTTCTGAGATGAATAACTCAGAATTTGGGCTCTATATACTAGTAATTATAGGATCCACAGATTTCCTGAGAGTAATAAGTGAATGGTTTCAGACTCACACCAACCTGTGTATATAGGGAATGGGGTTGCCTTCAAGGGAAATTTGAAGGAGGATCCTTATAGAAGAGGGAGGACCTAAATATGGTAAAGCAACCAAGAATTAGGTTATAACCATCAGATAACTCCTTACGTAGTGTTTAATATTTTTTGTTTTTCCTTGGATTGTGAAAGAGCCCTATCTGACATTTAGTCTTAAATGCCTCTGATCCCCACTGTAAATTTTTTTTATTGACCTGCAATCTTTCAGTAAAAGTTGATATATACCAGATAGACTTCTGTGGCAATCATGGGACGTATACCCTGTCCTGTATTTATTTCATTGCTGAGAATGGCAAAGAGTTAGCCATATATACTTATGTATGGATGGGAGATTTTAGTCCAAGAATTTCAGGGTAGGACTACCAGCAGTTCATTGGAGACCTGGGACCAAGGGGAGGAGTATGTAATAGGGTAAGTGACTCAGAGTGGATATGAAACAAACTCACATTTTTCCTAAATATGCCAGAGAAGGGAATGGAGTTTTTAATACTAGCCTTATAATTAGCAACCAAGAACGGCAACAACTAACAGTCATGACCGACTCTAGATCCAATAATGATGCTCCCCTCATAGCTATGCTTATTATTGTCTTCATTGCTAAGCTTCATAGGAGCTCAATTAGAGCTCAGGAAATTCTAAATATAAGTTAAATTTAGTTTATAAATGTAAACTTTAAGAATCTTTACTCCCTTGGTACTTATCTTAGTAAATATCCTTTATACATGCATAAAAATTAATTCTTATGGAATTGTATGCCATTTTCTTGTATGACCTTGAGAAAGCATTAGCTTCGTATGACCATTTCTCAATTAGGCAATAACCCAGGAGGCATGACTAGATTTTAACAAGTGCTGTTTTAACTTAGGAATCAATTCTTATAATCAACATCTTCTAAAACATGAAAAAGAACCATAACATGGGAAGTAATATGAGAAGATAAATACATTAAAGAATTAACATATTTGAAAGTCATGAATCCTGAGAAATATATATATTTTTTTCTGAGAATTATATATATATATATATATATATATATATATATATATATATATCAGTATAGGATAGGAGATATAGTATAATCATATAATCAGTGGGAATATGAATTGTAACCAAGTAGTACATAGAATCTCATGACTATTGCTACATATTATGTGGAATTGTTTGGACAAAATAAAAATAGGAATATAACAAAGGAAGGGTGCACCTTATTCCAAAGAATCATATCTATTAGAAATGAAGATGGAATTGCATTATATATCAAGAAGATATAATTTAAAATAGCTTTATTACTTTTTCTGTTTATTAAAGTAATATACAGTTGTTACTAAAAAAAAAAAAAATCCTGGGGCACCTGGGTGGCTCAGTGGGTTAAAGCCTCTGCCTTTGGCTCAGGTCATGATCTCAGGGTCCTGGGATCGAGCCCCGCATCAGGCTCTCTGCTCAGCAGGGAGCCTGCTTCCCCCTCTCTCTCTGCCTGCCTCTCTGCCTACTTGTCATCTCTCTCTCTGTCAAATAAATAAATAAAATCTTTAAAAAAAAATTTTAAAAACCCAAACATTTAAAAATTAGGAAGAAAAGAATAAAAGTACCACTAATGTTACCATCACATGTTTATATTCTGGAAGATATATTTACATGTACATTCACATAAATCTCCATATTTGAAGAAGAAAAAATGACAGAAAGTGTTTGCCCAGAGACAAAAACGGAGGGCGACCATGGGGATTTTGTTGTTAGAGGTGACTAGATGCTGCTTAATTGAAGGAACTGGACATGAGGGCTGACAGTTCACAAGCTAGAGGAGGCAAGGTAGAATAGTAATGAAGTATTCACAGAGTTAATATTAGAAATTGTAACAATGACAACGATCGCTAGTATTTAAAGACTAACTTTATGCCAGGTACTCTATATGAATTATCTAATACCACAGAACAGTGAACTATATACTATTTCCCTCAGTTTACCGATGGTACTAGGTAATTTGCCTCTGTAGGCACAGCAGGTAGATTACATTAGTGGTCAAGGCCTTCAACTCCTAGACATGTGCTAGAAGTTTCCTTCAGCACAGCACAGCTGACAGTCTCATGACCCTTAGAGCTGGAGAAATAATCCAGGAGCCCCTTTGGCCATCAGGAAAGAATTTGTTGTTGAAGCGATGGAAGAAATAGTGAACTTGGGGGAACGGGACATTTCTGAACTGCTCTTGTCGCCACTATGGTAGCTTCTCCACTGCACCTACTTCTCTGGGTTATGAACTTCTTACATCTTATTCTGAGATGGAGAGAGTATATCAGGCTGCTCCCAAGGACTGCACTCCAGCCCTGGGAAGCTTGGGAAGCAAGCATCTGACCTGCCTGGCTATTAGGTTAGAGGCCATCTATGCTGCTCACCATGGCACAAAGTAGAGAACTTCACAAACACCAGAAGGAGGTCCTACGCTGCCAAAATACAACAAACATTCAGGAAACATAGGGAGGGAGAAGGCTATCTCATTAGAGGAATATTCCATAGTGGGAGGAAATACAGGGAGGAGAAAGATTTAAAAGAGAAAAAGGAAAAAAAGAAAAAAGTCTGCTGTGCATTAACTTTTTCCTCTTGTAATTCTTTTTGTTCTCACTACCTTTTTTTTTAAAGAATTGATAACATAGTCATTTATTTTTCACACATTTTTTTCTAGTCAACACATTTTAAATTTGTAAGTCAGTAGCTACCTTCACCTTTTAAAAACATTCTTTTTTCCTATCCCCTTATAAGCAGTGTTTTTTGAATTGTCCTCTAAGTGCCCTGAATAGGTATCCTCAAGAGATGAGAGCGCTCTAGGCTATTTTACTTTTTAATTTAATCATCTATTATTTTTTAGCTATATTGAGGTAAAATTGACAAATATAACTAAGATACTTTAGGTTGCATCATGGTGATTTGATATACATCTATCCCCCTCACATATTATCTTGCTCTGTTTTGTGGGGAGGGAGGTGGCAGGAACATATAAGTTCTACTCTCTTGGCAAATGTTATTTATATGACAGTTCCATTTTTAAGTTTATCCACATTACTCAATTAGGTGGCAGCTCTGTAGAAGCAATAAATGCTATTTGCTTGAGCCAATACTAAGCTATCCTGTTGCTCTAACAGTGCACATAGGAAGTAAGTAGTTAATTAGTTAAAAGGACTTAAATTCTGTTGGGTCTCTGCAAACAAGAGACAATGCCAGAGTGCACCTTTGAACTTCAAAACTTTCAAAATGGGGCAGGGTCAGAAGAGTTTAACTGGAGCTAGAAGGAGGACCATAGAGATTGAGTATACTTGTTTTTGGAGGGTCAGGATACAGAAGAAACTCTGCAAGGAACCTAATTCTTCTAACAGCAACCAGAGGAATAGGCCATCGGTCCTCTCATCTGAGGTCAATCATATCTGAAGTATGACTTCCTTATGGTTTTGTAGGGATTGAGTTACAAATTTGGGATTAAAACCCATCTTCAACTTGTCTGAGTGTCAAGAGCTCTTCCTAGGTCTTATATTTTCAGCTCTTATTATAGCTATTAATGCGTCTAAAGGACATTAACACTTTAATTAAACAGTTTATATTTTACTCAAGATACTTAATTGTTTTGAGGAAGAGTAAAAAATGCAGATGTCTCATGGAAGATTTAATGTATTCCTGAAAGCTGAAACTTAAACCACTCTTTGTTCCATCTCTAGTCATCTTCATATATTTTTTCTTTTCATTTTCCATGAACACTTATCATGCTGTCAAACAATTTTATACAGAAGTTCCAGTTCCAGCTGAAAGAACAGGCATATAATGAAATGCCGTTACACTAGGAAATAGCCTTTTCAATAGAATTAGTTCTATTCAGGTCTTTTTTATACTACTGAATTATCCAGTGGATTATTTTGTTTTGTTTTGTTTTGTTTTTTGTTTTTTTGGTTTTGTCTTTCAGATAACAGAGCACTAATGCAGCTGTGGACCATTCTGCTCTAAAAACTCTTTTGATTTAGACTGGGCAAAAATCACATTCTGTAACACTACCATACATTTATAGTTTGCCTGATTGGTGTCATATACTTTTATGTATATCACTTAATCTCTGTGGAAAATACCTCTAGTGACAGCAGAACTCAATGTCAGGTTTCTTGCTACACCTTTTCTTCCTGGTTATTCTAGCACAAGCCTTATTTTATGAATACATCAACATTACTCAAGTATTTTTAGGATTTCAGCATTTGATATTCATTCAAAGAATATAAAACATGCATTAGATTGTATGTTTCTTTTTCATATTCATAAATAATATATTCCCTTAAGATGTGACCATTTACATTGAGTCACAAATTATATTCTTATTTTCTTCTGTTCTTCCTGTCTCTATGAGGCTAAAGTTTAGCTGACTTGTGGGATAATAGACTAGCATCATGTGTTGGTGAGTTCAAGCTCATTGGTGAGTTATTTTCTTCTATTTATTTCAATATTTAGTGGCAGTATTTCAGTGGCACCAGTAGTTCAGGGACAACTAAAAGCATTATGCATATTTCAGTAATCTAGGTAAATTCTGAAACATCGCTAAAACAGGCATTTTAATGCAGGAGGTCAAATCATATAACACAAATGAGTGCCTAATAGACTCTAGCCATGTAATTTGGTAATGATGACGATACAGAAGTTGATTAACTATAAAAAGTTTAAAAATTTGCATTGCAAGTGAATATGGCAAGTTTCAAGAAAGGTAAAACTTCTGTTCTTTATATCTCAGGTTGTTTTAGGAAATAAAACAGAGAAGAACATTTTTTTATTTGGCAAGTCTAACTTCAAGATAAGAATTGAAAGGAAATGAAATTTTATTTACAAGTAAGCCAAAGCAAAACCAAATGAAGAAAAAACATATATATAGTTGAATATAAAAATGTCAACACTGCCTAGAGACACATAGTGAAAACATTTTTGGGGAAAAAGATCCACTGCCTAAGCTCCTTATAGCAATAGCTTTTGCCAACAACTTGCCCATTGGCACCTATAGATTTCTATAGATGCATCTATTTTATTCTTTATCTCTCTCCTAAACTGCCACTGTCATCATCTTTCTATCTGTGTCATATTAAAAAAGACAAGATGAACATCATGGTCAATATTGAGCATCGAGTTATTAATCTAGTGTAGAGAGTGCAGAAATAATCTAATGAATGTCTTATTTATCTCAAGTCATGACATTTACATTAATATAATCTACTTTATTGTTTCAGAACTTTAGTGTAAGTGGCAGAACATTTAAAATTTTTCTTTCTAAAAATGTTGAAATTTTAAACTGTCAGGAAGTTATTTTTTTTTAATTATACAGAACTTTACAGAGAGTCTTCTCCAATATGCCACCCAGAATGTTTCTCCTGGAATGACTTTTCTTCCTTTGCATTCTCTTTCTTTGAAAAAAGAAAAAAGGCTTGATTTTGCTTCCCAATTTATGGCCAACTTTTTATGAGATATTGAGCAAACCATTTTGGTTTTATTTGTTTTATTCCTTACATAGCAAATGACTTGGAAAGATATAATAAAAACATTTTTAAAAAACTTTTAAAAGCAAAATAACATTATCTTATAGCTTTATAATAAATCTTCTACATCTAAAATCCAAAAAGGATTTCCTCAAGTTTTTTAAGTACCACATCTCTTATGGTAAATGGATGCCCAAAGCATAATTTTTTTTCCCAAAATATAACACCAGTGTTTTTTAGTCACTTTTGGCTATCCCTATGGATCATATGGGCAGACTAACAGGAGGTTTCCAGATGGCCTTTATCACTTTACCACTGATGGAGACTGATGCAAGTGGAGAAATTTGACAACATGAAAAGTTAAGAGAATTCTTTTACCAAAGTTGGAGAGCCAGCTTTCATCCTTGGCTCTGTCTGTAATTATGTCATTGTGACCAAGTAAAATCTTCTCTTGACCTCTGTTTCCTCATCTATTAATTAATAAAAGATTTGACTTCATGATTTCTAGGATCCATAAAAGGTTTAAAATTGCTCTATTCCGTCCCTTCATTGATGATTTGGAAATATCCTTAGTCCAGATTCAGTAACAAATCTATGAGGAAACTACAATAAAATATTGTTTCAAATTTTTGGTTTTAGTTTTAGTTCCTATACATTTAAATTATTGCCATATTTTGTCAAATGTTCATAATGCTTTAAACAAACTGGAAACCAATGTCTGTCATTAGCAAGATGAAAAAATTGTGACATAGTTATATCAAAGAATACTGAATACAGCTACGCACAATATCGGTGAATCTTAGAATATTCAATGAAAAGAAAAGGACATAAAAGAACATTTATAGATTTATTCCTTTTGTAGCAATTTTAAAACCAGGAAAACCACCTCCCCTCCATCAAACCACTAAAGCTCATTCTTACTCAAAGATCATGCCAAGTTCTCTGAGGATCTGACAACTGTCCTGGGACAGCTTGGACCTCTCCTCCAAGATGTAACTTGGATATCCAATGTAACAGAGGTTCCACCATCTTATCATGTTTCCAACCCAGTAAGTGGCCTGAAGGGTCATTAAGGCAGAAAAGGAAACACTGGAAGGACTTGTATTGGTTCTTGAATGCTTTGGCCCAAAGGTCACTTCTCAAAGAGCACTGACCAGAAGTAGGCACATAGTCTCACTTAATTGTAATGAGACTGGATGATGTGAAGAGCACATAGATATTTGGCAAGAAGTAACTCTGCCTCTTTCTCCATGATAGTTTCCATGGCCGTTGCTGCCATGGATTCTTTGCAGCCAAGAAATGCCAGAGTGGTGCTATATTTTCTGGAGACTCAATGCATTAGAACCAGACAGTATTCTATCCTGCATTGTGGAGTACCTTCCTTCCAGGTTTGTGCTACACATTCTTTTTGGCCGCTTAAACAATGCCACTGGTGAGCCAAACTCACAAAGCTTTTAATGGGAATGTTTTCAATTTCTGCTCATAAGCTCACGCAGATGTAATTACCTAATGGTTATCCAAAAAATAGAAGTCATTTTCTCCTTTCTAGGTTTTATATTCCTACTTTTTTTCTTTCAGTCATTCTCTTCATAGAGCCTCACATTCAGGCCCTCTGACATGAAGCTTGTATTTTCCTTAGTGTTCTGATTATAAAAATAGATCAAGGTTTTATCAAAGGCATGAGCTGGAAAATTACATACCAGCCCTTAGTCCAGTTAGAGATTTAATTCAGATCAATCGAAGAAACATGAGCATGGAGAACAGTGTTTGCATCATTTCTAGGCACATTATATTTGGGGAGATCAATGTAAATAATTTCATGATCAATTTATGCTGGGGGGAGGCCACTATCACATCTCAGAATTTTTTTTCCTCTTACCAAAACTTTTCACAAGGCATTAGAAGGCAATCCCCTTTCTGAGCATAGGGAGAAAACAGTGAAAGCTGTATGTCACATCATTATACCTACGTGATTTTCTCCCCGTTGTTTCTGTCCCACCAGAGCTAACTTCACCTTTTCTATTCTTTGCACATTTCATCAGCATTTTAAGTATACTTTTAAAAGATTTTTAGCAAGAATGTTTAGTAATCATGCTATTATGACGGACTGAACAAGTTTGGGTTTTTTTCTCTCTACTGTGAAGCCTGCAATCCACTGGACTCCAGTAAATCCATGTCAGATTGAATCAACTAACATTCCAGCCGTTGGAGACGGGTTTATCTCAAAACTGCCTCTGGAAGGTTCTTGCGCAATAGGTCACAGGCCAGGCTCTGGCCTCCTGTCTGAGACCTTTCCTGGTGGGAAGGCCACCCAAGATGGGACTATCCCTCAGGCTGAAAGAGATGGAGTCAGGTCAAGCCAGTTTCCCAAACTGCCAATTTAAACAATGATAATTTCACATGCCAAAAGTCTATTTGTACATAATTAGAGAGAGATCAAAAAAAGAAACTATAATAAGGATAGTTTCTGCTGAGTTTGAATCCATGCCTGTCCACATTTTTTTTTATGTTATTTCTCCGTCTTTTACCTTTTAGAACATTAGCTCTTTGAGGACAGAACAGAGCTTTTTAATATTAGGTACACAATCTATCCTGATGTGACAACTTAATAAATGTTTAAGATATGATTAGGCCAAAATTGTCCTTATAGTTTAAAAAAGAGAAGCAGTCCCTCTTTGGATAGCATAGTCCCATTTAACTAAGGAAGAAAAAAAAACCTCTAATATTTCCTTTGAAATAATCAAATAATCATTGGTTTTAACTATGCTCTGTGTGTGTGTGTGTGTGTGTGTGTATGTGAAAACTCAATTTAATTTGTTAGTATAGATCAGTTAAGTTCTCTTCTCCCAAGTACTGATGTCATTATTTATACATAAATTGGTTATAAAATTAAACAGAATATAATTATTAAAATTCAATATTTTCAATGGTAGTAGAAACAGCCTCAATTTGGGAAAAATAATTTAGACATTTAAAGGTATACAGAAATATGTGAAAATAAGAATTTAGGCCCATGCAAAGCATGGTCTTGATAAGACAGGGAAGATCTAAAGAAGAGAAAGGTGTCATAAAATTTTGGTAGTAACCAGGATAATTCTATGAGTTTATGAATTAGTTAATTTTACTACCCCAGCAATAAATTCAGAGAAATTGTCAGTCAATGAAAATTCAAATATTTTCACCACTTTGTCTAAAGTTGATTTATATCCTTTTCTTCTTTCCCAATCTGCTTTTTTACTTTGAGTTTAATTCCGAAAGAAATTATTTCCAAATATATCTTAAATTAGAAGTTCTGATTAAGCGATTAATTCCTAAGGACATAACGCTGAAGAGCATGGTCAATATTAGGAGATAATATTGCCCATAGACCCTGGACCTTGAAACTTAGCCGCAGTCCTCCTCTAACTATTGCCCTTTCCATGGGATGAAAGTCTGCAGGGTCAAGAAGATACACTCACCTGCACTTCCCTTAACCCAGATCATTCTCTGAATATCCCTGAAAGAATGGAGGGGAACTCAGAGAATGAGCCTGGAATTTTCTACCCTAAGGCACCAACCCCACCAGGGCCAGTGTACACCTCTTTAATAAGTCTCTCAAGGACAGACTATATCTACAATATGTATGTGCTTCTGTCTAAATAGTATGTTTTTGCAAGTATACCACATTAAGTGGTATAATATCATTTGAAAATAGACTGTAATAAAGTACAGAAGCTTAATATAAATCCAAGACTATCCAATAAAATATAAAATAAATAAATCAATAATGAAGATAAAGTGAAATCTTTTTTTAAAAGATTTTATTTATTTATTTTGAGAGAGAGAGAGAGTGAGAGAGAGCGAGAGCATGAAAGGGAAGAAGGTCAGAGGGAGAAGCAGACTCTCTGTGGAGTTGGGAACCCGATGTGGGACTCGATCCCAGGACTTCGGGATCATGACCTGAGCCGAAGGCAGTTGCTTAACCAACTGAGCCACCCAGGCACCCATAAAGTGAAATCTTAAAATATACACAAATAATCATAAAGAAGCAAGAAAAAAGGAATATTGGACAAAGTGCAGATAAGCAATTAACACATGAATTGCAAAGGTAGATTTAAATGCAACAATCATAGTGATAATTATTTTAACTATAAATGCTACAAACATACTATTTTAAAAGGCAGAGATTATTATACACAAAAAAGACCTATAGGACATGTATAAGAAAATCAGATAGCTTAAAAAGAATGAAAAATACATTTACTCAGAATGTATAAACATAAGAAAGCTGGAATGACTATATTAATATCAGACTAAATAGACTTCAAAACAGGGAAAATGACCTAGGATAGATGTAGCAAAAACTGACAGAATTTAAAGAATCCACCATCTCTGTCAGAAGACAGAGATGGCCTGAACAATACTATCAACCAACTTGATTTAATTAACATACATATATAGAAAAAGGAACAGAACAAAGAATAATGCATACTCTTTCAAGTGCATCTGAAACTTTAACCCAGATATATCCTGAACCATTAAAAGATTCAAAAAACATAAAAGGACTAAAATTTTAATAATTTATAAGTCATATAGTTAGTAATTTTATTTATTTTTCTTTTAAGTTTTTATTTAAATTCCAATTAGTTAACATACAGTGTAATATTAGTTTCAGCTGTAGAATTTAGTGATTCGACACTCATGTACAACACCCAGTGCTCATCACGTGTCCCCCTTAATCCCTGTCACCTATTTCACCCATCCCTCCCACCTCCCCTCTAGTAACCATCAGTTTGTTCTCTAGAGTTAGGAATCTGTTTCTTGGTTTTCCTCTGTTTTCTCCCTCTGTGTTCATCTGTTCTGTTTCTAAATTCCACAAGTGAAACCATATGGTATTTGTCTTTCTTTGACAGACTTATTTCACTTAGCATAATACTCTCCAGCTCCATCCACATCGTTGTAAATGGCAAGATTTCATTCTTTGCTATGGCTGAGTAATATTCTGTTGTATATATACACGACATCTTCTTTATCCATTCGTCAGTTGATGGCCACTTGGGCTCTTTCCATAATTTGGCTGTTATTGATAATGCTAAAGATTGGAGTGCATGTATCCCTTTGAATTAGTATTTTTGTATCCTTTGGGTAAATACCTAGTAGTGCAATTGCTGGATCATAGGGTAGTTCTATTTTTAACTTTTTGAGGAACCTCCATACTGTTTTCCAAAGTGGCTGTAGCAGTTTGCATTCCCACTAACAGTGCAAGAGTGTTCCCCGTCCTTGCCAAAACCTGTTGTTTCTCGTGTTGTTGATTTTAGCCATTCCGACAGATGTAAAATGATATCTCATTGTAGTTTTGATTTGTATTTCCCTGATGATCAGTGATGTTGAGCATCTTTTCATGTATCTGTTGGCCGTATGTACATCTTCTATTGAAAAATGTCTGTTCATATCTTATGCCCCATTTTTTTAAAAGATTTTATTTATTTATTTGATAGAGAGAGAGAGATGACAAGTAGGCAAAGAGGCAGGCAGAGAGAGAGGGGGAAGCAGGCTCCCTGCTGAGCAAAGAGCCCAATGCGGGGCTCGATCCCAGGACCCTGAGATCATGACCTGAGCCGAAGGCAGAGGCTTTAACCCACTGAGCCACCCAGGTGCCCCAGGGATTTTTTTTTTTAGTAACAACTATATATTACTTTAATAAACAGAAAAAGTAAAAAAGCTATTTTAAATTATATCTTCTTGATATATAACACCCAATGCTCATCACAACATGTGTCCTCCTTAATACCCATAACCTGGTTACCCCATCCCGTGACCCCCTTCCCTTCTGTAACCCTCAGTTTGTTTCCGGGAGTCCAGAGTCTCTCATGGTTTGTCTCCCTTTCTGAATTCTTTCCATTCAGTTTTCCCTCCCTTCTCCAGTGGTCCTCTGTGCTATACTCTTATGTTCCACATATGAGTGAAACCAAATAATTATCTTTCTCTGCTTGACTTATGTCACATAGCATAATCCCCTGCAGTTCTATCCATATAGATGCAAATGGTAGGTATTCATTTTTATCACAAATGGCTGTTATACTTGGTCAAGTACTTTTTCTATATCTATTGAAAGGATCATATGGTTCTTATCCTTCATTAATGTGGTTTGTCACATTGATTGATTTGCAAATATTGAACCACACTTGCATCCCAAGTATAAATCCTACTTGATTGTGGTGAATGATTCTTTTAATGTACTGTTGGAGTTGATTTGCTAGTATTTTATTGATAATTTTTGCATCCATGTTCATCAGGGATATTGACTTGTGGTTTTCTTTTTTAGTGGAGTCTTTGTCCGATTTTGGTATCAAGGTGATGCTGGCCTCATAGAATGAATTTGGAAGGTTTCCTTCCAATTCTTTCTTTCTTTCTTTCTTTCTTTCTTTCTTTCTTTCTTTCTTTCTTTCTTTCTTTCTTTCTTTCTTTCTTTTTGAATAGTTTGAGAAGAATAGGTATAAACTATTCTTTAAATGTTTGGTAGAATTCATCTGTGAAACCATCTGACTCTGGACTTTTGTTGGTTGAGAAATTTTTGATTTTTGATTACTGACTCAATTTCTTTGCTGGTTATTGTTCTGTTCAAATTTTCTATTTCTTCCTGTTTTAGTGTTCATAGTTTATATGTTTCTAAGAATTTATCTATTTCTTCCAGATTGTCCAATTTGTTGGCATATAGTTTTTCATAATATTCTCTTATAATTGTTTGTATTTCTGTGATGTTGGTTTTTATTTCTCCTCTTTCACTTGTCATTTTATTTCTTTGGGCCCTTTGTTTTTTCTTTTTGATAAATCTGGCTGGAGGTTTGTTAATTTTTTCAAAGAACTAGCTCCTGGTTTCATTGACCTGTTCTATTATTTTTTTTAGTTTCTATGTCATTTATTTCAGCTCTAATTTTTTATTATTTTCCCTCTGCTGGCTTTAGGGTTTGTTGTTTTTTTCTAACTTCTTTAGGTGTAAGGTTATGTTGTTTATTCGAGATTTTTCTTGCTTCTTGAGGTAGGCCTGTATTGCTATATACTTCCCTCTTATGACCACTTTTACTGCACCCAAAAGGTTTTGGACTGTTGTGTTTTCATTTTTATTTGTTTCCATGTATTTCTAAATTTCTTCTTTGATTTCCTAGTTGAACCATTCATTGTTTAGTAGCATTTTGTTTAATCTCCATGTATTTGTGGTCTTTCCAAAATTTCTCTTGTGATCGACTTCAAGTTTCATAGTGTTGTGGTTAGAAAATATGCATGGTATGATCTTAATCTTTTTATACTTGCTGAGGCCTGATTTGTGACCTAGTATGCAACCTTGTGCATCCCATACATATTTGGAGAAAATGTGATTCTGCTTCTTTAGGATGAGATGTTCTGAATATATCTGTTAAGTCCACCTGGTCCAGTGTGTCATTCAAAGCCATTGTTTCCTTGTTGACTTTCTACTTAGATGATCTGTCTATTGATGTAAATGGAATGTCCCCTACTATTATTGTATTATTATCAATTAGCTCCTTTATGTTTGCTATTAATCATTTTATATATTTGGGTGCTCTCATGTTGGGGGCATAAATATTTATAACTGTTAGATCTTCTTGTTGGATATTCCCCTTTATTATAATATAGTGCCCTTCTTCATCTCTTGGTATAGTCTTGTTTTTAAAATCTACTTTGTCTGATATAATATTGTTACTCTGGCTTTAATATAGTTAGCAATTTTAATTTTATGACCAAAAGTAAATTAAAGTAGATACCAATAACTGAAAATGTTTTTAAAATCCTTAAATATTTATAAATAATACAACCCACTTCTAAAGAAAAAATTACAAAATCCTTTGAGTTGAATAACAAAAAATAGCATCAAAACTCATATTATGAAGTTAAAGTAGTGTTTAGAAGAAAGTTAAATGCTTACACTAAAAAGGAAGAAATGTGAAAAATAGTAATCTAAGCTCCTACTTTAAGAAGCTAGAAAAAGAAGAGCAGATAAAACCTGAAGAGAAGAAAGGAAGTGATTAAGCTAATATGGAGAATCAATAAAATAGAAAATGTACAAATAATACAGAAAAATAATTGTAACCAAAAATAGTTTATTTGAAAAGCTTAATGAAATTGGTAAAACTCTGGAAATGTTGATCAAGAAGACTAAGACACAAATTATGAATATTAAGAATAAGTGATCCTATAGACATTAAGAGTACAGTAAGGAAGGGGTACCTTGGGGCTTGGTCAGTTAAGCATCTGACTCTTGATTTTGGCTCAGGTAATGATCTCAGGGTCATGGAATTGAGCCCCGCAGCAGGCTCCATGGTCCCTGGGGAGTTTGCTTGAGATTCTCTCTCTCCCCCTCCACTCCTGCCTGCTCTCTCTCTCTCTCTCTCTCTCTCTAAAATAAATAAATAAATCTTTAAAAAGAAAAAAGAAGGTAATAAGGAAATACAATGAAAAATTATATGCAAATAAATTAAACATAGGTGAAATGCAGAAATTACTTGCAAAACACAAATTAACAAAACATACACAAGAAGAAATAGCAAATCTGAATAACTCTATTTAAGTTAAAAATAATTTAATTTGTAATCTGAAATATCTGAACAATGAAAACACCAGTCCTGGAGGACTTTATGTAATTCTGCTAGACATTTAAGAAAGAAATAATACCAATCTAACAAAAACTCTTTCGGAAAATAAGGAAATAAAGGAACATTTTCTACTTCACTTAATAAGACCAGCACCACCTGATAAAAAAAAGTAAAACCAGAAAAAAAAAAAAAAAGAAAATAAGACTTTAAACCAATACCTCTCATGCATATCAATGCAACAAGTCTCTCTCTCTTTTTTTTTTTTTTCCTTGGGTCAAGTTAAATGCAGGCATGGGATTAATCCAGGAACTGAAATTTGGTTTAGCTTTTCATAATCAATCAATGTAATTCATTATTTTATCAGAATAGAGACAAAAATTTGATTATCCAAATAGATGTAGAAAAAGCATTCAATACAATTCAATACCTGTTCATGATTAAGTAGAAATAGAAGGGAATTTTCTCAATTTATAGTGTCTACAACAAAATTAAACGGCTAACATTAGATTTACCAGTGAAAGACTGAATGACCTTCCATCTCCTCCTAAAATCAGAAATAAGACAAATATATTTATGTTCATCACAACTATTAAATATTTTACTAAAGTAGCCTATGTAATAAGATAAGAATAAGGAAAAAAGATACCATTTGGAACAAAAAGAGTAAAACTGTCTTTGTTTTCAGATAATAAGATCATGTATACAGAAAATCTTAATGAATCTACAAAACAAATCTTTTATAACTAATGAGTGTATTTAGAAACACTGTAGTTGGGGCACCGGATGGCTCAGTGGGTTAAAGCCTCTGCCTTTGGCTCAGGTTATGATCTCAGGGTCCTGGGATCGAGCCCCACATCGGGCTCTCTGCTCAGCAGAGAGCCTGCTTCCCCCTCTCCCTCTGCCTGCCTCTCTGCCTACTGTGATCTTTTTCTCTCTGTCAAATAAATAAATAAATCTTAAAAAAAAGACTGCAGTTTATAACACTGATATAAAAATAACTATATATTAGCAATAAAGACTTAAAAATTAAAAGCAATACCATTCACAATAGCATCAAAAGAACCCAACATATTTAGAGAAAAAAATTTTTAAATATGTGTAAGTTCTGTATACTAAAAGCTAAGAAATTTTACTGAGAGAAATTACACAGAAATAAATGTAGAAATATACCATGTTTCTGCATTGGATGACCCCATATTATTAAACTGTCATTTCTTCACAGTTGGCCTATGGTTTCAATGTTAAGCTAATTAAAATTCCAGAAGGCTTTTTTTTTTTTTTTGATGGAAATTGAAAAGCAGACTCTAAAATTTATATGGAAATGCAAAAGATCTAAAATAGCCAAAATAACTTTGCATAAAGGAAAAAAAAGAAATTACTATAAAGCTATAGTAATTAAGACTATGATATTGGAATAAGGAGTGTGTGTGTGTGTGTGTGTGTGTATCCAGGAATAGACCCATCTATACATGATCAGTTGATTTGGGGGCTTTCTAAGTTGGGCTGTATGCATAACCCATTTTTAATGTGTTCCCCATACACTATGAGTTTTCTTGAGTTTAGGCTGTGGTAGAGACTTTAAAAAGTATGTTAAGAAAAATAAATACTTCCTACAGATTTCTGATCGTTTTTTACCAAAAACATTCTCCAACAATATATTCATTGACATTTCTCCCTAGAGACACCAATATAACAGGGAAGAAAATGCAGAGTTTGCAGAACATTACATTTTTGTGGAAAGCAAAGCATTAGAGGTCCAAGTCATGAGATTTTCATGGACTGACACTTTGCTCTGAATTGCACCTAAAATGCCAATGAGAGAGTGGTGAACTTTATACATTCTGTGGGTCACTCTTCAGCCTCATGAGCTTTGATGTGATTTCCTTTAGTTTTTTGCAATCCATTCAATTAGGTCTGTTTTCACTTTCCCATTGGCAATTTTCTATCCTGAGTCACATTGACCTCTGTCTGCCCTGAAACAAGGAGGGGGGTGCAGCTTGGCTGTTTGGGCGCCTGCTGTGAACATGTGGAAAGGAAGTAGTGAAATACTTCAGAAGGCCCAGTTTGCAATGTTCTGGAAGCATCTCCTATACACAAGAGGTCACCCACCAACATCTTTTCATTCTGTCTTCCTTAGGCCATCATTTTTATCTTACTATTAGAAAGACGGTGCAAGGAAATGTTTCTTGCATAGAGCCTGAACAATCAGCAGGTTTCCTGACACTTTCTTAGGCTTTTAGAGTATATGTTCAGGAAAAGAATTTATAGCCTGTCATTTGACCAAATTCTCTATTCTGTAGATCTGATAACCAGCTCCACTATGTTCTATAAAATATCAATATCTCATTATCTTACATATTTGCCCCTCTCTCTGGCCAAACTTTCTGAAGAATTTAGCTAGGTCACCAGCTATTCTAACTGTGCTGTCAAACTTCCATGGCTTAATTAAACAAAGCCTTTTCCCTCCCCTTAAAAATGTGGTTTTTTTTGTGGGGAGGGGGAAGAGAAATGATAAAGTTAGTTAAATCATTAAACTTATTTGTTTCTTTATTCATACCATATGTTTGAAGGAAGAAAGTGAAGTTGGTGGGTCTTAGGTTTGAATTCACAAAATCACAACCATTCTCATCTTTAACAAATGATTCCCAAGCAAACTTCTTCTGCCTTCTTTTGAAGGATCATACTTCTGCACAGAGGCCAGCCAACAAGCAGCTGACTAGGAGGGAGATTTCCAAAAGAGCAATCTCTGCCCAGCTCACAGGAAACAGCCTGTGAAGTGTTTCCAAACCAAGGCTGCCAAAGAAGATCTTTGCCAGCTAGCCGTGGTCCCCTGGTGTCCAGGATTCTCAAGGTCTCTCCTTCACAGCTGCCTAAATGCACAGTGGAACTTCTGAATATTCCAGGGCAGGTTTAGGCATACAGAAAACGAGGTATGGAATAGAAACAGGGAGGAAAGGGGAAGACATAAAACAATGTAAAAAGCACTGGAGAGTCCAGATTAACTGGAAAGTATTGCATAGATGTGAACAGTTTGCACTGGGACATAAAATAAAATGTTAGCTGTATTTGAGACACATTTAGGTTGCAAATGGAGCATAAGTTAGGGAGCCTGAAGGTTAATCTTGCAGTGCAATGTAGGCTGGAATCTTTAGATGGAGATTGTATCTTTATGGGTCTGAGGTAAACGTCAAAGGGAAATAATACAAATAAAAGAAGCATTCTGAAAAAAAGATTGCAAAGTGCTTGGGAGTTCATTTAGATACAGAGTTTGAGAGGAATAATTCAAAATAGATTTAGATACTGGACAAACCCAACGGACAATGCTGGTTTAACTGGACTCTCCTGTTTTTTAGGTTTTGGAATACATAAATGGAAGTTTGTAGATATTTGTTGAGAAACTAGAAGTTTAGCTGAGTTTCCACCAAATTAGTACCATTTTAACATAGACTTATACAATAATATTATATGATAGTTAACATTTCTAAGAAATCTTTTGTTATAAAAATGTCAGTACCATTTCAGAAAGGGGGATAAGGACTATAGAGTTTTCCATTCTTGAACCAACTGATATTTCTAATGCATTTACTATTGCCTTTTCCATTAATCTGCATATATACTTAATTCTCTCCTTACCCAGTTTAGATCCCATAATCATTATGTAATTGTTATTCTTTATACACTCTTTTTTTTTAAAAGATTTTATTTATTTATTTGACAGAGAGAGAGAGAGATCACAAGTAGGCAGAGAGGCAGGCGAAGAGAGAGGGGGAAGCAGGCTCCCTGCTGAGCAGAGAGCCCGATGCGGGGCTCAATCCCAGGACCCTGAGATCATGACCTGAGCTAACGGCAGAGGCTTTAACCCACTGAGCCACCCAGGTGCCGCATACTCTTTATACGCTCTTAATTCTGCTGTTTTACTCTCCCGTTATCATACTCACTCATTAAATCCAACTGTCTGCTCTCTCTGTGCCTGTGGATGAACAGTTAGTTAGAGATGGCTGGAAGAAAACACAGAACCATGCTACAGTTCCCAAGTACTTGAGGGAAGTACTGCAGTTCTCTCTGTATCCTAATCCATTCTCTCTTTTACCATCTTTGTAATTACCACTAGAAGCCAGCTTTGTGTTGAGTTGTAAGCAGTATATTAAAGGGAGTGCTGGCTGATTGTAAGAGGTTATATTTTTCTAATTTTCTTTGCAAGACTGTATCCCTCTATGCATTTTAGTCTCATTTCTGTTTCAGAGTTAAATGGTATCTTTAAAGGATATCACAGGTGAAAATTTAAATTTTAAAACTATTAAGAGCACATTTAGCTTTTTGTTATTAGAAGGAGGTAAGAAAGACTTCCCACCATGTGTTAAGGATCTAAATCAATCCATGGGGTGCTCATGTAATTAATAGTGTTTGGTAGCAAAATGGTCTTAAGACACATGGTAAGAGATTCATGTACCAAGTGCCAGCGGTTCTAGTTCTGTTTTTGCCAAGTAAGCAAGTCACTTAACCTCTGTATGTTTTTTCTTCTATGCACTGGGTACAGAAACTGCCCTTTATTACACAGAACTGCTGGGTAGATAGATGATGAACGTGTGTAGAAATATTTTACCTTTCTTAAAGGAAAGAAGAAATTTTAAAACCTCAATTATAAAGGTTGCCTGGCTATTTATTTACTTACATTACTTTTACTTCTTTCTACTTAAAAAATTATATCACTACTATTACTAATTTTACATGCACAGAGCATTTTTACTGTGGGCCAGCTACTGTGCTGAGTATTTTTACAAAACTTCCTGTGACAAGTGAGAAATGTATTTCTTTAAAAGCACCATCAGTCATAACAAGTTGTCAAAGAGACTCCCATAACAATGAAAATTGATGCCCAGCATGATATTTATACATACTTTTAGCAGCAAAGGGTTGAAGCAAAATGGACTAATTGGCAAACTCCTGGTTAATAGAAAAAACTAATTGTGCCCTAAGAATTCTGACTAGTTGAGATTCAGGAGATTTTAGCCTGACTTTTGCATTGGTCTGTATAGATCATCTGGAAATTTCCAGACCATTAAGTACTATCAGCTGAGGGTATGTCATTAATGATGTTTCACAGGTTTTTAGAGTTAATAACCCCTGTATTAAGTAACAAAGTTCTAATCTAGTCAAGTACTATTTAATGTATTTATTCAGTTATTTTGCATTCATTCTCATACTTTACTTTTTGCATTTTTACTAACTTTTACAATAGCTGATTTTACAAAAGGTTACATAAATAAGAATAGTCACAACCAGTATGAATCTCCATCTTCCTGTTTCCCAACATCAACCTTGCTATGCAAAGAAATGGTTTCCTTGGCCATTCTTTGCCACTCTTGGCCTCATTTTAATGGGCTGTGTGCTTCCCTAATGTGTAAATTAATCTCCTATCTTTTGTCATATGCTTTTACTCAACAATATTTTACTTTATGTCTATTGACTTACTTTGTATATATTCCTACACCATGACCTAATATGAAATATTTTTGTCTCTCCCATACTGCTATTTGAAATTTATGCTGTGCTTGCTTTCAAAAAGGAAACTTAAAATATCAAACCTGGATCAAAGCAGAACAACTAAAGATTAAATAAGTAAGTGCCATGAGCAATCCTTATACATATATAATATTTTACCAGAATCTGGGAATAAAATTATTCCTAGTCTGGAAACTAAATTTAGCTTTATGCCATTCAGAAGCGAAGTTATAAAAGGAAACATAAGGGTTTTGTTTTTGTTTTTTTGTTTTTGTTTTTTTGTGGTTTTTTTGGCCTCCTTGTCTGATAAAATGAGGCATCCCAGATCATCAGGTGGGATTTATCTTTTCCTTCAGTTCAGTTGCTAGACAAAAAATATGTCAGTTAAGTGATTCACAGACCTGTACCCCTGGGGCAAATAATACATTATATGTTAATAAAAAAAATACATTACAAGAGCTAAAATGTGGGTTGATATACCACAACAAGACAAGTGTCCCATTAAGTACTTTAGGCAGGCCCAGGCTAGTGTCTCAGTTCTCTCGTCAGTCCCTTTGTAGTTCCTGCTCCCACTCTGTGCCCAGTCATGTATATGTGTCATTCATCCTCTCATTACCTCCTTCCTCTTTCCACTTCCATTACTGATCCTGTTTCTATCCTTTGAAGGCCTCTGCTTACTGGCTTCTAAGACTCTGACCTCTACTTCTGACTCTGTACCTTTCGTCACATTTAAACATTGTGATTTGATTAAGTGGCCAGTATTCAGGTTTCAGCATCACTGAATAGATGTCTCACCTAATGCTTCTGATAGCCTGCTGGCCTTCTTTGTGTCTGGTCTGGAGAGAGCAGCCTTTGAATCCAGTGTTAATCCTCAATGCCGTCAGTTGTAACCCAGGTTGTAGCCTAACGGAAGGTAAAGAGAATGTGTATTTTTCTTTCTCTACTAGGTAAGAAACTGTAGAACTTTACTAAGTTCAAATCCCAGTCTGCCATTAACTGTGTAACTTTATACTCTCTGTGCCTCAGTTTCTTCATCTGTAAAAATAAGTGTAATAACAGTTTCTCCATCATAGGGTTGGGTTGTTATAAGAATTAAATTAGTTAATACATGCAAAACCCTTTATGAGAGATGAATGCCACATAGTAAACACCACATTGTAATTATAATCATCATCACTATTACAGCATTCAAACCATGATAGACTGCACAGGGTGCTTTTCCTAGAACCAAATTCTAGGAGAAACTTCACCTATGGAACTTTCACCGGATGTTGTAGAGGCTGTTGCATCTCAGGAACTGTTTTTACTGCTGTGATATTCCCCCAGCTTGTAGCTGTTTAGGTGTTGCTGCTACCAATCTTTTCTGGAGGGCTGCTCATGGGCAACAGAACCCATCACTCTCGGTTACCTGAGAGTTACATACCTCTCCCATGGAATGGCCTCTGTCGAGTGACTGCCAGATACAGGGCTATGAAAGTCCAGCCCCTCATGTCTAGGCAGAGCAAACTCTGATATAATTTATGTTTCAGATCTCCACATGGGATCAGGCTGAGACTAGGTTATATCTGAAATCGCCTCCTTGCTAATTTGCTTTACTTGGTTAGCCTGCTTCCCTCACTCCCATATAGGATTTTCCTGAGCATATTCTCTCAATAAATCACTTGCACACAAATCCTCGTTTCACATTCTGCTTCTAAGGAAACTGACCTATGAGAACAGATAACATAATAGACCCTATCTTTATTTGTGGTTTGGTATAAGTTCTTTTCTTGAAGTGTAAAATCTAGTGTTAATTCTTAACTAGTTTCTTTTTATTTCTCATGGTAATCTGATACATGGTTATATTTATTTGTTTCTATTTTATTTTCCCCTTTATTGTTGATTTTAAAACTTTTTTGAATACATAAAATAGTAATATGTTTCAAAATCCCAAACTAAATGAAAATGAATATTTGAAGAAGTTACATTTACTTTTTTATCTTTCCATCTCATTTCCATATACTTAATGTAGATACCCAATTTCACCGGTTTCTGGCTTAACCTTTTTTTTTACTAGTTCTCTAATCTTTTATTTGGTTGTCCTTGCATCTATCTATTGAGTTCTTAATTTCAGTTATTATATTTTAAAATTTCAGTTTTTCTATGGTTTTTTTTTTTTTAAGATTTGAAGTAGAAGATTCTACTTCTTGGCTGAAATTTTTCACCTTCTCCTGTATTTTCCTGCATGTATTAATCATAGTTAAAGTTCCTACATAATAACTTCAAAATATGGATTTCCTATAGATCTTTTTCCTAGTTTTCAGTCATTTGGTCCTGTCTTTTGGTATGCCCAAGGTGATAAAAGACATCAAACCAGAGACTCAAGAAACACTAAAAAACTGAGTAGTATAAATAAAAAGAAAATCACAGTTAAGCACATCATAGTGTCAAGTTGCTGAAAAACAGGTTTTGATTGAATGCAGGACCTCGCTTATGAAAAATATCATTTAATAAACAGAGATTCTATCTTTTTCTAAAGAGAATTTTATTTTGTTTCTGGCATGTAGTTTACCTAGGGATAAGTTAATATAATCCAATCAGGGACCAAGGGGCCTCAAGGCTCTATATCAGTTTTTTTGAGGGCTGATCTATTTCTGGTTGGCTCATTCTTAGGATCTAGTCTTCTGGGGTTTCAGATGAAATCCTGGAATATTTACCAAAGTTCTCCTATCTTGGCAAAACTTGAACTCTAAAACTGTATCACTAAAACTGAGACTGCCAAAGACTCTACTCAGTTTTTCAACCTCTCATCTGTGGGAGAAAAAGGGGTCAAATACTTTAGTTAACCTCTTGGTGCTTCCCTTCTGTATAATATTTCGACTCCTTAAGTCTTGATTCTAGTAGTAGTTCTCTAATGCCTTCAAACATTAAAAAAAAAATTGTGCCCAATTTTTCTAGTTGTTCTCCTCAGGAAGGTTAGTCTTTTATAAGCTAGTCCACCAAGACCGTAATAAGAACTCTTAAGACACAATATTTTAATTATTTGAATTCTCTCCAGATTTAATATTATATTCAATATTATTCCAACTAATATAGCACTAAGAATTTTATTTTCTTTTATTTTTTATTTTATGGTGGGAGAATCAAGGGCAACCTTACAAAATGATACTGAGAATCATCTGGAAGACTAAACATCCGAGAATTGATATGAAAAAAATTTAAAGGGGACAGTAACAAATTTGGGATGGGATTTATCTAATCCTGCCATATCTTAAAAATTTAAAAAAAAATTAGATGCAGCTAGAAATATGGAATCATTTTGATACTAGAGATTGAATAGATGGATTAATGGACAAACTAGAATCCAGAAATAGACCTAAAATAAGAGTAGAAATTCTAATCATATATCTCTCTATATATTTTTTCTCTTGGTTTTGTTTCTCTGAAGAGCCCTAACTAATACAGATTTTGGTATCAAGAAGAGACATGCTGCTGTAACAAATACTTAAAAATGTGAAAGTGTCTTTGGAGCTGGGTAATGGGTAGAGACTAGAAAAGTTTGAGGTACATGTTAGAAAAAACCTTAACTGTCTTGAAGAGACTGTTGCTAGAGCTATGAATGATAAGGGTGCTTTTGGTGAAGTCTCAGATGGAAATGAGGAATATGTTAGTGGAAACATGTTACTGGAGGAAAGCAGGTCTTTGTTGTAGAGTGGCAAATGACTTGGCTTAATTCTGTTTCAATGTTTTGTGGAACGTAGAATTTATAAGTGATTAAAATGGATATTTAACTGAGTAGATTTCTAAGCCAAGTCTTGAAGGTGCTGCCTCCTTTCTCCTTGCTGTTTATTTTAAAATGTGAGAGAAGAGAGATAATTTGAGAAAGGAATTGTTATGCAAAATGGAAGCAGAACTTTCCTCTACATTCTTAAGGGTCTCAGGGTACTTCTCTTGAATGTCCAGATGTCGGACAAATCTTAGGAAGGGAATAGACCAGCTCCATAATTTGAGAAGCAGCAGGACAGGGACTATGATATTTTTAGGAGAAGAGTAAGTCCTCCACCTTGTTGTTACACCTGTCCCATACCCCATGCTCCTTGAATCCCTTCAGGGGTGGGTGATTTAGGCAAGACAGTCTTTTTCCATTTGAAACTTCTGTCTCGTCCCATCTGGAATTCCCTGAACTCTCTGCTCCTTGTCTTTGTCATAGCATAGGCAGTTCAGAGTGCTGAGAGTAGGGCCATGCACTGGAAACTATGTTGGTAAGCAGGAGTGCATCATGAAGTCTCCAGGAATGGTAAAGGGATTAAGGGCTGAACAGAGGGTTAGGGCAGGGATGGGGGAAAGACCCCCGTGGAAGGGCAGGCAGATCCCTGCAATCACTAGCACTCCTGAAGGGCTGACTCCAAACACAGAAGACAGGGGCTGTCTTGGGTCAGGTGAACTCATCATCAGGAGTGGAGGTGTGCATCTGTGGGGAGCTCCCCAAATTCTTCCTGACCTAGGTTTCCTCAAGAGGTGTTTCCTTTTGGTTGGCTAGGAGAATACAGGTATCCAATACTAGTAGGTGTGCATGAAAGGATGAATCATCCAATTTTCCTTTCCAGGCAGACTTACTCTCTAACCCAACTGGCAGGAAATGGGATCTTTAGTTGTGATGCCAGGACCAATCACCCTGAGCCCTGGGAAACTGCTGTGCTGACAGGAGCATGGGTGGAGAGGGGAAAGAAAAAGTATGCTCTGTGTCCTACTGGCAGTAACTCAGGGGACCCCCACTGTGTGAGTCAGTACTGGTGGCTAGTGTGGCCCACCTATCTACCACTGTCCACTAAGTAGCAGATTTTGCTACTGTGAACTCAAAGGTTTTGAGTTTAGTGGTTTTGTGCTCAATTTTTCTGTCTTTTTATTTATTTATTTATTTTATTTTATTTTTTATTATGTTATGTTAGTCACCATACATTACTTCATTAGTTTTTGATGTAGTGTTCCATGATTCCTTGTTTGTGTATAACACCCAGTGCTCCATGCAATACGTGCCCTCCTTAATACCCATCCCCCCAGCCCCCTCCCCTCTGAAACCCTCAGTTTGTTTCCCGGAGTCCGTAGTCTCTCATGGTTCGTCTCCTCTGATTTCCCCCCTTCATTTTACCCTTCCTTCTGCTAATGTCCGCCATGCTATTCCTTATGTTCCACAAATAAGTGAAAACATATGATAATCGTCTTTCTCTACTTGCCTTACTTCACTGTGCTCATTTTTTCTTGATAATTTCTCTTGATAAACCGTTAGCATGATAGCATAGTGACTACACAGGTTGCTCTTGTGGTAAACTGAAAATAAATAGAAATTTCTATCTCCCCCGCAAAAAATGGAACTGGAACCTGAAGAATATAATTACTGCTACCACCTTAGGTACTTCTGCCTTGATGCATGCTGAGGCACCAGCAGTTTCATTGACCACTATTTTTGCATCATCAGTGCAAGTTTCAACACAGTTAAAAAGGTAAATGAACTTTTAGTATTATCATGAAAATAGTTTTGACCTAAATGGGTCCTGGAGAACCCCAGAGGTGTGGGACCACCCTCTGTGAACTGCTACACTAGAATGCCAATTAAAACTAGATAATAGACACAACTATACCACACTGTTTAAAATGAAGTATTTAAATAGCAGACCACGTATTTGATTAAATAAGTAGAAAATTATACCAGACTCAGAGCTTTTTAACTTTTGTGAACTCCTGAAAATACACACAGATGCAAAATTTGTGTACAGACTCTTTGAAATGATCTGTGGATCTCAGGTTAAAAACTTCTACTGTGCATTACTCTTCATAATTTTTTTGTCTCTCTCAGTGCCATTTGAGCTTATACACTCTGCCTCTGCCTAAAATTTAAAGTCTCAGTGTTTCATAAATGCTGTTAAAAACATTTGCGATTTCTTTCGTTGAATCAGCTTCATCCAAAGAGGTTCAGATTCCTTTTGTGTTCTCCCAAATTTTCTCCCCTCCCTCTTGCTTAGCAATGATGCTGCTGTCTTTCTTTGCTGTCATAATTATTGCAGAATAATTCTGCACTACCACAAAGCATTACAATGTCTGTTGATAACATTTAACACTAATCCCTAAATTTCATTTCTCTGGGTCACTTACCATTTCACCTCAATACCTAAATCCACTCCACCAGGGTTAGAACCAACCAACAGTAAATCTGCTTTTAGCCTCAGGCATAATTGTGAATTAGGAAATGACATTTTCTAAAAGAAGTCAGTAATGGCATGAGGCATAAGCATGTGCATAAAAAAGGATTACAGAAAGTACATGTATGAAAGTTAATGGCTATGCATCATGCCAATAAGTAGTATATTCTTTTAAAATAAAGTTAATATTTATAAATATTAGGCAACTATTTGGATTCTGTCTATAGTGGTATGTTCACTTCTCTATTGCCTTAAAACAAAAAACATCTTAAGAAAGAAAACAGGGGTGCCTGGGTGGCTTAGTTGGTTAACCA
>CM052895.1:104675737-104710907 GCA_028534135.1 Potos flavus | reverse complement strand
GTAGCCAAAAAACTAGGTCCTTTGTCCACAAAATCACTTCTTGTTCTGCACTGTAAATGAGTCATTTAAGTGGTGACAGGGTGAATAATCACAAAGCTTAGTTCATTTCTTATCAGAGAAAAAATGACAAGTTTGAAAAATGAACAGAATATTTGGTGTTTCAATAATAAGAGTTTCATTTGACCAAATTTCCCATAGATTCTGGAACATTCAGTGATAGGGGAATTATTTCTAAGAAGAGCAGAAATTGTTGTAGCCTTGTTTTATTAATATCAGTGGTACCAGAACAAGCCATTGCATATCCCCAGACCAGCCAATTCCTCTCTTTCCATTCATCCTTCCTGTATCTCTAGACTTTTAACCCAACACACCCATGCCACAGGCCTCAGGCTTATATAACAAGCCATAGTAAACATTTGCTGCCCAGCTCAGGGATTTCCTAGAGTTTGCAAATGTGTTGTAATATATGCCAAGCATGGCCAATAGGCTCTTGCAAATACTCCCTCCCCTTCCTTTTGTCTTCCTATATGAGCCCCTCAGCAACTCTTAATTCTTGACCTGCTTGATTTTCTACCAATTCCATTTTGTCACCATCAGATTGGATAACATTGCCTCTCAGCTGTGTGCTCCCTGCCCCTCATAGTGAAGTACAAAACTGCATGGAGCCCAAGCCTGGAGACCAGGCCTGTGCAACCAGAAAGGTATTTATTGCTCCAACCCAGTATTCCAATTTACCTGTGTAATGCAAGACCTAGAAAAATATGATTTAAAGTGTCCTGGTTGCTCTATGCCAGGCCACCTAAAAAAGAGAGGAGGAGAAGAAAGGCAACCCCAGTCCTTAAGAACCTTTTGAATATGGCAGCCAAGAATGGAAGAGAAACAGCTGGAAACACCTAAGGGCTGCTTTTCCACAATTTTAGGAAATGAAATATTTTGAAAATGTGTATCAAAATAACTCTAGTTACTCATTTAATGCACCTGGGTTCCACTCATTCATTTAGAGACTTAATCAGTAGCACTGAAATGTGGTTATAAATGTGAATAGCCTGGATTTTTTCCATTTATACATGCTTGGGCTTACTGAGAGAAAAGAACCTGTTCTCTAAGGGTAGGGGGTAGGTATATATATTTTGAAAAAACTTCTCAGGAGATCTGGATACCATCCCTGCTTAAATACTAGACTTGAATAAACAAGAGATATTGAATATAAATGTAATGCTTAACTGGTCTTATCCATCTGCCTGTGGAAAATAGCCTGGAATGTGTTTCCCAATGGGAGAAAATGAAGATCTGTTTCATTTGCATTGCTCTGTAAGGAACTAGGAAAAAAGGAGGAAAAGTAGGCTTACTACTGGAATCCCCTGAGTGGAGTCAGACTTTGAAAGTATACGGTTCAGGGCGCCTGGGTGGCTCAGTGGGTTAAAGCCTCTGCCTTCAGCTCAGGTCATGATCTCAGGGTCCTGGGATTGAGCCCCACATTGGGCTCTCTGCTCAGCAGGGAGCCTGCTTCCCCCTCTCTCTCTCTGCCTGCCTCTCTGCCTACTTGTGATCTCTCTCTCTCTCTGTCAAATGAATGAACAAAATCTTTAAAAAAAAGAAAGAAAGAAAGAAAGAAAGTATAAGGTTCCAGGTCCATATATTTCTCTTATGTGAGGGGATGGAAGTGATGGGGGTAGTGGGAGGCAAGGGAATGGTTCATATTGTAATCCTAGTTTATAATACCTTCTGGAGAGCAACAGTAAAGATCATTTCAGCAGTTTGGGTAGGACAGGGTTTTTTTTTTTTAGGTTTTGGCAGCAGGGATTCTGTAGCCATCACTAGCAACAACAACATTATAGTAATGGAGCATTTGGTTTTTCCCATGGCCATTCCTTGTCCACAAATCTTAAGGAAGCTGAAGTGGAAGCCACAGCTTCTATACCAGGGAAGCTGTTATTGAGAAGCAAGATTCTATGCTGGGCACTGGGGAGCTGATACACTGAAGTTGTGCAGTTTTTGCAAATTTTCCCAAACAATTCAGTTTTCTTGTATTCGTCTTGGTAGAAAAGAGTATCTGCCAATAAAATTTGAGATGGTAAGGGTTACTCCCCCAAAACCTTACTGGTTTGTAATGAAACCAGTGTCAAATGAAACTTTCCACACATATAATATTTATTAGGGAGAATTCATTAACAAAGCAGGTGCTAACAGTTAATAAATCTATTCTGTAAGCTTAATGAGGTTCTTTTTCTCTGTCCTTTAAGATGCTCAAGCATACCTGGTATCAGAGATTTATTTGAGACAGATTTATTTGAGTCTGTGCCCTCTAGCGGGCAATGAGGCAAACAGATATCCCAGTACTACTCCCATATACTCCCTTCTTCCCTTCCTTCCAGTCACTGTTACATCCTCAGGGGCTGTTCTCATTCCCAGTAATTTCACCTTGTTTCTGCTCTCTGCCTGGAAATATGTGGAGACAAGTGTGTGATTAAAACCACTAGTAAAACAAGTTTAGAAAATGAATACTTTCTTGGTTTCAAGAACATATGAAAATGCTTTTGATATATTAAGTTAAAGAATAAGAAAAATTTTACCAACAGTATGATGTCAACTACATGAAAAAAAGATCACATGGCAAAAAGACTGGAAGGAATAAAGGCCCGAGGTTAACAATGTGAAAACTGGTTTTCTTGGTGTGCTAGGATGACATATGATTTTCTCCTGTTTTTTTTTTTTCCTGAAATTTGGAATTCCTTCATTTTAAAGTATTTTTAATATTCTCATGATCAGGAGAGAAAAACAATTTATCCAAAAGACTAAGATCAGTGCACTGAACAGAGGTTGAAATATCATAATTTGAAATTTAGAGTTTCATTTAATGATATTCATACTACATAATAGTAAAAATTATAGCAAAAGAAATTAACATTAATAATCCTTTTTCTTAAATACATTTATGTAGATTTCTAAAGATTTTTTTCATCTGGTATTCTTAAATAAATAAAAAGAGGAATTTGCAAAGCTGATTTTTACAAGTATCAAAGGATTTCAAGAGACTTCACTGGTTTTCACCATGATTGGTCCTGTTGTCTAAACCCTTCTTACTGTGGATATTCCATTCTGGAAAATAAACATATTAGTTTCACCAGCTCACCACAGCCTCTCGTAAGCTCCCTATAGTTGATATTCTATCACACTCTCCTTCCCATACCATCCCTACCCCTCTGGAGGTCCAGGGTCCCTAGGAAATTGCAATATCTTAGGCTCTTAAAAATGGATTAAAAATGGAGTTGTCTTCAAGTTGTGAGATGTTTGAAGAGCTAAGTACAGTATTGGGGCACAAGAAGGCCTTCATCCTGTTGGACAGTCAATAGGCGATAGGATATTGTTGATCAACAGATCTCACTAAATGGAATCAAGAGATTCAGGGGTCACTACACAAAGATAGAGTAGTCTCTGGGTTTTGTTTTGCATCTATTTAGCTTCTGTCTCTGGAGACTCCTGGTTAACTTTTTGGGGTTTGAAGATTTCTTCTGTCTACTTGGTATCTCTCCTCTCCCCTCTCCTAGGAAACCATTTTTATCTAGACAAGGAGCAAAAATATTCTGTCTGTACATATGCATCAGAATATTTCTGGTCTACACTTAAACCAGTGGCTTTTTAAACTTAAGAGGTAGAATTTGTCATCTTTGTTTTCTTAGTTATTTAGCAATCCCTTTTCCCCAACATCAGCAAATGAAGGCTAAATAGAAAGAACATATGCTGATGAATTCCTCATTGTTTTTACCTAGTAGAAATTGCACAATGCACTGAGCTGGTATCCACTTGCCTTGTAGACTCATCTACTTCTAACTGTTATCCAATTACACTGGACCATTTGCAGTTCCAGGAGTGTGCTGACTATGCTGTGTCTTTATGCTATTCATTCTTACTTACTCTTCTCTCTACCAGAATGATCTTCCTCTTACTCATCTTGCAAACCTCTTCAAAATTCAGTTCTAATGTCCTCCTCTCAGAAACCTTCTCCGAATTCAGTGCTCATTCTCAGTCCTTTCTCCATATATTCTTAAATTATTTTTTTAATTTTAAATTATCCTTTAGTTGGTTAGATTTTATTTTCAAAAAGAATTTATAGGTGTGTTTTCTCGATATCTTTTATGTCAGAGAATAAAGGTTCTCTGCTCAACAACTTGGCTGGAAACAAATTTCTGGGGTCATTTTCCACAAATTTGGAGACAAGTCTCCTTTGTCTTTGAGAATTGAGTATCACTAGAGAGAAAATTGAGCCAGCCTGATTTTTCCCACTTGAAGCTGACTTATCCTTCTTGAAGTTTAGTAACTGGAATATGTCTTGATGTCAAACTTTCAGCTGAAATTAACCATGACATTCAATAATTAGGATGTGTTTTAGTGTCCAACTTTCTGTTTCAGTTTTTTCCTGGCATGTAATATAAAGAAAAACAACTCCTCATTTCAAGAAAATTTGAAGTGAATTATACACTTCAGCTCTACATATAATTCCTTTTACACTGATCGAAGCTTCTACTTTAAGAATAATATTATTTTTAGGTCAGGTAGTTTTAATCTGTCATCCATATATGTAATCTTCTTTCTAATAGCTTTGATTTGTCTGTTTCCTTATAGCCTGTAAAAATCTTTGGAGTTCCTGAGTCCGTTATTCAACACTCTCTATCCCTCCAGATTTGATTTTCTTTATCCTCAAATTGGATGATCATACTTTCTATATCTTCTCCAAGTCTTAATAGACATTGACTAGGACAGAACTCTGTTGCAAACTTAGATACTTTGATTTTTTTAAAAATGATTAATTGGATGAATTATATTTTAAGAGAACCATATTACTCCAATTTTTGTTTATGCACAATGTTATAATGATAGATTTTGTCAAGTATCCTTTTAAAATTCAGATTTCCATCAAGTGCATTTCTTTGCTCTTCAAATAATCTTCTTAAAATAAGATTTCATTGTTTAGAAACTGTAGTAATCTCTAATTTTACTTCTAGGTGCTTACAAACTATTTCTTCATTGATGTTTCCTAAAAGCCTACTTGAGATTGACATCACATCCACTAGTTAACATTTTATAGAAATTGTATCTTAGTCTTTTTGATAACCTAAAGATATTTATTTCTGTTTGAGCTTCTAATAATTTTTGCATTCTCCATGATCCTCAAAGGTCACCAGCAGAGGTTAACAGTCTCACAAGTGTGTTCTCCATTTTCTCTAGAAAACAGTGAGCTTGGGCCAGGAAATGAAGACTCACTTTTATTAACTATGTCATAAAAGTAAGAAAAGAAGACCAAGATTTTAAATCTGCCTCTGATATACAGTTTATCTTACTATTCCCCAATTGTCTGATACTTGTTGTCTCCTCCACAAACTGTAAACTCTTTGAGGACAGAGGAAGTTTTTCATTCTTTGTAGTATTCTCAGTGCTCAGCACAGTGCCTGACCCATCACAAATACTCAATAAACAATTATTGATGGAATGAGTTACTAAAGTTGTTTGAAAACACGAAAGGTAGGCTTTTGTGGATTGGGCTAGCTACTGACCAACCATCACAGCATTATTTCTCTAAATGAATTATTTTCTCAGTTCTAACCAACCAATTTTCGGAATATGACTTATTTATCTTCTAAATATCTTCTCAAATTTGTTTGGAGGATTTTCACAGGGGAAATTCTGTTATTTCATAATCTTCACTTGCACCCAGGGACAGACCAGCAGTATAAAAACAAAACATATGAACAAGAGACAGAAGAAGAAATAATAAGAATCAAGAAAATGACTGGGCATTATATGGTGAAAGATCATTCTACTTGTATGGAGCTCTATGCCGACTTTGAAGACAAACCAAAACATAAAACTGGGTTAATAAATAGACTCACTGGGCCATCAAACTTCTTTAGATAAGGGGTGGGTTGTATGTGGCTTTTCAGCTTTCAGTGTTACATGTTCATAACCTTTAATCTTGGCATTATTAATCTTGACACTGTTAAAAACAGTCCCCTGTGTATTGCCCAGGAGTGCCTTTTGGTGAATACAAATTGCAAAATGATTCTAAAGGGACAAAGCCATGGGAACCACAAGCATGTCTTCTTGCACTGTTAATTCAGCTATTTGGAATGAGATTTCAGTTGAACCCCATTTTGTCTAGAAACTGAGATTGGCTTGGTGCAGATTACCCTTCTCTCTGGTTTCTAAGAACAGGGATTATACTGAAATCTTCATTGTCTGTATCTTCTCTAAGGGTGTTCGTATAATTCACAAGTTCCAAAGTTCTATCTCAACAGTCATAAGAGGAGAAAATAAACCATAGAAAATTAAGATCAACTTCCCAATGTATAATAGCCTTAACTGGAAGAGGTTGCTGATGGGTGATTCAATAAAAAAGCAGCAAGACTTAACTCTTCATTCTTATTCAGGTACTCACTCATCTCCCAGTAGCAAATGAAAAATAAACTTCATGCCCAACCTCAGACCATAGCTCCTTCTTGCACTAAAATAACCTGTTTTGCTGATTATAAAGCCAAATATCTTCTATAGACTATCTGCTGTGCCAAAAGATGACTATTTTGGAGTCTTAAGAATCCAATGTTAAAAGGGAATCTTGCAGCCAGCCATGGGAGCCTTCATTACCCCTGTGGGCCTATTTCTAGCCCTGAGAAATCAGAAGCCACCTATGGAACCCAGTGAATGGGATGGAATTATTTGAAAATACAGCTACAAGGAAAAGAAATCAGCCTGATGACACAAGAGCTCTATGTGGAGTGTTCTATTACTCGGAAGTGTTGAGAGCTCTAGACAAGTTGTTGAAAGAGAATGTCCACAGGTTCTGCCAAAACCCTATGAAAAAAAAAAAAAAAAGGACAGTTAAGAATACCTTTTATTATTGTTATTATTGCTATTTTTGTGTTCTGGGGAAGAAAAAAAAAAGCCAAAATCAGCAGCAAAGTTGGTGAATTGTAAAATATTTTTAAAGAAATGAAGATTTGTTTTTTTTCAGAGCACTTAATTTCATAGCTGCCAGGCCTGCTGGTGCAAGCAGATGAAGGCCATTTACCATTCCCATGCAAAGGCACCATGAGTTTCTTTAAGTATGTGCATTGTTCTTCTTCATTGACTCCACAAGCCATTTTTTTCCATCAGTGGGAACTTTTCTCTGTCTGAATGATCACAATGTTGCCTAAGCATGATGCCAAAAAAAATAAAGAAGGCCTAAAGCATGAGATGGGACTGTAGCTATATAAGGTGTTATCACTGCTGATCCTTACATATTTTAAAGCATTACAGTGAAAGTGTTGTAAGCCTGATTTCCATGAATTTGCCTTGAATTAGTTATAATTAAATCAAGTTCTTAAATTTGGGAGATGACTTAATTCATTCTTAATTCAATCTTAATTCAAACTGGTACATGATGCAGGACTCCATACTTAATGCTGAAAAGCTGTCTCATTTCTGTTCAAATGCTGTCTCGTTTCCATTCAAACTTCTATCTGTGCTGAGAAATGTACTCTTATCTTTTGATTATTAACATTTTTCTTCACATTGAGCCAAAGTATTATTTTATAAGCAAAGCATTGTTCTAGATATTGTAGAGATAGCTCTTTTGGTCCTCTCAACACCATGAGGTAGATAATGAAAGTACCATCTTATCGAGGCACAGGGTGGTTAAGTAACTCATCAGAGCATACACAGCTAGTAAGGGGCAGAGTTGGAATTCAAAACAGGGTGGCTTAGCCCCAGAGGTTATGCTCCTAATTAAGCACAACGCATGTTGCCAAAATTTATCACTCTCTAGCTTTGAGATGCATTGCTGTGATGTTCTTCTTATCAATATCTGGCATTGCTTTAATGAATTCTTAATTGCGTAAGAGTATATGTAAATTAAACAACTTTATAAGAAGTCTAAGGAGAAGGAGCAAACACAAAAGAACATTGCTTATATTTTTTTAATGGTATACACCATTTATTTTAATTGGAGATTATAGGATGAAAGTTAGCAGAAGGAAGATTTTAGCTCTAGTTGTGAATGAATAAATTTACCTTATTACTATTTATTAGTGAATTTTATTAATATTAATATTTTATGCTTACAAAAATACAATGAAGCATTTGAGGAGTAAATAAACTCTGTTTCACTGGAGTATCTAAGTAGAGGCTTGAAAACTATAGGTCAAGGAATACTGTTGAGGGGATTCCTGGATTTGGTTGTACAATGGGTTCAGTGACCTCAAATGATCATATAATATAGTGTTGCTGATTCACACACCCTCCTCGGGTAGCCGGAAGGTATGCCTCTTTTATCATCATGCCCTGCCAAGTTTGATATGGCCTCTGCAACATTTTGTCATGAATGGTTCACTGGAATATCAGAATGAAAACACAAATTACTCCTCAAATTACAAGAACATTACAGCAAATCAATAGTGTGATATTTTGGAACTCTTTTGAGCACAACAAACTAAACAGATTTTGGCAGTATCTTAGATTTAGGAGACATAACAAAACTGTTTTGCAACTCCATCTTTAGGAATCATTGCTGCTGACTCAGTAGCAATAGCTAGTATGGATAGCCAGGCATCTAGACATTGTAGTGGCCCAGGCCCTATTTCAAGAATTTTTCATGTGAGTTATGAAGGGTTTCAAGGTTTTGTTTTGTTTTGTTTTTTTACTTGCCGAACTTTTGACAAATTGTTGTCTAAATATGAATTCTTATTTTTGCTCTCATTAGATTGTCAAAGAGAAGGCTCAGAAAAGGTTTGGAATTACTCTAAGGTATTAAATTTTTACCAGGATTTGACTCCAGTTCAATATGTTCCAGGATAGACAATTCCTGTTACTATGGATTTAATTCAGAAAGGTCAGGGGTAATTGAGCCCAAGGTACAAATTCCTATTTTTAATTGAAATAACTTCCACAAAAGAATGCTAAGAATCTGTCAGTTGAAATTAACCTTTGAAAAGAATTGGGTTTTTTGTTTTTATTTTATTTTATTTTATTTTATTTTATTTTATTTTATTTTATTTTTTCAGTGTTCCAAGATTGACTGTTCATACACCACACCCAGTGCTCCATGCAATATGTGCCCTCCTCAATACCCACCACCAGGCTCACCCAATCTCCCACCCCTTCCCCTCCAAAACCTTCAGTTTGTTGCTCAGAATCCACAGTCTCTCCTGGTTCATCTCCCCCTCCGATTTCCCCCAATTCACCCTTCCTTTCCTTCTCTCAATGTCCTCCATATTTTTCCTTATGCTCCACACTTAAGTGAAACCATATGATAATTGACTCTCTCTGCTTCACTTATTTCACTCAGCGTAATCTCTTCCAGTGCTGTCCATGTTGATACAAAAGTTGGGTATTCATCCTTTCTGATGGAGGCATAATATTCCACTGTATATATGCAATGGAAAAGAATTGTTTTAAAAGACAAGTTCTGGATTGCCAGTAGCAGGCCTTGATCAGGTCTTATTTAAATATGAGGGTTAATTTTTAATTGTTGTTATTCCCTGACTGCTTACAGATGTAATATTTTCTATTTGATGATCAATTAAAGAGGGGAATGCAAGCCACTTTTTTCTCAGAAGCAATATTCTTCATGTTATGACCAAGATCAAACACAAAGTCTCATTTATTTTCTTATTCTTCTCTTTGTTACTCTTAGATTTGGAAACTATTCCTTCTTCTTGTATTTTTACCTCTGAAAAGATTTCAACTTGCTAGATTTATAGTAACAGTGAGTCTACTCATTGAAATGTAGCAATGAGGTACATTTCAGGACCTAATTTTATATACATGATGTCCACAGCATAGATAACTTTTCAGAATCTTTTCTGATAACTAGAAACATCATAGACTCCTTAGGATTTTATAAAATGACCAAATTTTCCTAAGTGCTAATTTTACTCTATAATGGACTGTAATAGCTACCACTGTCCATAAGACTAAAAGAGATATTTCTTGTGCTAAAAAGAGACCTCTGGGTACTTCCTGGACTATAAAGGGCAGCTTCTAAAATCCAACCATGTTTCATTTAACTCCATTTCTTATAATTGTATAGACTTCCACTGAGTGCCTTAATGAAAGTGACTAGACACCATTTATGAAAGGATCTGAGACTATCGTGTCTCCAGTAGAAATCATGTACACAAAGGTCTAGGCATTAAACTCATCCATTTTATAACATATAGGCAACAGTAACAAAATAGAGTGGCTGTGCTTAGTCCTTAAGCTCCCATGGTCACGTCACTGTAACTGGATGCTGGTTGCAGTAAAAGCTACCGAAAAGCTAAAGGCCTTTGCAAAGACAACCACAAGTAGCCTAGTCTACATTTCTCTCCAGTTCTCTTATGCCAGCTTGTCCTAACATATGCTCCTTTCTTTGCCAGCTTGCCTCTGAAGTCTTAGCATCTCTTCAGGCTGAGGTTGCATGTGTTCCCACAATGACAAAGTCAACTATAAATATTGCTCTCTCCTTTACTATTAAATCTAGGAAAAGTTTGACTAGCCACAGGAATGAGGAATTGGATAGAATTCTTTTTATTTATAAACTGCCTTTACAAAATTGATATTTCAACTGGGTTAGTATTCATCCATGTCATCAGTACAACATTTTCATTATTCTTAAAAGAGAAGAGATTTGGATTTGAAGTGAGGTGTGTGGAAGTCTTGGAAGAACTAGTGGTAATGCCACTCTGAAGCACCATCTGGAGTCTTTAACTTTTGACTTCTTTCAACTATGCATACAACATTCCAAAATGTTTTCTCAATTATTCCTCTCTTTTCTCCTCTCTCCATTGACCTCCACTGCACAAACATAGTAAAGTTTGAACAAAAGAAGTATGAGAAATATTCCATTTTTCAAGTCCCTCGTTTTATCTTTCATAGTAAATCTTGGACAGGAGCTCTTCAAAGGGCATGGATCATAGAAAAATTTCTGGCATTGTGACTCTTAAATACATTCACACATATGTTCATATATACATGCTTTCAAATACTTACTGAGTACCTCACTAGTTCTTGGGATAGATAAAGATACATGCTACTTTCTTTAAGGGACACATTGCCTCAATTCCTTCCGTAAAATGAAAACCAGGACTTAAAATAAGTAACGAACAAACAACAACGAAAAAACAGAATCGAAATGATTTATTTCCTCTCCATTCAGATAGCAAACGTTACCTCGTCACTATCTAACCCCTCAGAGTTTGGTGGTGGATGGACGGATTAATGAACATTGACTGTTGACTGAAATTCAAAGTCCTTAGCACATAGTCCTGGGTTTTCCAAAGAGGGAGTTTGATCTTACAAAGAAATGATATAGAAAGTTTGAGTTCTCTGTGTATATATACACAATATACTACACATATAATTATATATAGTATATGTTAAATATAGCATATTACATATTTAATATGCTGTATATATTATATATAATATGTATTATATATAACATTACATATATCGTATGTATTAACAATATACACCTACACACATACATATTCTCTTTACATATACATAAATACATGCATATATATGTATATATATTCCCATAACTTCTAATACTCTATAGTTTACAGAACCAATATAACTGCTTAATTTTTCAGGAGTTTTAGATACTTTGTCCAGGAAGACAGGCTTAATGTCACAGTTGGGACTGGACTCTGGCCCCTGAACATATGATGCAATGTTTTCACTTCTAGATGTTTCACCTTTACCCTTTTAGATATATTTTCTCCTTTCTTCATTATTGAACATATTTGAGATAATTTAATAATTATTCTTCTTCTAATTGGTCTCAGAAAGCCAGCCACTGATTTTTCTCAAAGGCATACAGATAATATAGGATTAGGATTTCTCATGATGGAAGAAGTGGAACATTATTTGTCAGAAGAGAAGACCGGTGGCTGGAACATCTTCACATTTTCACAAGTCTAAATAAAATTGGTCTTTGCTAAGTCTCAAAAGGATTCACTGTAAAATATGAGCTAAAAAAATTTGTCATACTGAGACATGAGAATTGCTGACATCACATAGACTTTTTGCAACCAGCTACCAAAGCTAAGAGAAAGTTATATAGATCTACTGAAATGTATCCATAAAGAAGTCATTGTAATTTTAGCAAGATTTGAAATCTCCAAGTCAGCAGAGTGTAGCAGTTGACAGAAGGGTACTGAATCATAGACCGAAATTGTATACACATACTTGAATTCACAGAAGAATGAAATAAAATGTAAGGTAAAAAAAAAAAAAAAAACTATTAGGTTGTGGGGCACCTGAGTAGCTCAGTCCATTAAGCATCCAACTCTTGATTTCAGCTCAGGTCATGATCTCAGGGTCATGAGATTGAGCCCTGCATTGGGCTCCATAGTGGGGCATGGAGCCTGCTTCAGATTCTCCCTGTCCCTTTGCCCCTCTCTGCTCATGGGCTCACTCTCTCTCTCTCTCTCTCTCTCTCCCAGAAATAAATAAGTTATGTTAGTCACCATACAGTACATCATTAGTTTTTTTTTTTTTTTGTAAAGATTTTACTTATTTATTTGACAAAGAGAGACACAGCGAGAGAGGGAACACAAGCAAGGGGAATGGGAGAGGGAGAAGCAGACTTCTCGCTGAGCAGGGAGCCTGATGCAGGGCTCGATCTCAGGACCCTGGGGTCATGACCTGAGTGGAAGGCAGATGCTAAACCACTGAGCCACCCAGGTGCCCCAACATCATTAGTTTTTGATGTAGTGTTCCTGATTCATTGTTTGCATATAACACCCTGTGCTCCATGCAATCATGCCCTCCTTAGTACCTTCTGTGTTTTAAAGGAATCCGTCTCTCCCAACACCCCTTGCTTCTGAAGTAGCCACTTTCATTGGTATGCCTGACCCCCAACTCCATGTCCCCATCCTCTGCCACTATAATCATTAGACCAGTGCTGGCAACCTGATCCACAGGTTGGCCAACTTGGAGAAAAACATACCAACAATTGGCTTAGCCAGTTAGAGTCCCAGTTTGAAAAACTGAGTGGAAAAAAAAATACTCATTTTAAAGCAGAAAACCTAGAATACTCCAGACAGGTGGAGAGCAACTGAGTGTTACTAATGACAGGGCACCAGAATGACAGTCTTTAAGTTTCTGTTTATAGGCATTTAGAGCCTCTTTCAATCCAGAAATGCTCTCATCTCTAACATTGAGCCCTTGCATTTTTGTATATTTCATCTGGTTTTCATTCTATGAGCATCCTTACAGTAAACTTCTTTTTGTTTAAACTAGCCTGGATAGCTCTGTTTTCCAATCCAAGGAGCCCTGATTAAGACAATACAATGAAGATATCTCAAAACATTCATCTTATTATCCTATGACTAAACTCTGACTCTGAGAGTGAGCTCTGAAGTTCTTGAATTCATCCTTCTGCTGAGACTGCAGCCGTTGGAACTCCCCAGAGAGACTTCCATGTCCTCCCGTGAATGCCTCTTGCTGGTTCTCACCATCTCTCCCTTATTCTTTTATTACAGACTATTTTTTGGAGGGAAGAGGGGCAGGGGGAAAGGGAGAGAGAGAATCTTACACAGGCTCCACACCCAGCATGGAGCCTGATGTGGGGCTTGATCTCACAACCCTAAGATGATGACCTGAGCCAAAATTAAGAGTCGGACACTTAACTGATTGAGCCACCCAGGTGCCCTTATTACAGACTATTGACTAAGCCCATCTCTCTTATACCCACCTACTATGAAGCTGCCATCCTGCTGGTTTTCATACTCTGCCTGATATGGATCTTTGACATGCTTAGTAGGACAACCAGTCCTATAACTGTTTTTACTTTGGCATTGATCCTTTATTGCTTTACCAGAAACAAACTTATTTTTATCATGATAGTCTCAAGAATATCTTAGGATATTTTCAAATACCAGGGAAAGAGCTAGTTAAAAATTGTTTTTTATAGGCCTCATCTCAGAGTACATGAGCTTAAGATGGAGCCCCCAAACCTACGTTTTATCTAGCTCACAGGTGGTGCTGATACAAGTGATTCTTGAACCAACTTTGATAAACACTGCTCTGGGGCACTGGATCCCAAATCCAGTAGGAAACCAATGGATTATTATAATGCCCCAGGAAGCATTTTAAAATTATTTCTTTTGGAGTCACACCCATGAATGTTCTGAATCCATAGCTTGGAAGAAGAGGATGGAATCATGCTAATTGACCTAAAAGATTGAGTGGGAAAGCAAAGCAGATACTCTTTGGATTATACCAGGTAGAGTTTCTTTTGGTAAATCTCAGAGTGTGGACCATTTGCATGAAAATCATCTGCTATGTGTATTGCATGTGGATCTGCACCTCTCTAAACATAGTGGTCACAATTTCTGGCAGAAGATGGGGAATCTGCTCATTTGAAAAGCTCCTCAGATGAAACTTATGTGTTCTGCCTTCCCTTCTTCTAAGTGTTGATCATCAACCAAGCATGAGCATTATAATATTTTATAGATTATTGCCAAATTTGAAAATACATCACTTGGCCATGTGAAAACCATTAGAACTGAATTAATCTTTCTCATTTCATGAGATATAATTTACAAGGTGTCCTTCTGGATCCTCAGAAAAGTTTCAAAAATTAAATCCTCTTATTGACGTGAATAATGTGTAAGTAGCCCTTTCTGGTTTGGAAGGGTATTTTAATATTTCACAAGAGTCTCTTGGAAGCATATTAATTTATTGTGTCATCGTGGCTCCCTTTTCATCTGCCCAAACATTAACAGAGCCAGAAAATGGCACTGGATAAGAATGGGATGGGAGTACTTCCTCAGAAAAGTTATACTTTGTTAAATATTGCCAGTTTTTCTTTTTAAAACTATTTTAGGGAACCGACAGCACAAATTGCCTGTTGGGTTCTCGCAATTTACAAATGGCCTCACTCCCCAAAGAATATATAATTCATATGCCACTAATTTCCCACTGTATAAATCACTTTCAGATATTTTTTTCTGTGTGTCCCTCCCTTCCAAGAAGCTCCAAAACCTGCCCGAAGTTAGCAGAAGGAAGGAAATAATAAAGATTAGAACAGCAATAAATGAAATAGAGACCAACAACAAAAAACAATAGAAAAAAATCATTGAAACTAAAAGTTGGTTTTTAAAGAAGTTAGGCAATATCAACGAGCCCTTAGCTAGACTGATCAAGAACAGAGAAAACTTAAATAAGGAAAATCAGAAATGAAAGAGAAGACATAACTGATGACACAGAAATAAAAACGATCATAAAGAACTATTATGAACAATGATACACAAATAAGTTGGACACCTTAGAAGAAATGGATGAATTTCTAGAAGCCTACATCTACCTCAGCTGACAAAAGAAGAAATAGAAAGCCTGAACAAACTAATAAGGAGATTGAATCAGTAATCAAAACCTCCAAAAAAGAAAATCTCAGAACCAGAGGGATTCACATGTGAATTAATCCAAACATTTAAAAAAGAATATCAATCCTTTTTAACCTCTTCTAAAAAATAGAAGGGAGAATACTTCCAAATTAATTTTGTCACATCAGCATCACCCAATACCAAAACCAGACAAGGATACCACAAGAAAAGAAAACTACAGGCCGATATCCCTAATGTAAAAATCCTCAACAAAATATTAGCAAACCGAATTCAACAGCACATTAAAAAGTATAAACACATGATCAAGTGGGATTTATCCTTGAAAAGCAAGGATGGTTCAACATAGGCGTATCAATAAATGTGATATACCACATTAACAGAATGAAGAATTAAAGTTATACGATCATTTTAATAGATGCAGAAAAAACATTTGAAAAAATTCAACATCCATTCATGATAAAATCTCTCAATAAAAAAGGTTATCTTGCCCTTTGCAACAACATGGATGAACTTGGAGTACATTGTGCTAAGTGAAATAACCCAGACACAGAAAGACACATGGTACATGATACCAATTATGTGAGGAATCTAAAATAGTCAAACTGATAGTAGCACAGAGTAGAATGGTGACTGCCAGGGCTGGGGGAGGGAGAAGAGGGGAGCTATTCCCCAAAGGGTACTAAGGTTTAGTTATGCAAAAAAAATAAATCCTAGAAGTCTGTTGCACAGCATAGTGTATATAGTTAATAATATTGTGTTATAGCTTTAAAAATTTGCTAAGAGGGTGGATCTTATGCTAAGTGTTCTAATCACACACAAAATAATAATATAGAATGCAGGAAGAAATTTTAGAGGTGATAGATAAGTTGATGGCATAGATTGTGGTGATGTACTTATATGGGTATATACTTACCTCCAAACTCATCACATCGTATACGTTAAATATATATGGCTTTTTATATGTCAATCGTAACTCAATAGAGTGGTTTAACAAATGAAGTAAGTAAAATAAAATAGGCATAGGGAAAAAAAAGAAACCAGAATCTTTAACTCTGAAAACCTTTACTAATTGACTGTTATAAATTTGTTACTAATACACATCTGTATGATTTGAAAAACATGATTTTGTTATGCTATAAAGTGAGAATAAAATTTCTCATAAAATTATTTTCTTGGTCACAGCAGTTTTTTCTTCCATGATTAAGAGAAATGTAATAGAAAGGTGAAGGATAAGGAAAGAAATGTTTGAGGAAGGTGAGCAAGCCAAAAACTGTGTGTACTACCCCATTTTTATTTAAGGTAAATATAGTAATTATAAGTATGATTTTGTAGTCTTTTTATCAGTGTTTACCAGAGTTTCCATCCTGGAGAGAACTGTCTATATTTACAAAACTAACATCAGATTATACATATGTGGGCTTGGTCTGGAAGGAGATGGAATACGGTGACTGGGATAAGTCGTGAGGGAGGAAAGTGGAGGAAGTAAGTATGGATTATAGAAGGAGGGAACAGAGTGACATGGTAGGTGACTAGAGCCCAAGGAGAAATGTTATTTAGTGAGAAATTCCCATTGTTAGGATGGCAGATGGACATTTAAGAATGGGAACACATTAATAGTAAATTCAAAGTGTTTATGAGAAGCATAATCCTTCCCATATCCTAAATATTCATAAGAATATGTTACTATTTGTGTAGGTTCCCACAGGAGGAGCCATGACATGGAAAAGGGACAGTATTTAAAGAAAAAGGCAAGATAATTTTCAAACTCAATTGATTTAGCAGAAGCAGGAACTCAGGATCAAGCAACAAGAAATATACCCCTCCTCTCTTTCAAGGAATCTCTGGAGAGAATATGAGGGAAGTTGAGTCTCTTAATGCATATGTGATCAAGCTAATTTCATTATATTATAAGGTGGTATCAAGGACTCCGTTTTCTCTGAGCATTATCAATTTCCTTCTTCTATTTCCCTATACTCCATGTCTTCTAAATCTCATTCCTCTATTCGCATATGTTTTGTCTAAGAATTTCTGTACAAAAACTTGCCAATTTGACATTTTTGGCACATATGCCAATATTGGGCACAATATTCAGTAAAATCTCATTATTTGGGTCCCAGATAACAAGCAATATCAATTCACTTGGATTTTCTACATTTAATAATAGGAGAAAGAAGATAATCAAAATTAATGCTATAAAAACCAGAAATTTAAAAAAAATAAAAAATAAATAAAAACCAGAAATTTGATTAGAAAAGCAATTCTTCCTACTATATGCCATGCACTGTGCAAAACCCTAGGGAAACAGTTGTGAATGTGATTTGGCTTCTAGACACGTGAAGTTCACTGGCCATTCCAAAAACACTTGTCTTGTTTTATATATCTTCAAACCTAGGATTTTAACCCATACACCCAAGGTCCTCCAACAATAAAATGATTCATTTTTATATCTACAAAAACAGAAAAGTAGTTGAATGCATTTAACTCAAAGAAATTTTTTTCAAGTTTTAGAGACCAACTCTGAATTCTCAAGCATTCTGTAATTGAAGTTTTACAAAAGATGTATTTCTAATATTTATTAGAAGTGTGAAGGAAATGTAAGAATTTGATGGTGTTTCAAATTACTTCTTTTTTTTTTTATTAACATATAATGTATTATTTGCCCCAGGGTACATGTCTGTGAATCATCAGGCTTACACATTTCACAGCACTTACCATAGCACATACCCTCCCCAATGTCCATAACCCAGCCACCCTATCCCTACCCGCCCCTACCCCCTAGCCACCCTCGGTTTGTTTCATGGGGGGTAGGGGAGGTAAATGAATCAAATTACTTCTACGTAAGACTGGCTACTTAATTTGTGGGACCTAGTGCAAAATGAAAATGCAGAGCTCTTGTTAAAGAATTCTGAAGAATTTTTAAGACAGTGGCAGTAGAGCATTAAAACCAGCACATAGCCCTTCTAAGCTGGGGGCTCTATACAAACACAGAAGTGTCATGCCTATGAGGCCAGCCCTGGTCCTAAGCTTATGATTCACTTAATTCATTCTAGGATTTTATTTGATACTTGATGAAGAAAACACCTAGTAGAGGGGGAAATAGAACTGTAACTAGGAAAGTAAGTAAACAAATTTTATAACAGTATCACCTAAGCAACTTTTATGGAAACTGACATTATAATATTTTTTAAAATGTTGCACCTAATATTTATAACTGTTAATTACCAGAAAAAGCTCAGAAATCAAATTAGCAATAACATTTTATGGATATGTAGAATTTTAACGTTTAGAAGGTAATTTGGTCTTTAGATACTAACTTAGAAGAAGCATCAGATTTTCCCTTTTTTGGTAAATGAGCCTATGATGTTGTACCTTCTACTGAAAAAAGAAAAATTATTTAAGAAATGGAAGTTTGTCAGTCAAAATTTATAACCACAAGAAGCCATCCTGTGCGATGAGGTGCTTTTTAACAAGCAGGTTTCACTTAATTAATTATGGGCAATTTACTTTCTAATCAGATGTACGTAATTACATAAAAACAAGAAATAAATTTTATTTGAGTTCTTACTTTTTCTCATCTCCGTTAGTCCATATTATATGGTTTGCCCCAGTTAGCTCTTCCACAAAAAAATTTATTTCTAACTGCTCTTTCATTTTCTTCATCTTAAAAATGAAGTTTCACCTACTTGAATTCTGAATGCTCTCCTAGCCCTGATTAAATTCAGACCACCTATTGGTAACACACTGCCTACAAATCCCTGTGCAGAGGATATAAAAAAAGAGTAAGCCACCATTTCTGACCACAGATGTTTTACAATCCAGAAAGCAAGGCAAGCAATTCAGTCAATAATTATAATGTAAGACCACTCCAAAATTCCAAATTTTTAACTCTAAAAGAAAATCTTAACCGAAGAAATGCAGAACCTTGTAAGGTTTGGACATGATATAAAATTAAAGGACCGAGAGCATGTAACTCAAATCAACCTCCTTAAACACTAGACGTAGATGCTAGAGGTCAGAGTGAGTTCTTGTGCCATCTTATGGCCAGTATTTTGGGTGTCGTGCTGTGCTGCCACCTGTTCAAATGCCAGAGCCCATATTAACCTTGTAAATGCGCTTCCTCCACATTAGGATGTGTTGACTGAATATATAACATGGACACAGTTCCAGACTCCATTTATCTTCATCACTGACTGTTGCAATAAAGTGACCATGAGGCAAAACACTGACTTCCTTAACCTACTTGTTTTGTATCCTGGTAAATTCTATTTGGTCGGCAAACTTTTCAACGTTGCATGGCTTTCATCTCACATATTTGGTCCAGTTGATTGAATCAGGCTATGGTACATCATTCATCTTTTAATAAACAATGAAAATCAGGAAGATTAAAAAGGGATAGTTTGAAATCTATCATAAAATACAACCAAAGTAAAAGAAATTGAATTAATATGGCTTTAACATGATTTTCAAAGGTCTCCAGTCTAGAGTTTGGCCTCAATTTCCTGGCGAATTTAAAATGAGATCAAAGAACTTAAATGATGTGCCTGAGGAAAAGCCATGATCAGTGCTGAGCAAGCTGGCCTATGTGCAGAGAGCCTGCAGTAGATAATAAGCTTCTGTGTTCTGAACTTCAAAAGAATCAAGAGCACAGTTTTCATCAATGAAAAATGTGCTTACTTGATTCCAAGACTTGAAGTGGTACCTCCCTAGTTATCAACTTGGCAAATGTTGTAATGTTGATGTCATAAGTTGGGATCCCAGGGGAACAGACACAGGGATGGAGATTTGCAAGTGGGTGGCTTATTGTGGAGTGTCTGCAGGAACAGGACTTTACAAGGGAGTGAGGGAGGCAGGACTAGGCAGGCGGAGAAGTCAACTGTGCTGCCTTTGCAGCAGAGTGCTCAGCCACTCCCACACGGAGCCCTGGGGCCGGTTTGGTTCTTTAGATAGGTCCCAAATTAAAGCAGAGGCTAGACCTTTATACCCTGAAGAGGGCGCCAGCCTGGAGCAGTCAGCAGACAACACTGCGGACAGGCAGGAGCATGGGTGCCTTGGTCCTACAGAGGGCACCTGGGCTGTGTTCCTCAGCCGCCACTAGAGTTCACCCCTTGCATCACTCAGATCTGCTTGCTTCGTCCCATCTGAGAACTCTTCCAGGATTCTGATTGGTCTCTTTTTCAGAGAAGACTTATGTAAGGAAAGTTAGCAGAACGAAACTGGAGCCTCCATGATTACAGCTAGTCTCAGGGCTGCAACTAATGCTTATCATCTTTTTGCTTGACTAGAATATTTTTAGAAAATTCTCACTCTTATCTATTACCTCTGCGAGTCTAAGGGGCTTATCTGAGGGGGTGGCCCTGACCCTCATCCTGAAGTTTTAGAGTCCCATACTTTCTAAAAAAAATAGGGCTTCTGTACTTGTCCATTTACTCATAATGGGACAGTAGAGAACCTGGCTTCAACACTTGTCCATTTACTATAAAAATTAGAAGAGAAAAAAGAGACACCATAGTAAATCATCCAGGTGCCAAATATGTTCTCTCTGCTACCATTGTGTACCAACAGCACTACTGTCTCCTGATCATTAGGGTCAATTACTCCTGTCAGGATGGTGCTTCTTCCTTGCCTAACTGGTGGTCTTGGTACAAAGAACAAAAGTGACCAGGAGGAACCTAGCTGTGTTCCCTCATGAAAGCCTTCTCCCTTTGGAACCAGATTCTTTGGACTGGTAGTGTCTTGTAGAGAAGGGAAGCCCAAATTCTCCAAGTGCATCTCTGATATCTATGGTAAACACAGCACAGAAAATGCAAGAGAGAGGGTTAGTATAAGGATTATTAGTATATAATAATATTATATTAGTAGTAGTATAGGTAAGGTCAAGAATTGGGAAAAAAGTTAAAGTGATTATTTTAGTGATTAAGGCAAAAACTGACGAGGGCCTCAAAATAAGGCAGCAGCAAAAAAGAAGAAAGATCAGCATCTGAAACATTAAAAACATGGAATAAATCAGATGAATAGAAGGAGGGACCTAAGGGAGAATGAGAAATCTCAGATAATCCCTATGACTCTAGCTTAGGTTACTGCTAAGGAAGATAGAGGATACAGGGAAAAGAGCAGGTTTGATTCTTTATTTGGTTTGTTTTCAAGTTACCAGAGGAGACTTAACATTTTAGGGTTCAGTGTTGACCAATCAGTGACATCGAGGGGGCCCCTGATTCCTTATTTGCTAGTTTCAAACTGTAGGCTTTTTTAAAATGAGCTGCACATGAAAGTTAGCTGTGCTTCTTGAATTCTGGAAACTGGAACAAGCATAACTTTGCATCTTTTAAATATTTTACATAGATTATATTCCTATAGAAATTAATTTTATTTTTTAATTTTTTTTACACAAATTGAAGGTTTTATTCACATAATAGGGCAAAAAAAAGGATATGAAAGAAGCCTCTTGGTCAAGCAGGTAAAGACAAAGCTCTAAAATTCAATTTTTGGTAGGGCGTTGACCCGGATATTTAAAACAAAACAAAACAAAACTGAAGACAGAGAAAAAGGCAAAAAGGTAATCTGCAACACGGATGCTCTGTCACCAGGTAAATGAGCATTCAGTAACAGTTTGGACAAGTTCATCTTCTATACACATGAATCTGGCTCCAGGTATAATCTGACTAATGAAATTTCTAGGTTAATTCTTAATCAGGATATTGAAATTGCAGGGCCAAATGTGCTTGGTCCGATAGTGTCTCCAATTTGGGGGTGAGGTAGGGAGGGTCTTCGTTGGACAAGCCTCTACAGCTCTGATCCCTTTCTGGGTCACACTAATCATGGAGGCTCCAGTTTCGTTCTGCTAACTTTCCTTAACGTAAGTCTTCCCTGGAAAAAAAGACCAACCAGAATCCTGGAGGAATTCTTCTCAGATGGGAAACCGTTGGTTTAGTTATGTCTCTCACTGGACTATAAGAGAACTGAAGGTCAGACAGCGACCGTGTCATATGCACTTGTATTTCATCAACACATAAAGAGTATCCAGCACATGTTTATAAAATTAAATTGTTCCACTGAGGTGGACACAAGATCTGATCACAACACAATGATTATTAATAACAGCCACACTAAAATTTATGGCCCAGCTTATACTGTTCCTCTCTAAATAGTCACCTTGGAATATTTAAGTTTTTTTGATAAGCAAAGTATCGAAAGAAAACTCAGAGAATTTTACTTGATATGAGTGTTTTAATCAGTGAGAAACAAACTGTGAACAGGGGTATTTCAAACCTGAAACTCATATGGAGCTCAGAGGTGTGCTGCTACAAGATGACTTATAGAGTAAAGATGAAGTTATTTAACCTTTACAGTGATTGGATATTACAGCGGGGTTTTCCAGACAGCAGGCGAGTGGTTAACTGTTACTATCCTGTACCATTTTAGGAACATGATTTAAGTTTTATTTATGGTTATTGGAGGCATTTTCAAGAAATAACCTAAGTTTCATTTATACTCATGAAATAAGCTACACTAAAGTTTTGCTTATGGGGCTTAACTGGTTTTGTCCGTGAGGAAGATCTTCAAGCCAGGTCTCCATTTTATTTTATTTTAACAAAGAATATTAAAAATATTCTAGGTGACTTAATAAGTTATGTTCTCATTGATCAAAATGATTGTGAAACTTTGTTCTGTAATCCCTTTAAGAATGTGACATCTTTTTAAAACTGATCCTGAGTGTTGGAAAATAGTCATTCTTTGGGAATGAACTTATTTTAAAGAAAACAACCAAAATTATAAGCCAAGTATGATACTGATTCAGTTAGAAGTTACACTTTAGAATGAAATAATGAAATTATGCTATTTCTTGCACACTTACTTGAAAGGCAAGTCCAAAAGAGGAAGTACAGAGACATTAGGATCAACCAAAACAACATTGGAATAAGGACCTATTTTGCAGAGTTCAGGATTTCTTTGGAAGCTTAAGTATTATCTTTGTAAAAATCCAGCCCATTCCTCTATATTCACCCATCTTCCTTCCCAGCCTGCTTTCACGGACACAATTGACTGAGTTAGGAAGCATCAAGCATAAAAATTTTGATAAGGAATCTATCTTACCATTACAGAACTTTTAGATAAGCTGATACTAGGCAAATATTATTGACCCTTGTTTGTAATAGTTATTACAATAGAGTTTACTGAGGTAAATTAATGCATCTCTGTCCTTGCTTCTCAGACCAGATACCCCTTCTTCTCCATCAGGATTCCTATAGGATCTAATAACAACTTGACAGTGTCCATACCTTAATTAATATCCCTGTAACTAGAAATCTTTGACATATCACTCTATGCCTTTAATTCTTTCAGATTTTTTCCCACTTCCCCAGTCCTGACTTCTCTCTAGAGCCATACCATTCAATATAGTAGTGTAATACACAGATTAATCTATACCCCATCCGCCCTGCAAAGATGTCCACATTCTAATCCCCAGAACCTGTGACTACATTACCTTAAATGGCAAAAGGGACTTTGTAGATGTGATTAAGGACCTTGGGATGGTAGATAATCTTGAATTATTAAGGTGGGTCCATTGTAGTCATAAAGGTCATTATGAGGGGCACCTGGGTGGCACAGCTGGTTAAGCATTTGACTTTTTTTTTTTTAAGATTGTATTTATTTATTTGAGAGAGAGAGTCAAAACTAAGAGTCAGGCTGGGCACCTGGGTAGCTCAGTCAGTTAAGCATCTGCCTTTGACTCAGGTCATGATCTCCAGGTGCGGGGATCCAGCCCTGCTCAGCAGGGAGTTTGGTTCTCCCTCTCCCTTTGCCCCTCCCTCCCACTTGTGCGCACTCTCTCTCTCTAAAATAAATAAATATATTTTTTAAATAAGAGAAAGAGGAAGGCAGGAGAGTTAGAATCAGAAAAGGAAATGTGACATTGGAAGCCAGAGAATGCAGTGACGCAGCTGGGAATGAAGGAACATGGGCAGACTCTAGAAGCTGGGAAAGAGTCTATAGAAGGAACACAAGTCTGCCAACAACTTGATTCTAGCCCTATAGGACCCATTTTCACTTCTGACTTCCAGAACTGCAAAATAATAAATTTGTGTTGTTTAAACCACTAAGGTTGTAGTAATTTGTTGCAGCAACAGAGGGAAATTAATTCAGCTAGCCACTAGTTTCATGTGCTTAATTAAATTTAACTGAATTAAGTTTTTAAATTTTGAAAATAAAATATTCATTCTAGCTATATTTCAACCTCAGTAGCAACCTGTGACTGGTGGATACCCTATTGGACAGCATAGGTTATAGAACGTTTCCATTATTACAGAAAGTTCCATCTAACAGTTGAATTGTGCTGCTATAGAGGTCCTTTTGAGTTACCCCAGATATCCTACCACCATAATAGATTTAATAAAGTTAAACTGAACACCCTTTAATTCCAAACTTCCTTCTCAGCGGTGACCCAGAAGACTATCCAAAGCAGTAGATGTGATTTTGCTTTAAAAATTAATTTGATAATGATTGTTTCAGGAATCACGTGACAACCCACAGATAAGGAAAGGGAGAGAAGGTCCCATCACAGATTCTGCTTTTTTTTGGTGTCCCCTCCTGGATGCCTGCCAGCTTACCCTACAAAATGTAAAGGCAAAATTCCCTGTTCCCTTCAAGGTTGGCAGTGTCTCTGTTTACCCTGAATTGCAATTAGATTTCCCTCTCTATCCAGTCCTGCTTTATTCCCTTTCCTGTCACAGTCATTGATCCTACACAAGCATCTTAGGTCCTAAATTCCATCTCAGTGTCTACTCCTGGAGAATTACTCTGCAACATCAATTTACCTCTCCAGCCAAAAAATATATTTAAAACAAAACTTATTATTCTCAAACTGCTCATCCTGTCCACAGATTTCTCTTCCCTCTTCTTAAAAATCCAGTTTTTGTCTTCGTTCATTAACAACAGTCTAATGACAGCTCTCACTTGTATATGTGAGTAAAATATTTCTGTGTTAATGCTAACTAAAAATCTAGAAATTGTTCTTTGACACTACAAATTTGGAGAAAATAAAACAAAAACACATATATAAAGAACACTGACCAATCTATAGAAGAAACATATAATGCAAAAGAAAATAGGCAAAATACTGATTAGGCACTCACAAAATAGTGTATCACAAGGTAAATAAATACACAAAGGTGCTCAGAATCATTGGTCATCAATGTAAACTGAAACATCAATGTAATACCACTAAACTTCCAACAAAATAGCTAGATTTAAAAGGACAACAATAGGTATGTTGGTGAGAATATGGAGCAACTACCATCTCAAACACTGCTGAAGTAAATTGGGTCAAATATTTTAGGAAACTCTTTGGCAATATCTGCTAAAACTGAAAATACGTACACCCTATGACCCAACTACTCCACTATTGGGGGAAATGACAAACAGAAATGTGTGCAAATATTTACTGACAGACATGCATAAGAATGTTCGTAGCAACCTCATGTATAATAATTCTAAATGGAATCAACAAAGATGTTCATCAATAATAGGTGGCTAATATATTTTACCCATACTATGGAATACTACAGCATTAAAATTAATGAACAAATGTTGCACAAAAACATGAACGAATCTCTTAAGTTTGATGTTGAGCAAAAATTTAGACATAAAGTAATGTATGTTATAGACTAAACTATGCCCCCCAGTGCCCTCCAAATTCATTTGTTGAAGCTCTAACTCCAAATGTGACTGTTATTTGGAGGTAGGTCTTGAGGGAGATAATTAAGATTAAATGAGATCAGAAGGGTGGGGCTCTAGTCCAATAGAATTGGTGTGCTTATAAGAGGAGGAGGAAATACCAGGACTGGGTATGCACAGTGAGAAGGAGTCCATCTACAAGCCAGGAAGAGAGCCCTTCCCAGAAACTGACCCTGCCAACACCTTGATCTTGGACTTTCAGCCTAAGAACTGTGAGAAGATAAATTTCTGTTATTTAAGCCACCTAGTCTATGACATTTTGTTATGGCAGCTCGAGGAGACTAACATGATTTAAATGTCAAGTATTAGTAAAAAGTCTAATCTGTGAAATCAGAAGTAAAGTCAGCTCCTTTCAGGAAAGGACACTGATTATGACTAGAAGGCATGAAGGAGACATCTGGGGTGCTGCTAGTGACCTATTCCTTAATCTTAGTTGTGAACACATGAGTGTTATTATAAAATGCTATGGAATTTTAGACTTATGATACGTGTTGCTCAATAAATACTATACATTAATTTAAAATTTATTAAAAAAAAAAAAAAAAAACCAGGAAAGGGGCGCCTGGGTGGCTCAGTTAGTTGAGTGTCTGGCTCTCAGTTGTGGCTTAGGTCATGATGTCACAGTCGTGGGATCAAGCCCCACATCAGGCTCTGCACTCAATATGAAGTCTGCTTCAGAGTCTCTCTCCCTTTCCCTCCCCCCGCCCTTCTCTCAGCTTCCATGCGCGTGTGCACATGTGCACACACTTTCTCTCTCTAATAAATAAAATCTTTAAGAATAAATAAATAAAATAAACAGGAAAAATCAGACTCATGAGGGGAGGGTAAATGATGGATACCAGAAGAGTCAGCAGAACTAGATAAAATAAAGCCCTCCAATCCCCACTTCCTCATGGGAACTGATACAAAACAGGTTTTCTGCATTCCTTTTCTCATCCCTATATTTTTCTGTTATTTCTCAGAGCATACGTTCCCTTTGGAGAACCTAAGGAAGCAGCTCTCAATAGAGCTGACTGTAAAAGGATGGGGCAGGAAAAGGCAGTCACGTGGCCAAAGGTTACAAGTCAAATAGATGTTTGTTTCCAAAAACAATTTGTGAGACTGCAGGACTGAGTTTGTATGGATACTGTCCAGCCTGGTTTCATGAACAGTGGTCTCTAAATAGTTCCTCAATAAAAATTATCTCTAGAAAGTAAAAACTAAGAATTTATCACCACTTTGGATTTTATATGCCTTGTATATTTGTTTCTTTAGATTAAACTCCAGGAAAATACTTCATCTTCTTTTTTCCCCCCCGAATGGCCTTCAGAAAGTTTTGGCAAGAATTTGCCCAGATCAGGCAAAATATGGCATTTGATTTTGGATTTGCTGGCTTCAGGAGCATCTGGTTTTGCCTACACTTACCCTTGAAGCCGGATTCAGCGCTTCCCCATATTTACTCTTAAGAATTAACTGCCTTCAGAGGCAATATTAAGCAATATATATTTTTTCTGAAGATTTGGGAAAACATTTGGGGAAAGTAGTTTTATGTCAAATACCATAGAGCAGCTATTCAATAAACACTCCCTTCGATATTTTTTTTCTGCACTTAGGCTCTTTTTGGCTTCATAGCAATCTGAGGTCTTCTCACTCTGATACTTTCCCTCGTTTTCCCGGCTAAATCCTTTCTGCTTCACAGTCTTCCAAAGTCCAACTCTAGATAGCAAACACTCCTGATGCATATACAGCCCAGTGGGAAAAATAGTCCAATCTTTGACTCCATTTCTTTCTCAGTTAGCAATCATGTGGGCTTGACCAGCCTTCCATACTCCACCAGAACTTCAGATGATAAATTTTTGTCTAAGGTATTGCATATATAAGCAAAAAGGTGAGAAATATCTTTTGCATACTTATTCTGATTAACAAACACTTAGCTTAGAATCAGGACTCCTTGAGCCCATAACTTCTGAGTGCTACACATTCCCCATAAATTTGAGCATTTGTGAAATTTTGGGGACAACACTTAAAAACTGTGGTGCTATGGGGGCCCCTGGGTGGCTCAGCCAGTTAAGCAGCTGGCTCTTGATTTCGGCTCAAATCATGATCCCAGGGTCCTGGAATTGGCCCATGTCAGGCTCTATGCTCAGCAGGGAGTCTGCTTGAGATTCTCTCTCCCTATACCTTCCCCCTGCTTGTGCTCACCCCTCTCTCTCTCTCTAAAATAAATAAATAAATCTTTTTTAAAAATTGTGGTCTCATGAAATTATAAGGTCTTTCTGTTCTTTCATCTTGTTTCCTTGATTCTGGCCTACATGCAGAAAAGCAGGAAAGACACTAGTCAGTAACAGTTGACCACGGTTAACAGCAAAACACGTGCATACAATAAGTATAAAAGAATCTCCTTTCCATGTGACATACCGGCTTCTCAGTTTGTGTCATTTCCTTGTGATGACTCAAACAAAACAGTGACTGAGATGATAAATGCTTTCACTTTGGATAGATCAAAATGCCTGTGACAAAACTGTTCTGGTCCAATGCAGTAGAGTTATCCCTACACGATGTGAACCCAGCCGTCCTCAAAAAAGTGTCAATACCTGAGTTTCTGTCACTTATCCTATTTCAAAGATCTGGGCTGGTCGTATTGCTTTCATTGCTTTCTCTGTTTCTATGTACTAATTCATTATACCGTTGACCTTTACTTACTCTTACTAAATCAAATGCACATTTGGCCTGCTCTGTCATTTCAACCATCTATCCATCTAGTCATACATTTAAAAAAATCCTGGTTGACCAGCTCTTCTTTGTAAGGCATCTTGTAATATAGGAGTTATAAAGATGAATAAGGTAATTCCCCATATTCATTAACTTCACATTTAATCAAGGAAATTATACACAGAAAACAGAACCAACCATAAACAATAAAGACAAAGTAGGAGAGGAGAGGTTGTTTACTGCCAGAAGGAAGTAGGGGAGCCAGAATGATCTTTTCAAAAAGCAAATCAGATCATGTCTCTCCTCTACTTAAATCCCTCTAATGGTTTCCCTATCACATTCAAAATAAAACATAAAATGTGAGTGTTTCAAACCAATCTCCAGCTTTTTAGCCAGCCTTAAATCCTCCTATTTTATCTCTTATTTACTGGGTGTCTGTCACACTGGTCTTCAATTCAAATGGAAGGTAGAATATAAATGTTTTTATTAAATTTCTTACTGGTTGCATGTCTTGTGTTTATATGTCAAAGGAGCCCCTTCTGTAATGTGTCAAAAACAGTGGAGCCACCATAAAATACTTTTGGTAGAGTCAAAATTTCCCAATGACAGACCACATGGGAAAGAAGGAAGCATTTATGCTATGACTTGTCATCACATCTACAGTATGGTGCTTTGGTTTTAAAGGGGTATCTTTCCGCAGTAGCCCCAAAACTCAACACTAGGAAAGAACTCATCAGGAAAAGCCTTCTCTGATAATATATCTTTTAGAAGTTTCATGATAAGTGAAAGGATGGTTTTCATAGCAATAATAATAACAATGATAATAACAGAAGCTAACATTTATTGAGCACATTGCTATGTATTTATATCAAGCAGTAATGCTAATTTCTTTATTTGTAGCATTTAAGTTAATTCCCCTCAAACCCGTGATGTAGTGCTATTACTATTATTTTCTAGATGAAAAAGCAAACTTAGAGTAGTCAATACTTTGCACAAGAATATAATTTGCTATCTAGAACAAGCTTTAATTTTTAAATTTTTTTATTTTTTAGAGTGTGCTTTTAAAATTATGTCATGTATCAATTAATGTCAATATAACAAATTTTTGTTATATCATAGCAAATCTTTCTGGATTACTTATTATTCCAAGTAGTGTTAGCACCTGTTTTATATTTTGAAGTCCTAGAAATATAAAACTATTGCAAATGATAGTTCGTCCCTAGGCCTAGGCCTGAAGATGGGCACAACAATGAATGTACAAGCAAATTATTTTGATAGATAAAAACTATACCTTTGAAAAAAACTATATCTTTGGGGTTTTTTACAAATGTAATTAAATATGAGTATGTATTTTGACAATTTCTCAAAAGACGTTAGAAGTAAGTACTGTTATTTTAAATAATGACATGATAAAAAAAATCAATAGTCTTTCAGTACTATCAAATTTCAGCATTTCCTCAGTGGCTTCTCTGGTTGAGACCATCATGGATCAAAGTAATACATTTTGCAGTGAGAAAAGACACATCAGGCTTTTAATGTGGTTTATTGAAACCTGATGTAAGGGGTTCATTTCTTTTTATATTTACAGAGCATAAGACTCTCCTGGCATGTTTGAGAATCTGATTATTAAGCCTAACTTAGGTGGGACTCATGAATTGGCATTTTAACCAGTATCCAAGTGATTTAATTCAATATCAGGGAAGTCATTTTGAAAAATATTGTTCTCAGACATACTCAAAGTACTTCTTTACTTAGGGGGGAAAAAAAAGAACCAAGCAATATCTTCTTATTTGATTAAAGGAATAGGAAAACAGGGAAAGAAGATTCCCATCTCTGATAAAGTAAGGTTGTCAAATATAGCAAATAAAAACATAAGACATATAGTTAAATTTGAATTTCAGATAAATAATGGATTTTTTTTCAGATAAACAACAGATAAGTATGTCTCATACAATATTTGGGACCCTTGTAGTAAAAAATTAGTCTTTGTTTAACTGAAATTCAAATATACCTAGGTATCTGTTCTTTTATCTGGCAACGTTATAGAGAGGGCAATCAAGTTTCAATTCAATGGATTTTAAGATTGCACTCATGTTTGTCTAGGCCCAATTGGACATTATAAAGGTCTTTTTCATTTTCATTTCACAAGAGTGATTCAGTCTGGCAAAGGGTATTGAGATAGAATCCACTAACATGCTCCTTATTACCTAGGACAAGATCTATTTCCTGAGCCAAGCTGAGCTGCTATTCTCGTCATCATGAAGATACCAAAATTAGCTGCCATAATTAGCAGGGAGAAGATCTGCATGCTTTTCAGATGGTAAATTTGAAAGGAATTATTTTCTGATTAAAATAAAATCCCACTTTTCTTGATATCAGACTTCCAGCCAATTCCGTTATCCACTAAGCAGCCATAAATTCACAATTAAAGGGGAAGATCTTTAGAAGTAGAAAATAAGACAGTGCCAGCATATGTTCTAAACCTATATGCATGGGATCACGAGTAAGCTTACCCTTGTTGCCTTTAAAATGTGATTATGATTTGTTCTGGCCTTGGATTAAAAGCAGCAGGGAGGTTGTTGGTTGACTCTGAGATTTCAGTGCACTGAGAAATTGTGTTGGAAAATTCTACAAACTAAAGACCATCCTGGGATGTTTGGGCTGGGAACATGAAACCTTCTGCTCTTCAATGTCTCTGTAGAACCTTACTCCTTTACAGTAAGATGCACCTTCAGCAATGGGGATATGGCTACCTGCACTTTCAGACTTTTCAGAAGTTAATTCAGGTCTCCATTTCCAATCTAATCTCTTATTCCTTTCCTTGCCAGACATGAGCAGAATGGGAAGCAGAGGTGCTGCATGAGGATCCAAACTTGGTCCCCTGATTTCCACCTAGCACCAACACATTACTCTCACCTTGCCTGGTCCTCAGCTACCAGAGCCCTCAGCTGCTATTGGAAGTAACTTCTGCAGACCCTAGCCAGCTGTAGAGCTATCACCTGCTCTATCTGGCTCGTAGCATCTTTGTAGGTATATTAATTTTCTAGTTGCCGTAACAAACTACCACAAAGTGAGTGGCTTAAAACCATAGGAATTTATCATCTCATGGGGTTCTTTCAGGCTAGAAATTGGATGTCAAGGTGTCAACAAGGCCATGCTTCATCAGAGGTGCAAAGAAAAATCTGTTCCATGCCTCTCTCCTAGCATTTGGTAGTTTCCTGGCCATCTTTGGTGTTCCTTGACTTCTGCTGTATCACCCCTGTTTCCATGTTCACATAATGTTCTCTCAGTGTGTACATCTATGTCCAGATTTCCCCTTCTCATAAAGACACCAGTCATCTTGGATTAGAGGCCCACTCTACTCCAGAATAACCTCATCATAACTAATTATATATGCAATGACTCTATTTCTTTCTTTTTTTTTTTAATTTTTGCAATGACTCTATTTCTAAATAACATCACATTCTGAGGTATTGGGGCTTAGGACCGCAACATAATAATTTGGGGCTGGGACACAATTTGATCCATACAGTAGGGCTCAAGAGAAACGAGAAATGTGAAAGCACCATAGAAACTTAAGCATGATATATAGATACTACTGGGGGGGGGGGGAAGGGAAGAGCCTTCTCTGTTTTCCTGACATTTGTACAAATTAATTTTCACCATTATCCCTATATTATAAATTTGGAAGGAAATACTTGGTTTTCTCTTTCCACAGGATTCTTTCTCATCTAACATGGAGGATGAATCACTCATCAAAAGCAATAAAGAGTATATATGAGAAAGTAAAACAAAATTTTAAATACAAGATTATAGGGACACCTGGGTGGCTCCGTTGGTTAAGTGTTCAACTCTTGATTTCAGCTCCGGTCATGATCTTAGGGTCCTGAGATCAAGCCCTTTGTCAGGTTCCACACTGGACATGGAACCCGCTTAGGATTCTCTCTCTCTCCCTCTCCCCCTGCATACCCCCTACCAAATACAAGATTATATATGAAAGTGAATATTTGTATATAAGGGGCAAATGAAAATTAAAGCTACACTGTAAGTCCTCCTCTTGCATGATAACTGTTAGAGTCACTGTATTTGGGGAATTACTGTATGTCACCATCAGTATTGTGTGTGATGCTGTGCTATGCATTTTGAGTATATCATTTTATCCGCATAACAACTGTGGGCAATATTGTAATGCCCATTTTAGAAATAAAATGATGACTTTGAGGTTCAGACCTTTCACGATGGAAAGTCATCCAGGTAGGGGGCCTTCCTTGGAGCTGGCAGCACATTCTATGTGCCTGAACTTGAAGCCCATGCTCTTAACCACTGTGCCCTTAGGAGGGCTCAGAGTCGGTGGGTGGGTGTGGAAGAGAGGGAGAGAAACAGGCCACAGGTGTGAAAGGCATTATAAAAGAGGAATCAAGAGGATTGGGAGTAGGCTAGATTTGAGAGGGAAGGAGGAGTTGGCTGAGGTCACTGAGGATTTGAGCTTGTGTGACAGGAGAATAATAACTCTGACAGAAGTGAAGAAGTGCAGAGAGGGAGCAACTGGGGAAAGAGAGGGCCAGGGTGGAGATGAGCTCAGTTTCAGACATGCCCATCTTGGGCCTCAAAACTCTAAGAGAAATAGCTGGGGAGCCCATGGTGCCAGCAATCCAGTAATCCACGGGCACAGATGCAGAGGAAAAGTCAAGTGTTGCAACAGACATAAGAGAAATTGGAAGGAAATGAGAAACATCAGGTTTAAATTTTCCCAGTTCTAAATTTTTAGAGCATTTTCTTATAAGAAGCCACTTCAGTCATGTTTACTGATGATTGGTGAGAGACTGGGGTGTGAATTATATTTCTTCATCACCACTGCCCAATTGAAATTTAATCTTTTGAGATTAAATATCTCCCCCATTTTTTTCTCAAAAAAAAGGCAAAACAATTTAAATTGTAAAGTATCCAAGAAAAATAAACCTCTATTCCTATTCATTTCTATTAATGTCTGCCTTTTTCACTAAGAATCAAGGGAATTTAGCATTTTCCTTTGTCTTTTTACTGGTTTGTTGCATGATATTAGGTAATATAATTTCTAGTTCTTGTTTTTCTAGTTGTAAAAGAAATCTCTGACAATAAGGATATTTCGTGAATGTATGAGCATGTCGTTTTATTTAACATGAAATTTTTATGGAATAAATATTTATGTAAATCTGCACATATTACATTAACTCATATTTGTATATGGGGGAGAAGATAGTGCAAGGTGATTTCTCACAACGCAAATTCTGATTTGCTACCTAATAAATCATGTACTTAAAAATGCTGAGAACATATTGACACCCTGACCCCTTATAATGTCTGATCTCTTCTACTCTCACAAAGACTCCTTCCTTCTGTTGTCAATTGCTATATCCCATAAAATAAAAACTTACTACATCATCTTTCCTTTATCTTTGTCCCAGCCCCCCTCCAGTAGCTTGTTAACTAGACTAACTTGGTTAGTCTCACTTGTTCTTGTTCTTTTTGCTTTAATTGGTATAGTACAATAGTGTGTTACTAGCTCTTTGTTAATTACCATCCTCTAATAAATCATGAACAGGTTATCGTTGATTCAACTTTAGAGCCAAGTCCCTATACATGAGAGACAGGAAGTAATCATTCCCAGTGGATCCTAAATGTGGTCTCAAGACCAGAAGCATCAGCGTCACCTGGAAAACTTGTTAGAAGTGCAAATTCTTGAGACATACTGCATCAGCGATTTGGGAGAAAGGAGGCATTAAGTCCAGCAATCCTCATTTTAACCAACCCCATGGGTAATTCTGATGCATAATGAAATTTGAGAACCACTATATTAGAGTGACTGAATTTACTCAGCATAGAATGAGGGTTGTTCTTGACAGAACAAAATATTCCCTGCTTTTCATCAGGAGGGACTGGGCTTCATCAGAAGGGCTTTTGCTGTTTGTTTGTTTTAGGAGAAATGGTGACCTGCCTCTGCCATTAGCTGAGTAACCTTGGCAAACCTCTTGACCTCTCTGGGTTTCATTTTCCTCATCTATAAAATTAGAACTTCAAACTGTATCTGTGGTGTTCTCCCAATTCTAATAATTTACATTCTTATTTTTGGTATAATTTCTCTTTATTTTTAAGAGGGCAGACAAGAATCTGCACCGTAAGGTGATATTAACATCTGTACATGGCAGTGAAACCCACATCTTTGGTCTTTTTAGGTAACAGTCTATCAAGCATATTTTGTACCAAAAAAAAGTGAGTATATCTCTCTAGTAGAGGTGAGTAAACTTTTTCTGTAAAAGGCCAAATAGCAAATATTTTAGACTTTGGGACTATTGGTCTTTGTCACTATTACTTAACTCTGCTGTTGTAATATAACAGCC
>CM052895.1:104587602-104675237 GCA_028534135.1 Potos flavus | reverse complement strand
TCTCTGGGTTTCATTTTCCTCATCTATAAAATTAGAACTTCAAACTGTATCTGTGGTGTGCTCCCAATTCTAATAATTTACATTCTTATTTTTGGTATAATTTCTCTTTATTTTTAAGAGGGCAGACAAGAATCTGCACCGTAAGGTGATATTAACATCTGTACATGGCAGTGAAACCCACGTCTTTGGTCTTTTTAGGTAACAGTCTATCAAGCATATTTTGTACCAAAAAAAAGTGAGTATATCTCTCTAGTAGAGGTGAGTAAACTTTTTCTGTAAAAGGCCAAATAGCAAATATTTTAGGCTTTGGGACTATTGGTCTTTGTCACTATTACTTAACTCTGCTGTTGTAATATAACAGCCTAGAGTATGTCAAGGAGCATGGCTAAAGTTTCAATAAAACTTTACTAACAAAAACAATAGTGGGCTGGCTTAGGCTCATGGGTCATAGTTTGCCAAACCCTTGCTTTACAATGCCTTCATTTTAAAAAAATTAAAATAAAAGATTTAACCATTTTGTAGTTGATTGCTTAGTCATTGGTCAGCTATTTAATTGCCATTCCACTAATAATCCACTAACTGATCGCAATGATCAAAAGCAACCAAAAAATATCTACTGTTCCTGTTCTGCCTTGATGGTGGTTGATCTATAAACAATCAAGTAAAGCATTTTGTTGACCAGACCCAGCTTTATGACTAATTCCCTACCTTCATGTCTAATAGAAACAAATATTCTGCTCTCATAGACACACTTTTAAATAGTTAGGATTTACTGTTCCTACCATGTCATAGGGCATACCAGAAGATAAATTAATGAGCTGTGGATCTTACAGTGATCATTTAGCTGATGCTCTAATCTACAATTCTTATCCATAGGCTACTTCTGAAGAACAGGTTATTAATACTCTGTCTTATCAAAAGTTATTGATAAGACATCCTTAACAGGGCTCCTTTGTTTAAAACCTGGACTGAAAAAGGTAAAGATACCATTGCATTGTTGTTACAGCAAGTCATGACATGCAAATAAATTTAAAACACGCTGTTAATGTATTTTCCTAATTAGTAGGTTAGTGAGCCTGGGTAGAGGAGAAGAAAGAACCCAGATAGTGCTTTAATTTTTAATGGTATGAGTGCATCACAGAAACACAAGCAACTGGGCTCATTTCATAAATGGAAAAAGAAAAAAAAACGTTAGACATCTTTCCAAGTATAACAAGAAAACATGTTGGGTAATTTTGAAATTTCCCACCCTTCACTCTGGTCCCAACTAAAAGCATATGCCAGAGCAACAGCTTGAACTTATTCTGAACTTTGAGTTAGATTCATGCTAACTGTCCTTATTTTGTTTTTTGTTTTTTTTTTTTTCAGAATTATCTATATTAGTCCTCTGTGCCAACTTATAATTATTCCTCAACTGAATTTTTGTAGGATATAGTGTTTAATGGAGGGCGAAGTCTTGGGCTGTTCACCAACTTGATAAACATGTTGTCACTGTGTGCTGAGTGGAAAATGGGCCCCACAGAGATAACAGCCTATCGTGTTTTAGAATGATTTTTAAGCCTATATTTTCAAAAAGTATCAGTGAAATGAGAAATGAAGATGGAACTGAAATTATGTGGACTTAGGTATATGCATCTGAATGTGCAAAAGGGCATCTGTCATCCACCTTCCCCTGCTTTTCTAAGAAGGACATAATATGGTTTACGATTCCATTTCTTCAGTGACAGTTCATGAGATAAATATATCGCATTCTAGGGCTAAATACTTTCCAGTGGTTATTATTTTTATCATAAGACATGCTACAGTGGACATCACCCATATTCCCTACATACTCACTGATCAACTTTATGCTGGCAGCATTCTTCTACAATACCCTGCCACATGGCTCACTCTCAGCCCAGGTATTGGAAAAGCCAGAAATGATGGGGAATTAAATCTCCCAGGAGCAGCTCTCACTCAGGCATGGCTGATGTTGAAGGATAAATATCCTAACCTCACCAACCTGTCAGGTTTGATAAATCCAGGTGTGTTCTATATGCACTTCCCCCAGAAAAACTGAGCCCCAGTTGCTCCCAGCAATAATCTGCTTAATAATGCACCTCCTTCCCTTCTCTGTCTTATTTTCTGCTCTCCTACTGATTCCCTCTGAGATAGCTTCCTAAATAAACCACTTGCTCTCAAATCTTTGTCTTAGCATCTGCTTCTCAGGGACCCAAAGCACATACTCAGGAAATCTTTTATATATTAGTTCAAGCATTCAATAAATTCAAGTTCAACTTTCTTCTCTTCTTCATATTTTATTAGTGAGGTAAACTGAAAAGAGGATGGTGATTAGAGCTCAAAAATGGGTTCACCAAAGGTCTCTCAAATCTCTATCCCTGGAGATGTCACAAGTTGAGGTAGATGCTATGTTGCCTGAAATGGTTGTGGTAATACTTATCTGAATCTCTGGGAAAGAACTCAGTTTTCCAATTTTTACAGCCTGGCTGGTTTTGACAAGTCAAAACATTAGAACCAGTCTTTTAGTCAAAATTGATTTGGATCTTTCTGCTCTGTACTTATTGAATTATGTTGTCTGAAGATAAAAAGATAAAGCTCTCAATGGTAAAATTACCAAATTGTACTCATGGTTATCAAAACCAGGGTGAGGATATTTATTCTGAAATATATTGTGTTCATAATATGTGTCAGGGCCTCATTTGATCCTTACAGTGACCTGTAAACTTAGTGCTATTATAAACTCTATTTTACAGATGTAGAAACTGAGGCTAGAGAGGTTAAGCCAGTTTACCTAGAATCACATCCAGTAGGGCCAGGTTTCTAAACCAGAATCTTCTCAGCTGATGGTCCAAAGATTTACCCATGTAGGTCTTCTGCCTCTGTAGAGGTTCCTTCCTTAGTTATTAGCTATCAGCTATATGATGAGAGACGTCTTATATATGGTACAACGATGACATAGAGAGACCAACTTTGGACCCAGAATAAAGAAACATAGATTTTAGGGCCAGTTGGTTTTTTGATAGATAAAATTTTCCATTCCTTTCAGTCTTATTTTTCCTATATAAAATGAAGATGTTGAATTAAATACTTCTAGTGTTCCTTGCAGTTATGAAAGTTTCCTTTTCAAACTGCTACAGTTTTATTTGTACTATAATTGTCAGTAGCTACAGATTTCAGAAATCCAATCTAAGATGTAACACTGAGTTAAAGAGTATGTTTATTGGATTGAAAATGCAGTGTTTATTGGATTGAAAATGTTAGATGACCATAGACTAGTAGGCAAATTTTACGTATATGAGACAATTTAAATAGGCATTCAGATGGAAAAGGAAATTATCTCAAGTGTCCCTAAAGAAAGTTAATGCTACACTTTAATTATCTCTATCAAACTACTCTATATTCATCACTGCCTACTTCAGTTTTAATCTTATTAGAGAAGAAATGGTTGCAGATCTAGCCAAGGGCCAAAATATTGATACAGAATTCAAAAGTCTCCTCACCAACCTTTTAATATGGTGGTTTCCATCCTTTTTAACATGTATCGAAGATGAAAAACAGCAACAACAAAAAAACTACCAAGTGCTAACACCCTCTCATCCTTAAGCCTTCAGACAGGAGGAACATGCTGTCCCTAGTAAAATAGTAAATCTATTGTTTAAATCACATAACTCTTATATGGAAACTTCTGTTCTCTCATAACTCAGATACTTGAGGTTGGAATCTGAAAACTCTGAAGGTTCATTAACTATAAATTTTAAACACACAAATGAGGCAGTAAGCCTAGTGTGAATAATTGTATGGATAAACTTTCACTAAGAAGGGTCAGAAGAACTCACATTTTCAACTTCACATAATAATATGGACTTGTGGGGCGCCTGGGTGGCTCAGTGGGTTAAAACCTCTGCCTTCGGCTCAGGTCATGGTCTCAGAGTCCTGGGATCAAGCCCCACATCAGGCTCTCTGCTCAGCAAGGAGCCTGCTTCCCCCTCTATCTCTGCCTGCCTCTCTGTCTACTTGTGATCTCTCTCTGTGTCAAATAAATAAATAAAATCTTTAAAAAATAAAAAAATTAAAAAATAATATGGACTTGTGCTTCATTTTATAATCACGAAACAGTGGCCATCTCTGAAAATGAAAGAATCATAAGGTGGTAGAATATCAACATTTCCTAGGCCTCTGGATCATTATACCTCCGAAAACATATCAGAATGAAACAGCTTGGTGAACCAAACACTGTAACCTTCTGGGAACGGGTTGAAGTAAGACAAGTAATTTCAAAAAATCAGTTGTGAAACAAAGCCCTATAAAGACCAACATCAGCAAACTAGCTGATGATAAAGCAATATTGCTATTCTGCCAAAGAAACCTCTTTAGAACTTTCTACCAGCCAAATTCTGGGGTGATCTTTTGACTCCCCTAACAGTCTGGATTACTTTTCCTGTTATTGCATTAGAAATATCCTTGCTACCTAAAGCATGCCAGCCCAACCTCAAGCACTGAACAACCCCAGGACGCCATGCCTAGCAGAACAGACTGCCCAACTTCAGCTCACTGGCTGGTAGAACCCTCCATTCATTCTCATTTCAATATGTCCTGTCCCCAGTTAAATAATTTATAAAACACCATGAGGATTACACAAAACACCCATTAGTATTTTTTCTTCAGGTCCAATTAGCATAAATTACAATAAACAAAAGACTATAGATTCTTTTAATAAAGAGCCAAGGATAATTATCATTAGTTGTTTTTTTTTAAGACTTTATTTATTTATCTGAGAGAGAGAATGAGTGAGAGAAAGAGCACAAGCCAGGAAGAGAGACAGAGGGAGAAGCAGACTCTCCATTGAGCAGGGAGCCCGAATGTGGAGCTGGATCCCAGGATCCTGGGATCATGACCTGAGCCAAAGGCAAACGCTTAACCAACTGAGCCACCCAGGTACCCCATGATTAGTTTTTATTTAAAATAGATATCTAACCATATAATTACCATTAAATAATTGTTAGTTATTTGTAAATTTGGCAACAGTATAGAATCTGGAGAAATCAGACCAGAGCAAGAGGATTTGAAGACAAAATTGGAGAGAAAAAGGGTTGAAGGAGGAGTCAGAACCTAGAGTGTATCTCTAGGAGGGTCTTATTGGACTCCTCTCTTTTGCCATCCAGCTAAGAAGAGAACCATTGCAAGTATCTACACAGAATGGTATTTAGCAAGTCAAATCAAAGTATTAAAGTTGGAAGTCTTTTTAAGTTCTTTTTTTTTCTTTTTCAATGTTTTATTTAAATTCTGGTTAGTTAACATATAGTGTAATATTGGTCTCAGGAGTAGAATTTGGTGATTCATCACTCACATATAATACCCAATGCTCAACACAAGTGCCCTTCTTACTACCCATCACCCATTTAGCCCATCCCCCACCCACTTCCCTCCATCAACCCTCAGTGTGTTCTCTAGTGTCAAAAGTCTCTTATGGTTTGTTTCCCTTTCTTTCTCTCTCTCTCTTTTTTCCCATTCCCATATGTTCATCTGTTTTGCTTCTGAAATTCTACATATGAGTGAAATCAGTGGTATTTATCTTTCTCTGACTGACTTATTTTGCTTAGTTAGCATAATACACTCTCACTCCATCCACGTTGGTGCAAATGTCAAGATTTCTTTCTGATGGCTGAGCAGTATCACATCATCTTTATCCATTCATCAGTTGATGGACACCTGTGCTCTTTCCATAGTTTCTAATACTATATAGCCATAGTTTGGCTATATATTGATATAATAATATATAATAATTGATATATAATATATAATAATATAGTTTGGCTGCTATAAACGTTGGGGTATATGTACCCCTTTGAATCTATATTTTTGTATCCTTTGAGTAAATACCTAGTAGTGCAATTGCTGGGTCATAGGATAGTTTTATTTTTAACATTTTGAGGAATCTCCATATTGTTTTCCAGAGTGGCTGCACCAGTTTGCATTCCCACCAACAATACAAGAAGGTTCCCTTTTCTCCTCATCATTGTCAACACTTGTTGTTTCTTGTGTCATTAATTTTAGCCTTTCTGACAGGTATGAGGTGGGATCTCATCATGGTTTTGATTTGTATTTCCCTGACGATGAGTGATGTTGAGCATCTTTTCATGTGCCTGTTAGCCATCTAGATCTCTTCTTTGGAAAATTATCTTTTCATGTCTTCTGCCCATTTCTTAGCTGGACTATTTGTTTTTTTGGGTGTTGAGTTTGATAAATCCTTTATAGATTTTGGATACTACTCTTTATCAGATATGTTATTTGCAAATATCTTCTCCCATTCCATAGGCTGCCTTTTAGTTTTATTGTTTCCTTTGCTGTGCAGAAGCTCTTTATCTTGAAGAGGTCCCAATGGTTCATTTTTGCTTTTGTTTCCCTTGCCTCCAGTGACATCTCTAGTAAGAAGTTGCTGGAACCAAGGTCAAAGAGGTTGCTGCCAGTGTTATCCTGTAGGACTTCGATGGTTCCATGTCTCATATTTAGGTCTTTCATCCATTTTGAATGTACTTTTGTGTATGGTGTAAGGAAATGGTCCAGTTTCATTCTTCTCTATGTTGCTGTCCAGTTTTTCTAATACTATTTGTTGAAGAGACCATCTTTTTTTCCATTGAATTCTTTCCTGCTTTGTCAAAGATTAGTTGACTATATAGTTGTGGTTGCATTTCTGGGTTTTCGATTCTGTTCTATTGACCTATGTGTCTGCATTTGTGCCAGTACCATACTGTCTTGATGACTGCAGCTTTGTAATATAAATTGAAATCCAGAATCCTGATGCCTCAAGCTTTGCTTTTCTTTTTCAGAATTGCATTAACTGTTTGGGGTCTTCTCTGGTTCCATATAAATTTTAGGATTGTTTGTTCTAGCTCTGTGAAAAATGATGGTGGTATTTTTATAGGGATTATGTTAAATATGTAGATTGCTTTGGGCAATATAGACATTTTAACAATGTTTGTTCTTCCAATCCATGAGCATGGAATGTTTTTCCATTTCTTTGCATCCTCTTCAATTTCTTTCATAAGTGTTCTACAGTTTTCAGAGTACAGATCTTTTACCTCTTTGGTTACATGTATTCCTAGGTGTATTGTTGTTGGTGCAATTATAAATGGGGTTGGTTCCTTGATTTCCCTTTCTGCTGCTTCATTATTGGTATATGAAAATGTATATTTCTAGGAATTTGTTCATTTCTTCCAGATTGCCCAGTTTGTTGGCATAGAGTTTTTTATAATATTCTCTTATAATTGTATTTCTGTGGTGTTGGTTGTGATCTCTCCCCTTTCATTTGTGAATTTATTTATTTGGGTCCTTTCTCTTTTCTTTTTGATAAGTTTGGCTAGGGACTTATTGATTTCATTAATTCTTTCAAAGAATCAGCTCTTAGTTTCATTGATCTGTTCTACTGTTTGTTTGTTTGTTTTTCTATATGGTTCATTTCTGTTCTAATCTTTATTTCCCTTCTTCTACTGGCTTTAGGCTTTATATGCTATTCCTTTTCTAGCTCCTTTAGGTGTAAGGTTAGGTTGTGTGTTTGAGACTTTTCTTACTTCCTGAGGTAGGCCTGTATTGCAATATACTTCCCTCTTAGGACCCACTTTGCTGCATCTCAAAGGTTTTGGACTATACGTTTTCATTTTCATTTGCCTCCATGTACTTTTTAATTTCTTCTTTAATATTCTGGTTAACACATTCATTCTTTAGTAGGATGTTCTTTAACCTCCATGTATTTGTGGTCTTTCCAAATGTTTTCTTGTGGTTGACTTCAAGTTTCATAGCATTGTGGTCTGAAAATATGCATGGTATGATCTCAATCTCAACCTTTTTGTACTTGTTGAGGGCTGATTTGTGACCCAGTATGTGATCTATTCTGGAGAATGTTCCATGTGCACTCAAAAAGAATGTGTATTCTGCTGCTTTAGGATGAAAGTTTCTGAATATATCTGTTAGTCCATCTGGTACAGTGTGTCATACAAAGCCATTGTTTCCTTGTTGATTTTCTGCTTAGATGATCTGTGCATTGCTGTAAGTAGGGTATTAAAATTCCCTACTATTATTGTATTAATATCAATAAGTTTCTTTGTTTGTTATTAATTGAATTCTACATTTTGGGTGCTTCCAAGTTGGGTGTATACATATTTATAATTGTTATATCTTCTTGATGGATAGACCCCTTAATTATGATACAGTGCCCTTCTTCATCTCTTGTTACAGTCTTTGGTTTAAAATCTAGTTTGTCTGATATAAATATGGCTACTCCAGCTTTCTTTTTATGGCCATTAGTATGATAGATGGTTCTCTATCCCTTTGCTTTCAATCTGCAGGCGTCTTTAGGTCTAAAATGAGTCTCTTGTAAGCAACATATAGATGGGTCTTGTTTTTTTGTCCATTTTGATACCCTATGTCTTTTGAGTAGAGCATTTAGTCCCTTTACATTCAGAGTGATTATTGATAGATATGAATTCAATGGCTTTGTGTTACCTGTAAAGTTGGTGTTTCTGGTGATGTTCTCTGTTCCTTTTTAGTCTTTGTTGCTTTTGGTATTTTTTTCCTCACTCAGAGTGCCCTTTAATATTTCTTGCAGGGCTAGTTTAGTGGTCATGAACACCTTTAGTTTTGTTTGTCTGGGAAACTCTTTATCTCTCCTTCTATTCTGAATGACAGCCTTGCTGGATAAAGTATTCTTGGATACATATTTTTTCTATTTAGCACTTTGAATGTATAATGCCACTTTCTTCTGGCCTGCCAAGTTTTTGTGGACAGATCTGTTGTGAACCTGATCTGTCTTCTCTTGTGTGTTAAGGACTTTTTTCCCCCTTTCTGCTTTCAGGAGTCTTTCCTTGTCTGTGTATTTCATGTTTGATTTTGATATGTCTTGGTGATTGCCAGCTTTTGTTAAATGTGATGGGAGTTCTCTGTGTCCATTGGATTTTGATGTCTGCTTGCTTCCCAAGGCTAGGGAAGTTTTCAGCTATAATTTACTCAAATAAACCTTCTGCCCCTTTTTTTCTTCCTTCATTTTCTGGGATTCCTATGATAGGAATGTTATTATGCTTTGTGAGTTGTTGAGTTCTCTAAGTCTATATTCGTGTTCCAGTATCTTTCTTTCCCTCTTTTTTTCAGCTTCATCTTTCCCATAATTTTATCTTCTATATCACTGATTCATTCCTCTGCTTCATCCATCTTCATTATCATGGTATCCATTCAGGTTTACATCTCAGTTATAGCATTTTTAATTTTGGCCTAACTAGTTTTTAGTTTTTTACCTCTGTAGTAAGGGATTCTCTAGTGTCTTCTATGCTTTTTTCAAGCCCAGTTAGTATCTTTACAATTGATTTAAGTTCTAGTTCAGATATCTTACTTATATCTGTATTGATTAAATCCCTGGCCATTACTTCCTCCTGTTCTTTCTTCTGGGATGAATTCCTACATCTTTTCATATTGTCAAGGTAAAAAAAAAAAAAAAAAAGGAAGCAGATCCTAGGTGTGTTTTGATCTGCTTGTTAAAAGAAGCTAGATCCTATAAGAAATTTATATATAAATTCAGAAAAAATTTTAAAATTGCTTTTCTATATCCCAAGGTGGTGGGGGGGAACAAAGGAAGCTAGATCCTGTTTCACCTACAGCTGAAGCTTTGTAGCACTCTATGATCAATAGACTTGGTGCGTGTGAAGTGTTTGTGCTGGTCTCCTGGGTTGGAGGCCTGCTGTGCTGATTCTCGGATGGACTTGCCCTGGTGGAGATGCACCTTCAGGGTGAGGGGTCAGGGCTTGGTGTAAGTGACTATATCCTCCTTGGCAGCGCTGTTTTAGTACTGATGAGCAGGGTGAAAATGGTGCAGCCTGATCTCCCTTCCCGGAGTAGGGAGCTCACACCCATCACTCTTCAGGAAACCCTCATAGAAGAGGAAATAATCACTCTCTTGTGTCCCCCGCTTCCATCAGATCCCCACCTTCACCTTGCCTGCATCCGAACTGTCCACTTGCCAAGTGGCACAGCGCTCCTGTGTTTCATTCAGTGGGAGGCTGGGTTTCAAAACTCCAAATTTTAGAGATCCAAGCAGCATGGACCCAGGCTGATCCTCTGGGAGATGGTCTCACTGCACTGTGGCTGGTGCCAGCTTGTCCCAGAAACTGGTTTATGACTGCACAGTGGTTCAGAATTCATGATAAAGCTCAGTAGAAAGCCTCATTGCCCTCAGCCACCAACCCTGTTTCTTTCTTAGTGAATGGAGAAGCTCAATGGCACCCTCTAAGTCTTCTACCCTAGAGAGGCTCTGACACCTCTCCCAAATGTATTCCAAGCTTCTCCCTGTGCAACCCAGGGGATCCTCAGACCACACTACCTGTTCCCGGGTCTCTGCCCTCCTTCCCTACCAGAGCACCACTAAGCCCTCCAGGTGCGACCCTGGCAATGGCACATACCTCAGAAACTTCAGCCTCTGCACTCTGTGTTTACAAAAACTTGGGGTATTCAGCCCCTCTCCTTTTCACAGTCAGTGGTTTTGAGCAAGAGTTTTTCTTGTGCAATTCCCCACATGCACTTTCACCCTTTTTCTGTCTCTCTTTCTTTCTCTCTTACTCCTCTCTCCATGATCAGGGCTCCCACCCCATTGTAGCACCTGCAGCTCTTCTCTGCTCCAAGTCAACTCTCCACAGCTCCTACTTTCCACAGTGTGGTGGTTTTTTTCACCTCTAGTGGTGCATTTTTGCTCTCTCAGTCCTCAGATTGATTTCTTGAGTGTTCAAAATGATTTGATATTTATCTAGCTTTGTTCAAGGGATGAGGCAAGCCTAGGGTTCCCTACTCTTCCACCATCTTAACTCTTCCTCCAGAAGTCTTTTTAAATTCTTATTTGATTATTTGAACATTTTAACGTGATTCACATAGTTAAGTTTTTTAAGGTTCTTTGAAGATGTAAAAGTGACAAGATTAGTGGAATTGAATTATTTTAGTTTATATGAATGACCCTTAATACATATAGAATATACATATTCCTGAAAGGATGATCTTAAAAATAGTTATGTATAATGAATCTAATTTTATCAAGGAAAATCTACAGGTGTCTTTCCATAAAAGATAGTATCTCCAAAGCATATTAAAATCTATGCTAGGGATGCCTGGGTGGCTCAGTGGGTTGAGCATCTGCCTTCAGCTCAGGTCATTATCCCAAGGTCCTGGGATCGAGTCCCATATCAGGCTCCTTGCTCAGTGGGAAGCCTGCTTCTCCCTCTGCCTGCTGCTTCCCCTGCTTGTGCCCTTTCCCTCTCTCTCTCTCCAAATAAAGAAATAAAGTCTTTAAAAAAAAAATCTATGCTATAAAGAAATGTATCAGTTCACCTCCAAAACAGCCTGTATTTGGTGTCCTTCTTTTAGGATTAATTCAAAGCCCCTTCAATAAGAAATGGATACCCCAACACAGACTGCTTGGGAGGAACGCATCATGGGACACAGGAACTAGGATCCGCATCAGACAAGGATGCAGATTATTCTCTTGACCGTGCTACTTATGAGTTATTTCTAATACCTTGATTAGGATATAGATATCAAAATATATGAGTGAGACAGAGAAAGAGAAAAAGAGGAAGCATGTACATATACATATACATATACATATACATATACATATACATATACGTAGATTTGTAACAATTTGTTGAGGTCCGTAAAATGTAGTATAGTGTCATTTCGTTTCCTTTAAAGCCTCAATCTAAGGAACCTTCTTCCAGCAGTAATATATACAGGGCTGTCGGATATTTAGAACCTTACCCATTGTAATTAATTCTGATGCTCCAAATGGATAAAGCTAGATAAGTAGATCTCTTATAGAACTCTGTCTCAATAAGGCTACTTTCAGATTGGGTTGGCTCCAGGTTGCAGTGGTACATTGTTAATGGCTGCCCCGTGTGCTAAATATGAGTCACTGTAAATGGTTCCACTATAAATCAGTCTTTCCACAATGTGTGCATATAGTATAGCATTTACTCTTGTTACTTAGGGGAAGCTCCTGGTAATATTCTGTCTCCTCCTCCTTCTCTTTTCCATCCATCACCTCCCCAACCGTCATCATTGCTCACTCTTGAACGCTTGCCAAATTTACATCTATCCAGACCTGAAATGAACCAAAGTAAATAAAAAATTCCAGGTGTGACCTCAACTGGATATATTTGCCACCCAGAGTCTCAGGGTTAGAGCATATGAAGCTAATGCTTTTTCCTGGACTTCCACAACTAAACACTGTTTTGATCTTTCTTATTTGGGTGTCAGATCACAAAATTCATTCTGTGTGCACACTCTTGGGCTTTTTTTTTTTTTTTTTTTTTTGGCAATGTTACTCACCAGGTATATTTTGTCATCAAAATATCTATGGTGTGTGCTTTTTTCCAAATGCATTAGCGAATATTTTGTGAAATGAACTCCAATTTATTATTTTGTGACACTTTTATGTATGTCTGGGACTCAAGCTGCTTTCTGGTCTAGCTGCAGATTTTGTTTTAGGACTATTACACATTTTTCAGCAGTCCACTAATGAGCCATTAAATGAAACTAGCTTGCTCACTGCAACCTAACCAACCCCAGGCCATCACACACACACATTGTCTTTTTTATTTCCTGTTGTTTGGAATAATTCTTCTTTCTACATACTTGGAAAGGTTCCTAAGGAGATAATTCATTCCTTAGATTTGGCATCTTGTTAAGAAAATGCTAATAAAAATCTGAAGACGGAACAAAGGCCCAACCCAGGACAAAATGATGGCAGAGGAAGCTTGGAGTTTTGGCCCCAACCCTCCATGCCCTTTCTCCATTCTTGTCCTTACTGTCTTGGGACATCCTGGTCCCCATAGAATGAAAGAGAATAATCTAACCAACTCTAACTTACTATAAGGGCACTGGTTCTTACCCAGGGTTAATTTTGCCACATTTAACAATGACATTTAACATTTAACATTTAACAATGTCTGAGACATTTAACAATGTCTGAAGACATGTTTGGTTGTCACAGCTAGAGAAGGGGGTGTGCAACTAGCATCTAGGGGATAGAGACCAGGGATACTCTAAAAACCCCACAGTCTCACAATGCACAAAACAGTCCCCACCACAAAGAATTACACTGCCCAAAGGTATTAGTGATGTTACCTGCTGCTCTTTTTAGAGTTTCTTTATCTTTTAAATGGAATCAGGAAAGAAACAAACTTAAACCTATAATCTTATCAGCTATAATTTCAGAGGTAAAAATGGGACACAAGACCTATCAACTTTCAGAGATTCAAACATAGCCAGAGATTTCTGTCACATACTACGTAACCCCCATCACACACACACACACACACACACACACACACACACACACACACCAGTGTTTCACCTCCTAGAGAGGATAGGAGCAGGGACCAGAGCCCAACACTGGCACTTAAAATCTTATTGTTCTCCTTTATAAGATCCTTCTCCCAATCCAGAAAGGAACCTCTTCTTGGCATCATGGGAAAATTTTCTCTTAAATCAAAGGATTATTCCAGACTATGAGTCACTGCTCAAATCCTGGCCTCGACCTAGAAGGAGAGGAGGCATTAGCTGAGCCTGACCTGACCCCAGGATGTGGGCTCCATTCTCTGGTCTCCCTCTGACTTCCAGAGAACTCCCAACCCCCATCTGAACTCTGCCTAGCTGCTCGTTTTTTTTTTTTGTTTTGTTTTGTTTTTTTTGGTATAAAACTGCTATCACAGTTCCATTTTCCTACCAAAAGGATACCAGAAAGAAGACCAACTCTTAATTGTCACCATGGAAATCTTCCTCTTCAAGATCCTTCTCTTGCATTTTGGGCTAATATCATTGGAATCAGTGTTTTAAAGGAAAGCTTTAGTTTTTGTCAATGTTCACAGTCTAAGATAGAATCCTAATTTTTCATGACATTGCTCCCTTTCCCCTCTTTTCTTACTTCTGCTTCTTATTTCTGGGGATTTAAAGCATTCTGTAGTATACTTTTAAGCTAAGTATTAGTAAGTCCACTGTTCTAAAACTCAAATCTGGCTCCTCCCTGCATAAATCATTTCTCCTAGGATCAAAGTCCTGGCCTCAAGCTGAGTTGCTCCAATTCTCATGTATGGTTTGTAATAGTCCATGTTGCACAGGAGTTTTTGAAATTCTGGATTGATGTCCCCAAAAGAAATAGAGGGGAAGGGGGCAAAAATAGATATACTCTTTTCCTACAACTAAACTATACCTAGATAGGAACTCTCAGTTCTTCCCCTTGGTTCCTGAATCACAAAGAAAGGATGAAGCCTAGATGAGAATAAAAATATTTTGATGCTAAATGATATTAAATGATACTTTAGTGATTTTGATTCTAAATTATATGTTATTTTTTATTCTTTTTACTTCACTTTTTTTCCCCACATTTCCTTTATACCTCTCCCACTATTTAATTATCAGTGATAGCTTTTTTCATTGCTCTGCCCACAAAAGGAGAGCGAAGACATCCCAAAACCAAGGCATACATGAATTCCTGAATGGGCTTTTGTTGAACATATTGTATGGAAGCAAAAGTAAGAGCCAAGTTTTGTGGGAAGTAAAGATATTTTTGTTTGATTTGCTTAGTTTGGAGATTTTGTTTTCTGAAATTCCAAAAACATGACTATTCTAAGCAAGATGAAAGCTGAAAACTAGATTATAGAGTTTCAAAAATAAACAATAAAATTGAAATGTTTACAGAATGATAATGTTAGCTATTCTCCCACCCACGAGAAAAGTTCAATTAGAAAGAAGGAAGAGAGGAAGTGAAAGAGATTGGCAATATTTAGATCCTAAAGAGAATATCCCTAAGAAATAAGGCAGGAGGATTAAAATTTTAGTTGTTCTAAATTGTTATAGTCCTTGTCTTCTGAGAAACAGATGCCAAGATGGGATTAGAAATAAAAGAGATTTATTGGAGTAAGGAAACTGCGGGGGCGGGGAAAGCCAAGACAGTTGTCAGACCATGATCTGGATCCTGTGAAGGAGAAAAGGAGGGAAGGAGGGAAGGAAGACATAGACAGCAAAATCTAAGAAGATTTTGGTAAAGCCTACAGGGAGTCCTCAAGCCAAAGTCACCCATCAGATGAGCCCTGTGCCTCCCAGGTGGTTTTCTGACTTAATATCCCAGCCATGCTCCTTACTGACTGAGAGCAGTCCTTAGAAAGTATAGCCTCACTCAAATACAGTGATGCATTTCTGAACATGGCAGGTAGAGTTGGGGATCAGATATATTCTCCACAGTCAGAGATCTGAGAGGCCTGTTTTCATGATCACCACAGAAACCCCTTCAGATTAGGGTAAATCTTACAGCAGAGAGGACTTGTGCCTTGTTTCTCACCTGAGGGAGTGTAAGCCCAGGAGTCAAGCCTCAAGTCTAATACAACACATAGGTGGTCAAATGCCAATGACAAACAAAGGGATCTTGGCAGATTGACTTAGTGTAATATGATACGACATCTAAATATCTGGCTGGGAATGAGTTAGAGAACTCACAGGATTCTGGTGTCAGTGTGACTATGACACTAAATGATGTTGTGACCTGAGACGTGGGCAGAGATAGATCATGGTCACCAGTTACCAGTGATGCCAGCCAGTACATAGCGTCTGAAAACCAGGTGGGACTAACCACATCTCAGCTATCAGAGCACATCAATGTGCACACATGAAGAGGAGCTACACCACAGCAAAGCCTAGTGTGGACAGGGGACACCTCAGTACTTGCTGTAGTAGGCATTCAGTGGTGATAGGTACCTCACTAACTAAAGATGGGTACAGACACAGATGTCTGACGATGAGGGTAAGGAAGTTAACCAATGCTTTTCTTATCTGGTGCAGAGCAGCATTTGTGTTTTTGATATCTCTAATCTTGGACCAAAATTAGTGCTACACGATTGTTGAATGAGAACTTGATTACTTAATTTTTGGGTCATTATGTAGTTAGTGCCACGTATATACTTAAACCATTAGAATACTAAGATCAGCGTGTTCATCCAAGTTCACTAATGAATAAGCAAGGAATGAATTACAATATTTATTTGCTTTTCACACTATGTATGTTTCTAATTAGTTTGAAGCTAATATGTCTGAATTGTTTGTAAGTTGTTAATAGTAAACAGATTTGGTTTCAAGAAAAAAAAGTTGATTCCAATAAGAGCTGACTCAAGTGTTTTCAGAAGAAGCTAAGTATTAGCCCTATGGGAAAGTTCTAGATTTCACCAACTGGGAAAAGAGTCCGACATTTTAGAAACTGCTATAACAGTGGAAATAAGTGGGAAATGGGGAGATCAAGATTCCTCCTTTGGTTAAGCAAAGCCGTGAGCAAGTCAAGTCAGGATTAACAGCTGTAGCTTGCATTTCTGTGGGCTACACCATTCTGGAGATAATGAACAGGAGCTGAAACGACTTCTCTTCTCCTGGCTCTATCCTATTCATAGTTCTGGGGCCTCCATGCCCCATTCAAAGCCCAATTCCTCGGTTTAAATTGTATCTTCCGAGGTAAGCTCTGGCTCCTGCGCTATCATATGATATCTGTTAAGTGTCCTCCATCCTCCTTCCTGCACCTAAATGCTTTGTTGCTTTTTATGCCTCTGAAAATAGAGCAATAGCCACCTTTGCTCCTGCCTCCCTGCGTGAGTTCAGAGGAGGAAAATGCTTCTGCTTGAGACATTAGGAAACTACTGGTGCTGTTTCTCCTCTTCTTCTCAGTCATATTATAAAAAGTAACATTTGTGTTGCTTCATGAAGAAAAAAGTTTTCTCCCCAGTTTATATAAGTGGACCTATATAGTTCAAAGCCATGTTGTTCAAAGGTCTAAGGTATATCTATATATATATATATACACACACACACACACACATATACACACACAGTGGAATATTATTCAGCCTCATAAAAAAGAAGAAAATCCTGTGATTTGCAACAACATGGATGAACCTTACGGACATTATGCTAGATGAAATAAACTAGTCACAGAAAGATAAATACTGCATGATCTCACTTATATGTTGCATCTGAAAAAGTCAGACTCCTAGAAACAGAGGCTAGGGATAAGGGAAATAGGAAGGTATTGGTCAAAGAAAGGAGCTTTAGCAAATAATCTGTCTCTGCCAAAACTGCCATTGCCCATCCTTGAGAAGCTGGCTCCATCTGAGCGGAAGTCTTGAGCAGGTCCCATTGTAATGATACACCAGTCTGTGCCTCAGAGAACCTGTGCATTGTATCATCATGTGATACTCACTAGAACACAGGCCCAGAATGTGGCTGCACTATATTATCTGTTCTTGTAGGGATTTTCGGGAAATTGTCCTTTTCATTTTTATTCTGAGTCCTTTCTCTCTAGGATTCAAGACAGCCCCACTGATAGACACTGTGTTGTGCTCAGTCATTCCTAACCTCAAACCTGTGGCATACTCTTCACATCAGAGTGGGTCCCTGTCTTCCTTTCCCTTGAGGTAAATGCCTCGCAGGTAGGAATCTCTACTCTCAGGCCTACTGTGTGGAACCCTCAACCATGTCTTGTGTGCCTGAGACCAAGGGTAAACATCGCTCTGTCTGGGACCACTGCTCCAATTCCTTTTTCCTTTCATTGAAAATCACTTAGGGTGCTCCTTTTCCAATAGATACTAAGCAGTGTATAATGTAAGAACAAATGAGTGAAAGACCTTGCTCTGAAGAAATTTACAATCGTATTACGGAGTAGCCCTGAATGTAAATGACTTCTCTGATAATGTGCAATGGAAGCTTAGAGGAAGCAAAGATAATTTTCCATTAGAGGCATCTGAGGAGGTTTGTGGAAAACTTAACACTTAAGCTGGGCTGTGAAGTGTAGTAGAGTTTGGACAAATATTATCACTGCTAATGTCATCATAATTTTTCTCATAAGGATCTGTCTATATATAACATGCAGAGAAAAATCATGGGAGCACATTAATGTTCTTTAAATATTTGAAAGGCTGTCAATATTGTAGAAAGAGTAGATTTATTCTTTGTGGCTCCGAAGAATAGAAGAATATTAATAGGTGGGAATTACAGAAGACAAATTTTTTTAAGTCTTTGTCTACTTTTTTAAAAAGGCTGCATTGTGAAAGACTTTGTCAGGCACATGTTATAAGGGATATCATAGAATAGTGGTTCTCAAAGTAGGATCTGGGAACCTCTGAAGATCTTTGAGGGGATCCATGAAGTCAAATGAATTTAATAATAATACTGTGGTAGGCAAAATAATGCTCTCCCAATCATGTCCATGGTCTAATTTCAATGATTTGTGAATATATTAACATTACATAGCAAAGGCAATTAAGACTGTAATGGATTAAAGTTGTTAATCACCTGACCTTAAAATAGGCTATCCTGGATTATCTGGGTGAGCCCCATGTAATCATAAGGGTCCTTAAATGTGGAAGAGGGAATCTAAAGAAGAAAACCAGAGAGAAGGCAGTTTATGAGAGGACTGGGCTTAACAATTGCTGTCTTTGAAGATGAAGAAGGGGCCATAGGCTTAGTAATGTTGATGGCCTCTTGAAGCTTGAAGGAAAAGACAAAAAACTTATTCTCCCTGACACCCTCCAGAAGGAGCACAACCCTGCCAACACTTTGATTTTACCTCAGTGAGACCCTTTTTGGACTTCTGACCTCCACAACTATAAGACAATAAATTTGTGGGGTTTTTTAATTTTTTAATTTGTGGTTTTAAGCCACTGTGTTTGTAGTGGTTTGTTATAGCAGCAGTAGAAAACTTCGATACTAAGATATTATTTGGCTTTCCATTCTCATTCTCTCATGAGTGTATGGCAGGATTGTCCAGAAACTATCTGAATGCAATAATACAACAGATTAAATGCAGAAGCAGATATGAGAATCCAGCTGTCTTCTATTAAGCTAACATAAAAAGATTTTGTAAATATGTAAAGTAGCACCACTCTTACAAATTTCTGGAAAATATAGTTATTTCTCATAAAAAATGTTATTTTTCTTACCATGTAATAGATCTAGGTTCAAATTTCTAATATGGCAAATCTTGATAACTATAACCCACATAAGCAAAAGCTTTGGGGTTCTCAATAATTTTTAAGAGTATAAAGGGATACTGAAACCAAAACAACAACAACAAAAACAAAAATAAAAACAATAAGCCAGCTCAGAACTGCTATCAATATAGGAACTCCTAATTCTAGTAGATAATCATGTCCTTTAATCTCCAAGATTATATAAATATATAAAAGGGACACAGCACAAACAAATTAAATTTTGATATGAGAAATGAACAAGGATTTGTGAGTAAGAGAACCATGTTGGGAAGAGCAGGCCAGAGAGGATGATTTTGGAAAGACATGGGTCTCAAAAGATGCTGGGGTTTTGTGGGAGTCTAAAAGGCCCTAATAGGAATGGGGGAAAGAGAGAATACACTCGTATGCATGTTTTATATATATATTTGGTATCTTACACTGTCTTCTCTGCTAGAAAATGAAAAAGAAACTAAATAAAATGATACATATGTACATACATACATACATAAAATCCATTTGGAGTGTTTAATATCTGTCTGCATTTACCCATATTATTTAAAATAAACAGATTAGAGGTTGGTGGAATCCAGACTGAATAAAGGTCACTAGTCTCACTACAAAATATAATTGACATCTTGAGGAAATGTCCTGTTAGAAGACATGGGAGAATCTGAAACTTTTATTAAGACAACTTGCTCTTGAGAGCTACATCATCTCTCTTTAATACTACTTTAGTCAGATTGGAAATATGGGAGATTTCCCCATGGGGAAGATTTCAAAGTTTCTAAACCAAAATGAAACTTCTTGCACTTGAATCAGAAAACCTCCCAGTGGATCACCAAAGCTATAGCCATAGGTTACTTAGGCAGAGACCACTTACAGACTGCTGTACTTGGCTGAGGACCAGGAAAAAGGCAAAAGAAGCTTTTGAGCAGCCCCATAGAGGTTAAGGATTCCCAGTGTTAAGCTGATGCAATTTGCCATTAAGACAGTTTCTCAACTGTTGTTAACTCTAATTCTATCATTGTCTAACACCCTTGCTGGTATGATGCCTGGGCCACAGAGGCCCCCAAAGAAGCAGAAAAGTTAGCACTAGAAGGTCAAGAAAAGGAAGCACCTAGGGCAAGCACCCTAATAGAAAGTGGCACTTATTTTTTTGCATTCCACTGCCTTTGAATATATCTTCCCTAATCCTAATAATCCTGAAAGGTAAATGCTATTCCTTCTGTTTGAATATGTAAAAATCACTGGGGCTTAGAGAGTTTGAGTTCTGTGCCTTGAATCACACAATAGGCCTAGACCTGGGCAGCAATCCACACTGAGTACAAATCACATAAGTGAATAGGTCTATAAATGACAGCATTTTCCTTCTCCCAAATGGGCTTCTCATCAAAAATCATTGAGAAACAAAATATATAGATGTGTTGCCTCATAAAAGACATACACAACAAAGGTTTTGGATAAAAATATCTTGACGATTGCATTCAGTGCTTAAATGTTGTGACTCCATAAAGTCCAGTTGCCAAAATAAAAGATATTCATTAAAATGTACTCATGTTCTCTCCCTGATCTTTTCTCATTGCATGGTCCCTCATAGAAGGAATTCAGAGAAAAGCTATTTAAATAAAGAAGCAGATGATTTTAATGAAGCCATGTTTTTAAAAGGCTGGTTTTATTTTATCTAATTAAATCTATTTCAGAATTAAGTCAGAAATACTTTTCTTCCCAAAGACTTACAAAGCCAGAATGTCTAGAGTTCATTAATGAGAAGGGTAAAAGCATCCAGTAAGATACTTTGGAGAAAAAACAGTCAAGTGGCCCAAGGGGACCTAAGCTCCCCTGGAAATGCTGCAGATAAGAATAGGGCTGGAGTGGAGCACCAGAGAAGGAAGGGATGATTGTGCAATGTTTCTTTAAAAAAAAAAAAAAATTCTTCTAGGGGCCATTTTCGTTCCATGTGTCTTAGGAAACCACCAGTCCTTTCTGAATCCTCTTTCTTCACAAATTCCTTTCCTTCTCCTCCTCCTTTTCCATCTCCTCCCTCCCTTCTCTTTTCTCTGCTTCCTCTTTTAACTGGTCCTTTCCTTTCATCCATTTTTTTAGTCTTTGTACATTTTTCTCTTTATTTCTATTTCTTTTTTCCTTTTATTTCACTGTTTTCTTGACATCTTTATTATTTAAGGAAATACTTCAAAGAACTATGCTTTTCGAGAAGTTTCACATCTTTTTGTAATTTGGTCAGACCTGGGGGAAGGGGCCCCTGAACTGCCCCCACTGTCTTCAAAGGTATAAGGATTCCATCATGGAACTACAGCTATAACACTCTAGCATAAAATTCATCTTTATCCTTTAAGGCTACAGTTTGTACATTTCAACTATAATCACCTCTTTAAAAATGCAGCAAATTCAACTCTTATTTTTCCAGAGAATGTAAAGGACATACATAACTAATGTATCCAGCTAAACTTAAAAAGACATTAAGTTCAATGAGAGCAGGGACCATGCTTCTCCTTTTATGTATTTGTTTTTCTGAACTCCGTGTACCAATTCTACACCATACAAAGCAGACAGAAGACAATCCATATTTGTGGATGAAAGAACGAATGGGTGAAAAATTATGTAATTTGGCCATCTACAAATTTAATTCAGACCAAAGTATTAAAGAAATTTTATTTTATTTTTTTATTTTTCTTTTTTAAAAGATTTTATTTATTTATTTGACAGAGAGAGAGACCACAAGTAGGCAGAAAGGCAGGCAGAGAGAGAGGGGGAAACAGGCTCCCCGCTAAGCAGAAAGCCGGATGCGGGGCTCGATCCCAGTACCCTGAGACCATGACCTGAGCCGAAGGCAGAGGCTTTAACCCACTGAGCAACCCAGGCGCCCCAGAAATTTTAAATCAAAAGGCTTTAAGTTGCATAATAGTTCTGAATAGAAATTGAGTAAATCTTTTATTTATTATTTCTTTGCTCTTTGTTTTAATGGGAAGAGTCTAAATGGTAAAAATTGTGTGTAGTACAACTTTAGTTAACCAGAAAACCAGAATATACAATTAATGAGACTTTTTAATTATACTTTCAGGGGGGAAGGGCCTATGAAGGACAAAAAATTAAACAAAAATATTGAAAAAATATATCTGAATTCTGAAGATATTTTCAAGTCAATACGTATAATGCAACCTAGTCTCTTACTCTAATTTACATCTACCAGAAATCACTAGCTAATGCACTGGGAGGTAAAGGTCTCTACAGTTAAGTTGCCTGTCCTGAAGGATCTCTTTTCTGTTGTATGCACATATGCACACGCACAGACTTGTTGATTGACTACATGAATATATATGCGTCTCTCTGTTAAAAGAATATTAAAATCCTCCCCTTACATGATCTCTCTCTGTTTAACAAAGGTTTTGCCCAAACTGTACTTTTCTGAATCCACCCAAAAAAGTATGTAAATCTAGAAAAAGGAGGTGCTTGCTGGCTGTGAAATCTCCAAGTCAAGGAGAACAATGATCAATATATCTTTTATTGTTCTCAGGGATGAATGGAAAACCAGCAAAATAACATAGTACTTGATTGGTAGTTTTTATAAACATCAAATCACTGAGGGGAAAAGACATGAATTTATCAGCCAATGAACTCACAATACAGCCACAGAAAAAGTCACTAAAGGTACCAATACGAAGAAAGGGGATAATTTGGCTAGGGAAGGAATGGTTTTAAAGGTAAAATATCAGGACCTCTTGAATTCACAAATATATAAAAATATGTTGTTTCTTCTTTTTAAATCATTAAAGCCAAGGCATAGTGGAATAGAGAGCAAAATTCCACTAAAAGTTGCTTTGAATAATGCTACAATGAATATTGAAGTGCAGATAATGTCTTTGAGATAGTGATATTTCCTTCAGATATACATCCAGAAGTAGAATTGTTGGGTCACATAATATTTTTATTTTTAACTTTTCGAGGGGCTTCCATTCTGTTTTCCGTATTGGCTGCACCAGTTTACATTCTCACCAATGGTGCACAAGGATTCCCATTTCTTTACATCCTCACCAATATTTGTTATTTCTTGTCCGTCTGTCTGTCTTCCTTCCTTCCTTCCTTCCTTTCTTTTTTGACATACTAGATACATTGTCAGAGTGAAATCTCTTGTCTTTTTGATAATAGGCATTCTAACAGGTGTAAGGTGATATCTTAATATGGGTTTGATTTACGTTTCCTGATGACTAGTGATGTTGAGCATCTTTTCACGTACCCTGTTGTCCATTTTTGTATGTCTTCTGGAAACATTTCTATTTAAGTCTTCACATTTTTAATCAGATTGTTTGTTTTTTTGCTATTGAGTTGTGTGAGTTCCTTACATATTTTGGATATTGACCCCTTATCAGATCCTTGGTTTGCAGTATATGTGTATATCAAATCATCAAACCGTACATCTTAACCTTACAGAATGTTCTATGTCACATCTCAATAAAGCTATACAAATTTAAATTTAAAAATGTTGCTTTGGCTCTGGAACCATGGATACTTTTTATATCCATGAAATATTTAAGAATTTCTGCTTCAATATCTTTCCATATAAATGCAGATCATCATGCTAATGATATACCTGGTTAGTCCAGGTAAGATCAAGTGACCTGAGGCCTATGATAAGAAGTCCACTGCAAAGAATCCAAAGTCTTTGAGGCCAGAGAGCTTTTTTCTATCCTTGCATCTGATAACTACATTCAGTATCTTTTTGAAAACCTAGTGATTCTCCTTCACTAACTTTGAAGGGAAAGGGTGAAATGAGGATGAGCACTTGGCTTTTAAAAGAATGATTGCAGTCGTCTTTGTTAAAATTTAAACTGTAACCACCTTTATTAAAATTCAATTCCATTAGTCATTTCTTGAGATTGTGTCTCTTCTCTGAGTAACTCAGAAACCATGAAAATAAGCTCCAGAAATGAAAGTCAAATTTAGTTCAAAAACAACAGAGGACTAGATAAGTGAAAATCAGAGAAGAGGAAGAGGAGAGTCAGCAGTGGAATGAATAGCTAGCTGCCTGTTGTCCAAAAGACACTATACATCCAGGCTTAAAGGAAACTGCATCTCTGGCAAGTTCCTTCTCTGATATGAGACTCTGGATCGCAGGAAAGAGTCTTCAAGGAGCCTTGTCCTTAGGATTTTAGGATTTGAGATCCAAAATATGTAGTAAACAGGTGTTCCTCCTTAGAAAATTATGGTAGCTCTATACCAATACCTATACCAAGAGCTACCAATAAAAAGCAACTCTAAACAATAAAAAGGCACAACACATTGGAGCTTGCAGCAGAGATTGCCAGTGGCCCCTCAGCCCAGTCTCTCTTCCCTCTCTCCTCTTCCCTCTTCCATTATAGTCCCAATTTTTAGCCAGGCAAATGGTTACAGTGCATAATGATTATAGTTTTCAGCCTCTTTTCCACCTAGGAGTGGAAATACAGTGAAATAATTTTATAAAATTCAACAATATGAGAAAAAAATGACTCTTAGTAAATTAGAAATAAAAGGGAACTTCCCTAATATGATAAATCATATCTGCAAAAAAATTCTACAATAAATATTATCCTTAATGGTAAAATTTTTTAATATTTCTCTTTGAGATAAGAAATGAGAAAAGAATGCATGATATCTCCATTTCTATTCAACATTGCACTGGAAGGTCTAATAAGCACTAAAAGGCAAAATAATAAAAAATTTAAAAACATTTACAGATTAGAAAGGAAAAAAAAAAACTGCCATTATTCACAGATGATATGATGATGTGCACAGAAAATCCAAAAGAATTTTTGGGTAAACTATTAAGTCAATAATAGAGTTGAGAAAAGTCTCAGAATCTAAAAAATATCTATACAAAAAATAAACCATATTTTAATGTAACAGAATCAAATGGAAAATGAACATTTTAAAAGAGAATTTCTAAGCATATATAAACAAATAAAAAGTGCTTAGAATGAGTCTAGCAAAAGATATGCAAGACTTCTACAGGGAAATTCTAAAACCGTATTTAAAAATATGAAAGTGGAATTAAACAAATAGAAAAATATACATTGTTCATAGATAGGAAGACTCAATATTACAAAGTTATAAATTCTCTCAAATGGATTTATAAATTCAAAGCAATCTCAATCCAAATCCCAAATGTGTGTGTGTATGTGTGATTTCAAAAATTGTTGCCAAAAAAATGTAAGAAAATTCAAAAGGTCCAAACTAACCAAAACACTCCTCATAATAAAGACAAAGGTGGAAGAATTTGCACTACCCAACAGGAAGACACGTTATAAAGCTCTGATAATTGAGGCAGTGTTTAATGACAAATATAGACAAAAAGTATTAATAGAACAGAATAGATACCCAGAAATAGTCCCATGCATATACCATTTATAATAGATATAGTACTTCAAAGCACTGAGAAAAGATAACATTTTTAAAAAATTAATAAACTTTTAAAAGCAGTTTTAGGTTTATAGAAAAACTGGGCAGAAAGACTACAAAACAGAGAGTTCTTTAATACTGCTCACTTCACCCCAAATTTCCTCTATTATTTGTTTTGTAACTATAATGTTTGTTGAAATTGATGAGCCAATGTTTATATATTAATTAAATCCATAATTTACATTAGGGTTCAGTCTTTGTTTTATGGGTTTTGACAAATGTATAATGACATGTGTCCATCATTTCTATATCATATGGAATAGTTGCATTGCCCTAAAAATCTCTTGTGCTCTGCCTATACCTTCCCTTTCTCCTATCTCCAACTCCTGGCAACCACTTCTCTTTTTAATGAAAAACATACCTTTAAATAAATGGGCTTAGGACAATTAACTATCCATGGATTTAAATAAAGATTAATTCTTACCTCACACTAAACACAGAAACAATCACAGGTAGATTAAGGGTCTAAATATAAAAGCCAAGGGGTGCCTGGGTGGCCCAGTCATTAAGCATCTCACTTCAAGTATTTTTTTTTTTACTACAATGGTATGAAACTAGAAATCAATAACAGAAGGAAAACTGTAAAATTTACAAATATGTGAAGATTAAACAACATACTCCTGATCAAGTAATGGGTCAAAGAAGAAATCAGAAGAGAAACAAAAAATACCTTGTGACAAATGACAATGAAAACAGAACCTACTAAAATTTATGGGATGTAGCAAAATTATAGTCCTAGGAGGGAAGTTTATAGCGATAAATGTGTGTATTAATAAAAAAGATCTCAAATAAACAACCTAAATTTACACTTCAAGGAACTAGATAAAGAAGAACAAACTAAGCTTGAAGTTAGAAGGAAGGAAATAACAAAGATCAGAGTAGAATTAAATGAAATAGGGCTAGAAAAACAGAAAAGATATATGAAACCAAGGTTGTTTTGAAAAATATATACAAAATAGACAAAGCTTTAGCTGGATTAAGAAAAAAGAGAAAATATTTAAATAAATAAAATCAGAAATGAAATAGCAGATATTACAATGATACCACAGAAATGTAAAAAATCATAAGAAATTACTATGAATAATTATAGAACAACAAATTAGATAATCCAGAAGAAAACTATGAATTTCAGACTTCAACCTAACAAGACTGAATCATAAATTGATAACATCAACAGACCAATAACAAGTAGGGATATTGAATAAGTAATCGCAAATCTCTCAACACAGAAAAGCCCAGAACTTGATGGCTCACAGAGAAATTCTACCAAACATTTAAGAATTTATGCCAATCCCTTTCATACTTTTCCAAAAAAATTAAAGAGGAAGGAATACTCCCAAACTCGTTTTATGAGGCCAGTATTACTCTGATACCAAAGCCAGACAAGTCAGTACAAGAAAAGAAAGCTACAAACTAGTATCCATGATGAACATAGATGCAAAAATCCTCAACAAAGTACTAGAAAATTGAATTCAATAGCACATTAAAAGGATAGTACACCATGATCAAGTGATATTATCCACGGAATGCAAGGAATGGTTCAACATAAGCAAATCAGTCAATGTGATAATGCACATTAATAGAATGAAGATACAAATTATATAGTCATCTCGATACATGGGGATAAAGCATTTGACAAAATTCAACATCCTTTCATAATAAAAATTCAACAAATTAGATATAGAAGGAATATATTTCAATGTAAAGGCCATGTATGACAAGCCCAGAGTTAATATCATACTCAACAGTGAAAAGTTGAAAGATTTTACTCTTAAATCAAGAACAAGACAGGGATGACCATACCTGCCAGTTCTGCTGAACATAGTACTGGAAGTCCTAGCCAGAACAATTACACAAGAAAAAGAAATAAAAGACATCCAAATCAGAAAGGAATAAATGAAATTGTCTCTACAGATGACATGATCTTACATATAGAAAACCCTAAAGGCTGCACCAAAAAGACTCTTAGAACTAACGAATAAATTCAGTCAAGTTTCAATATAGAAAATCAACATACAAAAATCAGTTGCATTTCTATACACTAGCAGTGAACTATTCAAAAGAGAAGTTAAGAAAACAATCATATGTACAATAGCATCAGTAAAAATAAAATATCTAGGAATAAATTAAACCAAGGAATTTGAAGACCTATACACTGAAAACTATAAAACACTGATGAAAGAAATTAGAGAAGATACAAATAAATGAAAAGATATCCCATGTTCATGGATTAGAAGAATTAATATTGTCAAACTATCCATGCTACCGAAAATGTTCTACAGATTCAGTGCTATTCCCATCAAAATTACAATGGCATTTTTCACAGATGTAGAAAAAAAATCTTAAAATCCATATGGAACCATAAAGCTATACCGTAAAAAGTAATTTTGAGCAAGAAGAACAATACTGGAGGCATCCTACTTCCTGATTTCAAATTATATTAAAACTCTAGTAATCAAATAGTATGGTAGTGACATAAAAACAGACACATAGATGGGGCTCCTGGGTGGACTCAGGTGGTTAAGCATCCAACTTTTGGTTTTGGCTCAGGTCATGATCTCATGGGTTATGAAACTGAGCTCCATGTCGGGTTCTGCACTCAGTGGGGAGTCTGCTTGAAGATTCTCTCCCTCTGCCCCTCCACCCACTCATTTTTTTCCCTCTCTCTCTAAAATAAATAAATCTTTAAAAAAAAACCCAGAGACATAGAAAAATAGAATAAAATAACCCCCAAATAAACCCACACATATAGAGTCAAATAATTTTATACAAAAACACCAAGAATATACAATAGGGAAAGGATAGTCATTTTCATAAATGGTGTTGGGAAAATTGGTTATCCACATTCAAGATGATGAAATTGAACTGTTATCTTATGCCATATAAAAAAGTCACCTCAAAATGGATTTAAGAGTAAAACATAAGACCTGAAACTGTAAAACCCTAGAAAAAGACAGAGAAAAACTCCTTGACATTAGTCTTGGTAATGATTTTCTAGATTTGACACCAAAAAGCACAGGCAACAAAAGCAAAAATAAACAAGTAGGTATACATCAAACTAAAAAGCTTTTGCACAGAAAGGAATCAACAAACTGAAAAGGCAATTTATGGAATGAAAGAAAGTATTTGCAAACCATATATCTAATATGGGGTTAATATAAAAAATATATGTGGAACTCACACGACAAGCAAAAAAACCCAAATAATCTGATTAAAATGGGCAGAGGTTCTGAAGAGACACTTTTATGAAGATGTACAAATGGCCAATAGGTATATCAAAAAATGTTCAACATCACTAATATCTGGGAAATGCAAATCAAAATCACAAGATATTATATCACACCTGTTAGGATGGCTATTATTGAAAAGTCAAAAGAAAAGTTTTGGTGAGGATGTAAAGAAAAGGGAATCCTCATATACTACCAATGGGAGCATAAATTAGTACAGCCATTATGGAAGAAGTATGGAGGTTCCTCAAAAAATTGCAATACAACTACCATATGATTCAGATATCTCACTTTTGGGTATAATATACAAAGGATATAGATATAGATAGATAGATAGATAGGTAGATAGATAGATAGATAGAGAATATATGTATATATGTATATAGAAACAGAATCCTCATAGACACAGAGAATAGAGGGTTACCAAGGACTGAGAAGTGGGTACATAAAAGCTAGGAACCACTGAGAACTAGGAACCACTGATCTGCTGCTATCTCAGCTTAAGAAAATGAGTAGGAGAGCATTTCTTATTTTCCATTCCCTGGAACAATTTTGTAGAAATGGAATATCTGTTCCTTGAAGATCTGGTGTTGCCTATAAGATCATTTGGGACTACAAATCCCCATCTTTAAAAGTGATGCTACAGTGAACATCCTAATAGACCTGTGTGAGATTTTTTTTGAGATATATGCAGTAGAATAATTGCTGAATCATGGGGTACTTGTACATTTAATGTGACTAAGTTCTGCCTGTCTGCTCTCTCAAATGACCATTTCGGCCTACAACCCAGCAACTAAACATGAAGACCATGAGAGCCCCATGTCTCTGCTAATTATTGACAGTAAATAACTTTCAAATTTTTGCCACTTTAATAAAGTAATATATCTATTGTATTGTCTTGTATTTCTTAGACCTACCAATAACACTGAGCCTCTCTTAAAATGCCTGTTAGTTTTTAGGAATTTCTCTGCTGAAGATTGCTTTATCTTTTTTTTTAAGGGGATGACTGTCCTTTTGTTGCTGTTGTTGATCTGAAGATTATATATTGTATATTCTAGATATTAACCTCATATCAGTTTGGTTTTTTTTTTTTAAGATTTTATTTATTTATTTGACAGAGAGAGATCACAAGTAGGCAGAGAGGCAGGCAGAGAGACAGGGGGAAGCAGGCTCCCTGCGGAGTAGAGAGCCCGATGCGGGGCTCAATCCCAGGACCCTGAGATCATGACCCGAGCCAAAGGCAGAGGCTTTAACCCACTTGAGCCACCCAGGCGCCCCCAACCTCATATCAGTTTTGATATTGCAAACATGTCTTGTCATTCCAAATTTGTCTATGCCTTTAACCATATTCCACCATTTTTAAAAGAAAAGTCTTAATTTTAATTTAATCAAAGTCATCAATCCCTTGATAGTTTGTGTTTTTGAAATATTACTTAAGGAGTTCTTCTTGATTCAAGGTCATGAGGATATTCTCCTACACTCTCTAAATATGCTACCTACTCTTCCTACCCCTATGCTGGATGATTTTGAAATAAATCTGAGACATACCACGAAATCCATAAATATTACCATATATATCGCAAAAAAAATGAGTTCTTAAAAAACAATTCCACAATAACATTATCAAACTTTAAAAAAATAAGAATGATTTATTAATATCAAATGAAAGCAGCTTATTTTTTAGTTTGAATGATTGGGAAGTTTAGACATATACAGAAGTTACAAGAAAGGACTTAATGTGGTAACAGTCCTAAGAAAAGTACAAAGGAGCTTTGGGAATCTGGAGAAAGGGGATGATTTCCAGCATTAAAGAACATCTCACCCAAGGGAAAGGATCAACATTCAGGACATTTTACAACTGTTTGTTTTTGGTTTTTCTCAGAAAAGTGGCTCTGAAATAGTACATAGGAGGAAATCCCTCTTCTACATGGGATACTTGTGGATTTGTGTTCTTTCCCTTTTCCCTAGTAAGTGGGAAACAACAGGGAGAGGGATTTAGTTAGAAGCGAAGAAATTGTACATTTATAATTTAGACAATTCCAACCATTCAAAGCCAAATTCTGAGGATTCCAATATAGAGTTCATCTTCCTAATTAAAAGTATTCTCTTTTTCCTGGTTTAAAATCTTATCATTAGCCATTAAGGGTATCTTTAAATTGCTTGCTTGAGATGAGGCTCTCTAGAATTATGTATTACCAAAATGTACCAAACATTTTCCCATGCCTTTTAGTCTCTCTTTAGTATTTCTGAAAGATTCATTCAAGTCTAGCACTAAAATTTAATATCTAAAGATAGATGAGAGGATCTTTTTTTTTCCCAATTTTCATTTTTAGGAACTATATGAGGTTAAAAAGCAAAACAAAAACAAACAACTATTCCAACAAATAATGATAATTTTGGGTTATAACCTATAGATTGAAAAAAATCTCCCTAAACCACATTGATATAAATAAATAATCAAATAAGTAAATAAATGGGGGAGAAGGGATAGTTCCTCCTTGCAGTAGCAATTCCAAAGAACAAATGTAGAAGAAATGAGAGAAATAGAAAATCACCTTTAGGTGATTGTCATAGTAATAATTGTTACAAAGGAAAACCATTGATAGATGTTAAAATTAGTGAGTAATGTGTAAAGAAAAAGAATATTTTAAGAGCCTCAAAGTATCTCACTATAATATATAATTAATTAACAAGGGAAAAATAGTTACTTTTCAGTGGGGAATCCCACAGACACCACCCTAACCAAGGTTAACATCATTAATAATAAAACGTACTAACATACTAATATCATAAACTCCCAACCTGATGTTCCAAGAAAGGTGCTACATCATTTCTGTGGTACTCCTGATCAAAATGCATAACTTCAGTACTAATCAGTACTCCTCAAAAGTGTCAAGGTCATGAAAGACAAGGAAAGACTGAGGAACTATCACAGAGAAAGCAGACCAAGGAGACATGACAAGTAAATGAAACATGGGATCCTGGATTGGATCCTGAAATAGGAAAAGGACATCAGTGGAGAAAACTAAGGAAATCTGAGTAAAATCAGTAGATTAACCTCAATATTTTGCCAATGTTAATTTTCTTGTTTTGATCATTGTATCATGGTTATGTAAGATGTTAACACTGGGAATAGCTCAATGAAGGGTACATGGGAAATTTCTGTGCTATTTTTGCAGATTTTCTTTAAGTTTAAAATTGTTTCAAAAAACCCCCCTAAACATTAAGGAAAAACAAACCTCTTCCAACAATGCATAAGTATATCCTGGTTTTAGTAAAGCCATTGCAAATAACTCCCCCTTTGGATGGCTGGACTAGGCCATATTGGGATGGGGAGATTTGCTCTGCAGAGAAAGGCATTTTCTTGGAGGCTTCAAAGTCTCATTAAATGCTTTGTAGCCCTCAGAACCAGCAATAGAACAGTAAAGTGGAGAAATTGTTTTTTTATGCTCCATGAATGGTTTAGAACACCTCTGAGAGTAATTTTTATTCATTCTCAAATAGTTGGAGACATAAAGGACCATTCTTAGGCATAACTGTGTACCAGAGGAAGCCTTCCATGCTACCCTGAGAATTTTTTTCTGTCCCTTCCACTTACCTTAAGAATCTTGAACATACCTTAGTTCTCCCTCCATCGTGCCCTTTTTCACCCTCCCTAAATAGACTCTACTCTCTGAAAGTAAAGTAAACATCGGTCAGAAGAAGTCCCATTAAATGTGCACACGTGTGTGTATGCAAGTGTCCATGTGTGTCTGTAGTTTAGGGAGTTCTCATGACACCAGTCTCCAAATTTCTATTTGCCCATCCACAGGAGAAAAGCAAAACTGCAGTCGGTATGTTTGTACCTGTTGCTGTAGCCTGTTTTTGTTCCCCTTTTCTCTTTGAATGAATGGCATGCCCCATCTGCCTTTCCATTTTACATGACCAGCTCTTTTCCGCCTTGCCTTTCCCATTCCCTCCTAAAGCAGAAAGAGATTCAATAGCACTAATTATACTGACAGTGTATCTGTCAGGCTAATATAACAGTTCCTTTCCATTCATGAATGGCATGAATTTTTTTAGGGCTTGGTAAATTGCATGTCATGCCAAAATGTTACTAAGTCTTACATTAACCCCTGTGAGCAGGAAATGCTCCTGACTCCACCAATGCCTTGGGGGCAGGGCCGAGCTCTCAGGCCAGCTGTCTTGGAATAAGACCTCGAACTTAAAAAGTTAACCAAAAAGTCTCCCAGCAAAGCTCTGTTCCACCCCAAAGCCTCCCAGCCACAGTAGAGTCCGGAAAACTTCATCTGTTTCCATGGACCACTCAGTTCGGATGTGTGAACCATCCAAAGAAAGCTCTTTTTAGGGGCGCCTGGGTAGCTCAGTGGGTTAAAGCCTCTGCCTTCGGCTCAGGTCATGGTCTCAGGGTCCTGGGATCCAGCCCCTGGGATCCAGCCCCTGGGATCGAGCCCTGCATCGGGCTCTCTGCTCAGCGGGGAAGCTGCTTCCCCCTCTCTCTCTGCCTGCCTCTCTGTCTACTTGTGATCTCTCTCTCTCTCTCTCTCTCTGTCAAATAAATAAATAAAATCTTTAAAAAAAAAAAAGAAAGAAAGAAAGAAAAAATGAAAGCTCTTTTTACACTAAAGCCCCAACTACTTCCAGCCTTGCTTCACAACATCCCTATCTCTAGAGGTGATGGATGTGGAAACAACATGAGAATATCCCCATAACTTATCAATTAATAAAAGTATAAATAAATAAATAAATAACAGGAGAGAGACTGAAAGTGATATGAGCACTGGTTTTAGTAGTTTCATTTTTAGCATGGGCTTCTGACCTTCCCACTCTTCTGCATTCCACCATTGTTACCATACTATTACTAATCTCTGGTCCTTACTAGAATGTCACCGGTTTTTCTATTAATTCCCTTTTCCTATTCCACAATCCAGTCTAGGATCCACACTGCATGTGGTGATCATGTCCCCTTTGTCTGCTCCAGTCTCCAGGTATCTTTGGGTGCTTTCTTTCCTTCTAACCCAGCAAGATGGTAACTTACACTTTAGGAAAAGCTGAGTTTCATTAATTGTCTTAGCCTGGCTGTGGCCACTGGAGTCTACTTCATGCTGCAGATAAAGGTGGAGATGGAATGCTGGATTGCTTTGCTTCTCATACATCTCCAGTTTGGATAATAGGGAAATCAGGGAAGTCTGAGGATTTAGACCAAAGCGTCAAGCTACAAGCCCAAGATGCTTTTGAAGTCCCATCCTCTATCTTTAAAATTTTCAAGGATTTGACATTTTATTGAATAAATTATGTATTACCTATTTTTAATTCAGGAGGAATGCTTTCCTAAATTTTATAACAAAATGAACATACCAGAAAGATGCAGCATGTTTATTCCATGGCTAGAAGTATTCATTGTCCCATCCCTGCATACTTCAGTCTGAGAGCCTCAAACAGTGTTATTTTACCGTTTCAAATGTAAGACCATGTATTACACAAGCTGTGGTACAAAATGCCAGTGTTCAGCCACCACCTACAATAGTGTTCCTATAAGTGCATGCCTTCCAAGTTACAAACAACTGACTTACAAACTTTTGGCTCACAATCCACTTTTAAGTTGGGAACTCTTTGTACTAATACAATCCTTGCCACAGGGTTTTCGCAAGCCATGGCAACAAATGGTTCTTTTAATTTCTTTGAAAACCCACCTCTTCTTCAAGCTGTATATGGTTTGTTGTTTTTTTTTTCCCCCCTCTAGATATCAAATTGCCTTTAAGCAGAACTTCCTAGTATGAATATCTAGTTGGGAAAATAGTCTGACAACAACAAAAAGAAGATAAATGAAAAAGCAAGATTTAACAGAACCCATTTCTAAGCAAGGGCCTTTGATTCTGTACTTATGTCCTTCGGCTTCAGAATTCAATTTTCCTACTCAATTTTCTGCTGTTCAAATGATGCAGTTGTTTTGTGTTGCTTGGTTATAGATGGTAGGTTTCAGCTCTGAAAGCAACAAAGTTGGTGAAAAACTCACCGGAAGCCAACTTCTCCTTTTAATCTTTTGTCCAGGCAGGCCCTTTGTATTTTGAAGAGATCAAAGGCCAGCACAGGTAAAAAGCAGTGTCGGCCAGTGAATGCCACAAAGGGCACGCCCTGGGAATTTTATTCTTGGAAAACAGTTTTTACTGAAGGGAGAGGAGGAGAGTGGGGTATTGTATAAATAATCCTAAAGGTCACTGGAGTCAACTTTTGAACTTCTATCCCCATTTTAGATTTGGATCATGGCTGTTATTGGTTTTGGCTATAAACCTCTGTCAGGGAGTAAAAATCTTTTCTTCCCCTCGTGTAATTTTTTCCCAACCCTGCTGCTCCCCCTCCTTCATGTTTAGAAGGGAGTGACATCACTTGGGTAGCCGCCCTTTCTGGGCTCCTTTCCGATAGAGGTAAATGTAGATGGAAAACATACCACAGGAGAGAGACCACCTGTGGTCATGAGAATTTAGAAGGTGTCATGTGTGGATCATAATACTCTAAAATCTGGCTTCCTGAGTGATTTTGTTTTTTCAAGATGGAATACTTCTCTCTCCTCTCCTACAATTTGAGCTATTTGGATGCCATAAGGGAGTCTTGAGATGTATCATATGTAGAGAGTCCCACCTGAGTGCGTGACCCATGCCAAAATAGAAGTAGATTAAACTTCATGCCATTCACATTAAATTCCTAGTCTCTGAGAATTTATACTTTATATTAGGTGTCTGCAAATTATAATTCTCAGGCTAAACCTGGCTCACAGCCTGGTAGGGTTTTTTTTGTTGTTATTTGGCCTACCAGTTAAGACTGTTTTTTATACTTTTTTTTTTAAGATTTATTAATATGAGAGAGAGAGAGCAGGTGCACATGAGTTAGGGAGGGGCAGAGGGACAGGAAGAGAGAGTCTTTTTTTTTTTAAGATTTTATTTATTTATTTGACAGAGAGAGAGGCAGAGCAGCAGATAGAGGGAGAGGGAAAGACAGGTTCTCTGCTGAGCAGGGAGCATGACGTGGGGCTTGATCCCAGGACCCTGGGATCATGACCCGAGCCCAAGGCAGACACTTAATTGACTGAGCCACCCAGGTGCCCCTGAGAGAGAGAGTCTTAAGCAGACTCCATGCTGAGCATGAAGCCCAACACAGGGCTCGATCTCACCACCCTGAGATCACAACCTGAGCAGAAACCAAGAGCCAGCTGCTTAACCAGCCACACCACCCAAGTGCCCCTGTTTTTATACATTTAAATGTTTGGGGGAAACCAAAAGAAGGATAGTTTGTGGGCCATGAAAATTATTTGAAATTCAAATTTCAGTATACATGAATTTACTGGAACACAGCCATGCCCATTCATTTACGTATTGCTTTTGGTAGCTTTTGTGGCCCAACTGCTGAGTTGAGTAGTTGCAAGAGAAACCATAGATGGCCTGCAAAGCCTAAAATATTTACTATTTGGCCCTTTACAGGAAAAGTTTGTCAACCTCCCTTCCTTATCCACTGAGAATTCATTCTTGCCAAGTGAAGGGCAGCCGTGAGGTGGAGCACAGGTGGGGCAGCCCCAGTGTTGTCAGGAAGTGGAGGAGGCAAACCAAGAAAAACATGGCAGAGCTTTAGAAGGCACATTTGCCAGGGTCACAGGTTCTCTGCAGGTAAAGCTGTTCTTTGCTTTGCTTTGAAGAGTTCTGTGCATATTTTTAATGGAAAGGACTAAGACCCAGTAAAAGGTGAACATGTTAGGATACAGAAGACAGGGAAAGAATAGCTATATCTATACCATAGACACAGTTTTTTCTATCTCTGATTCCTGCTCTCTGCCTCGCTGTCTTTCATGGTTCCACTTGAAATAAGAGTTGAGGAGGATGAGAAGGAGAGGGTCAGGGAGAAGAGAGACAGAAAGAAAGAGAGAGCATTTTAGATGAAAGCAGAATATTGTGGTACTAGAGTAAAGGACAAAGTAGAAGTCAAAGTGAGAAAGGCAGAGAAAGAGAAGATTATGGAGTAGTGAGAAGGGTCTTGCAAAAAGGGTTCTGAGCCATAAAAATGGTGCCATCTTTGATTACTACTACTATTTAAGCTTTCTAAAAGGAGGCCACAGAGGCTTGCTTGCTTGATTGATTGATTGACTGGAATAAAGATCAAGAAAATGAGGACATAGAGAGTGGAAGTGAGACATGAACTCAAAAATTAATTTTGCCAACTGTAATATGCTAAAAAGTAGTTTTTATGCTTTTTGTCATGGATTTAACTTTTTGGATTCTTAATTTGAATAAAAGCTTATACATGAAATCAATAGGTAGATGACACCAAGATTGACCAGCTGTGGCTGCAGCTGGCCTGCCCTCCAAGCATGCACAGCCATCACCAGGAGTTTCCAGAGTATAATCTAAGGCCTCTCTCTGTGTGTCTTTCTCTGTTTCTCTTTCTATCTCTCTCTATCTCTCAAAAGAATAATCACCACTTTCTCATCTGAGGAGAATCATTTTGACTGTATGGGAGTCACTTTGAATCTAACTGCCAGAAAGAAAGAGAACATGCACATGTGCTTGCAGTCTCTGTCCACAGTGGACTTGTAGAACTGCCATAAAATGGTTTATAGTATGGTAATCACACAGATGAATTCACAGCTCACGCATTTTTAAGCTATGTTGTAATTCTCCCATGAAACTCAAAAACACTCAGTAAAGGGTTAGCCTATGATGCCTACGCAGCAGATGTAGGTTTGTTTCATGTGGTGTCGGGCAACTTTTTAGGACACCACACACATAGAAGAGGAGGACCAATAATCCCTAACTTTAAAATAATGAAATTAGCAGTACAGAGACTACCAATTCGTGAAGTAAACAGAATTCTTTGTGACCTCAATCCCTGGCAGATTTGGATTCATAAAGACATTTGCCATTTGTGTTGAACAAGTCAGTATGAATAATTAAGGATCAATTTATTGACAGAGTTGCCAACGTAACAACCCATCTTCCTTTAAAGAATTGTCCATTCTTGTTCACTCGATGGCACAGAGGTCAACTTGTTAGAAGACCGGGAAACATGGGGATTTCTACACATTCCTTGTCATTTGTTCAGATCACACATTAGAAACCATATACAAATGTGCCAAACACACATGCCTCTTTCTCAATCACATTTATAGCCACCTTTTCCTAATGCAGCATGGAATTCCATAGTAGCAGGACTACTTTGATACAGCCCCAACAAAAATGAATTTGGACCTTGCTAAATATTTTGCCCTGAAAAATGTATTATCAACATTTGTCCTCCAAGAGGACATTCTACTGTCCTGAAACATTGCCTTGGAAATAAATGTATATTGAGGAAACAGGTAAATAAAACTTTTTACCCCTCCAGCCTCATCTCTTCCCTGTGGCTAAAGGAAACATTGTATTTCCCATCAGCTCTATCCCAAAAGCAACAGGAAGAAAAATGTTAAGTACAAAGTACAAATTATCTTCTATTTACATAAAGAAGACTCCTCTGAGGAGCCAATTAACATTTAACGTGAGTTCTTCAAAAGAGAACCACATGCCTTCTGGGTAGGCAGATATCAAAATCAACAGATGTTCAAGTTAACACTGGGAATCACAGCCTCATGCTGAAAACAGGACCTGTATAATTCATTGCCAGTGTGAGCTAAAATCATGGAGCCCACCAAAAGTTCTGCTAAGTAAATGAGTCAGGATGATCATCAATGGCTGGTAGGGCTTATGACCTCTGAATATGAAGGGCAGAAACTAGGGACAAATGTTATTGCTCTTGCATAGGCTGTTAAAATTGAACAAAAATGTAAGAAGTAACATCAGCATGAAATGACTGTTTTTCTTGTATGGAAACTCTATCAAAACTGAAGGTGTATTTTGGAGCAGTAATAAATCTGATTTGCTCCATCTGGGCTTTGAACAATTGTCAGATGATTATGCCTCAAATAGATTTTCAGGGTTCCATTTCCCTGTACCCAACTGCAAAGGGGTTTTTTTATGCTCTGCTACTTACTCTGACAAACTGAGCATTATGTTCCTGCATGAAAGCCTAAGAAGGTCAGAGAAATTTAGAAAGATGAAATGCATTATGGTTCTGAAAATGAATGGTTAGGGAAAAGAAATGCTGGAGAACCTCACGGCTCTTTTGCAGTGATGTCCAGCTTAAGGACTGCAGTGGGGAGGAGAGTTGAATGTTTGAGAGAGAAGAGATGTGGAGGAGAGACGACAGCCATAATGTACACAGTTACATGATGGCAGGTTATTATTTGACAGTAAGATTGAAATGGTTCCAAAGAATAGTAAATGAAAAGGCTAATGCAAACAGCTGGGAAAGGTTTGGTGTTATTAGTGAATGTGATAACTGAAGGGATGCTTCCCCCAGGAGGACCTAGAAAATACACTGGATTTAAAAGCCATCCTGTGTGTCACATGGATAAAGGGAGCTGAAGCTTAAAGAGATCTTTATGATATGATTTTCAGTAATAACTAGGCAGCAAGACTCATAATCCATAGGACAATGGTATATTTTTGTGTCTGTAGGAGAAGAGCAGCTCACAGTGCTGTAGCAAGGTAGAAAATGCAGACAAAGGCCAAACAAAGTACAGAATGCAGGAAATTTAAATTCAAAGTAACCACTACTCCAGTAGCTGTATGTTGCTCTCTGGTAAAGTCGCCAACAGTCAATTGATCTACAAGTACAAGTGGAATATAAACCACAGACCTAGTGCCGAGCAAGGTGCTATGAGAAAGACAAAAGCCCAAGGAGTTTAAGGTCTAGCCCAGAACACAGGGCTTATCCACAAGAGTCATTTAATGAAACAAAATGTGTAAAATAATATAACATGTTATGTGATACTAATAATTTGAAGCTATGAATAAAGATAATAGTGTCAATTATTGCCATAAACAGAATATTCAAAGAATAAAATGGCCTAGCTTCAGCAAGGAAGGCTTTAAGAGGAGTAATTTACAAAGGGTTTCTCAAAGAGTGTTTGTTGTGGCTCAACACACCCTCCGTAGTACCAGTGGAAGAGGGGCACCTGCAACTACGTGGGGGTATTTTTTTTAATTTTTATTTTTGGTGTGGCAAAATATACATAACATACCAGGGAGAAAAACCACTTGTTACCTTGGGATCAAGGAGATGAAATGTCTAGCAATACACAAGACAGTGTCCCACAGTGAGGAATTTTCCTACCTAAAATGCCAGTGCTGCTCCTATTATGAAACACTGCAAAAAGAAGAAATACCAAGAAATCGTCTATTGAAGTAAATCAAATACCAATAAAGCCATAAATTTTGGAGGAAGCACTGAGAGGAGGCCTAGATCATAGAAGATTGACAAGATTCGAGATAACATTGCAGCTAAGTGAGAATGACAAATAAGAATGAAAGCTTAGAGGGGCCCCTGGGTGGCTCAGTGAGTTAAAGCCTCTGCCTTCAGCTTAGGTCATGGTCTCAGGGTCCTGGGATCCAGCCCTGCATGGGGCTCTCTGCTCAGCAGGGAGCCTGCTTCCCCCTCTCTCTCTGCCTGCCTCTCTGCCTACTTGTGATCTCTCTCTGTCAAATAAATAAAATCTTTAAAAAAAAAAAAAAGAATGAGAGCTTAGAGTTATCTGTGTGACTGAGGACAGGTCATTGATCACTGTTGGGTCCCTATTCTTATTTATTTACAAAATGAGGGTGTGAAATCTCTGAAATTTCTATCAATTCTCACATTCTATGGTCTTTTGACACTAGGTTTTTGAGCATAAAAACTGACTGTCAGAAGCATAAACAAAGACGTTTAGAAGCCTGGTAACACCTATAGAAAGGCCTTGACTTTGAAAAGCTTGTGAGGTTGGTAAGTTTGAATGGATAATTCCTCAACTGTCTTCATTTCAGTATTTCTCCACCAAATACCTGCCCCAGAATATTCTTATGGGTTCCCAATTGCTGAAACTTCCTGAATTGCTCTGGAACAACTTGACTTTCTAGAGGCATATTCCATAGCCACAAATATTTTTCATATTTCTGTAAGTTAGCTACTGCTATATAAACAACCATCCCCAACCCTACTGCCTTACATTGTAAGCCTTAAAATAATAATCAGTTATTACTTCTCATGAGCTGTGGGTGAGCTGGGCAGTATTGTTGATCTAGAACAACATGAACTGATCTCAAATATGTTTGCTTCTAATTCATTCTGTGGTCAACTAGCTAATCAACAGGGGTTGGCCAATCTAGACTATTCCAATCTTCTTCTCATGGTTGTGGCAGGAGTTCAAGAGAGCAGAAATTTCTTATGGCCTAAATGTAGAACTGGTATGCTGTCATTTCTGTCACATTTTATTATCAAGAAACAAGGTGAGACTCCATCTCTTAATGGGAGGAACTACAAAGTCATATTGCAAAAGACATGATTACTGAGAATAGATTGTTTGGGCCATTTATACAACCAATCTACCATCAAACTTTATCTGTCCTTTAGTCTTCCCTCTTAGGATATAGCTAAGTGATGGCGAATAATAGCCCACTAATCAAGATGATGACTTCTTCAAGGATAAGGATGACTAAGTCTTTAATCTTGGTATCCTTGGTTAAAACAAGCTCTCAAAAAATATTTGTTGAAATGACAGAAACTAATTTAAAAAGACATTTTAATGCTTACTCTAGAAAATGTCTTTCCTACCTTTTCTTCTCTAAGAGTTAAGTAAATAATTTAAGAATATGTTTTATAGAATGCTATTGTATTGATTTGGACTATTACACATTACTGGAAAATTTTAAAGCTGTAATTATACTACATAGCATATTTTTAAAATCTTATTTAGCTTGTATCTCTTTTATATTATGCTGGGGACTCAATGTGCTTCTTCACTAATAATTGGTTTTTTTTTTTAAGATTTTATTTATTTATTTATTTGACAGAGAGAGATCACAAGTAGGCAGAGAGGCAGGCGGCAGGGGGGGGGGGCGGGGAGGGGAGCAGGCTCCCTGCCAAGCAGAGAGCCCCATTTGGGGCTCGATCCCAGGACCCTGAGATCATGACCTGAGCCGAAGGCAGAGGCTTAACCCATTGAGCCACCCAGGCACCCCAGGGTTTTTTTTTTTTTAAATCAAAGTAGCAAGTCCTAATTATTAATTAAACCAACAACAAACTAACAATTTTTCTTGTCTTTGATGTACCAGGAATTATTCTCAAGGGAGGGCAAAACATGGGCTATGGCACAACTTAATAATCGTTGGGTGGTTATAGACACAATCACAATAAAAGCCAAATAATTTGGGTAGATACTTCCCTTTCCTACTGGTTTCACAATAACCATCTCCCTAAGTAACAGTGAAGATTTTGGAACAAGTAGGATTTTGGTCGTGGTCAAAACTGGCAACTTCTCAGACTGCTATTAAACCTCTTTGGCAGGGCACCTGGGGGGCTCAATTGGCTAAGCATCTGCCTTCAGCTCATGTCATAATCCCAGGACCCTGGGATCAAACCCTTCATCTGGTTCCCTGCTCAGCAAGGATCCTGCTTCTCCCTCTCCCTCTGCCGCTCCCCCTGCTTGTGCTCTGTCCTCTTTTTCTCTCAAATAAATAAATAAATAAAATATTTTAAAAATATATTTAAAAACCCTCTTCTGCATCCTCTGGAAAACACAATATTTGTGACAATTAAATTACCTAATTCAAGTAAAATATTAAGTATAATGTCCGGCATATAGTAACTAATCATTATTATTAACTGTAGCTCTGTTAATTTGCTTCATGAATTAGCCCTTGCTCTTGCACAAAATGGGACCCCTGATGCTGACTCTGAAGAAATGATGAGTATTGCATTCCTTGTCACTATCACTATTAAGTTGAAAAATGAAAGGTCACTTTATCCAAAGAACTAACTTCTAAAAAGAAAGGTGAAACATAATCACAGCATTAGAAAAAAAATGAATATTTAACACCAATGAAAACTCAATATCCAAAAGATGTTCGTTGATGATTCTGAAAGAGATCTAAAATAGATTCTTTGTCTGAAAAAACTAAATGAGATAGCTATGTCACACAATGCACGTGAATAAATCCCAAGTGAAAGAACATACATCTCCAACACCAACATTGGAGTAGAAAAGTATTTAAGAAACAAAAAGCATAGACCAAAAAGGAGAAGACTAATATATTCAATTTCTTTAAATTCAAGAACAAACAGGAACATTTTGTGTGAAACAAAAGTCACCACAGATAAATTCAAAAAACAAACCTCTGACTAGGAAAATATCATTATAACACAAATAACCGGCCAATGACTATTATTCAAATATATAAATATAACTCCAAATGAATATGAAAAGACAAACAACCAAATAGGAAAATGAGCAAAGGATATGAGTATACATAGAAACCAAGATCTGAATGTCCAATAAATATCAGAAAAGATGCTCTACTTCTCTGATAATGATGGAAGTACAAATTAAAACAACATGGGCAAACTATAACACATCCAACAGTTTGGAAAAAAAAAAGTTTAAATCTGGCAAAATCAACAGTTAATAAGGAAGTGAAAAAATGGGACCATCAAGGCATTGCTGGAGGAATTAAAAGTTGGCATCCCCTTGAGTGTGCTTTGTATCTAGTAAATGTGAAGATGTGTCTATTCTATAACCTAGCTATTCTAATGCCTGCTATATAACCTAGAGAAATTCTCCCACATGCATATTAAGATGCACTATACATAATGAGGTAAGTATGGGAATGTTTATAGCAGCCCTGTTTAAAAGAGTGAAAAATTCATAAAAATTTCATTAGTCATACAATGGAATATTGCACAGCATTTAAAATTAATGAACTAGAACTACCATGAATTTTATAGATCAACTTTGAAAAAGTTTGAAATGAAAAACACATTGCAAAATGCTATACCAAGTATGACACTATTTATTTAAAATTTTAAAAACATATAATGCTTTATTATATAAATGAGTTATTAATACATGTACACTGTGAATGTATAAAACTTTGGACAGAAAGGACACCCATCATTTTTAGTCAAGTGGCTGCATCTGAGAAAGAAGAAGAGAATCTGTGAGAATATAAAAAATTTCAATTGTCTCCATGCATTTTATTTCTTTAACAAAAATTCTTAATACGGGAAAATGTCAACATTTAAATAATCTGTTTGGTATACATGCACATATTAAAAATAACTTTTAAAAATAATATTTTTGTTGTTGTTGTTGTTTTACATTCTTGGAATATTTTGTCAAAGCAGAAGAGGAAAAGTTTACCAGTCCTTTAGGAATACTCATAAAGTCATTAGTAAACTAAAGCATATTGTAACATTCACATTTCCAGCTGTCATTCATTTGGTGATTTCCATCTTACAGACAACAACTGAGACCAAGAGGTATCTCAGTTACCAAATAAAAACTCCAAAACTACATGCTCAAATGCATAATTATTTTTCCCAGCAGAAATTCTCAGATCTTTAATTAAAGCCTATTATATGTAATTTTATGAGATTGGCTTAAAGTAGTTAGAAGTACAATATTATTAGAAAAAAGAAAGACGAGGCGCCTGGGTGGCTCAGCGGGTTAAAGCCTCTGCCTTCAGCTCAGGTCATGAGCCCTGCATCAGGCTCTCTGCTCAGCGGGGAGCCTGCTTCCCCCTCTCTCTCTGCCTGCCTCTCTGCCTACTTGTGATCTCTCTCTGTCAAATAAATAAAAATAAAATCTTTAAAAAAAAAAAAGAAAGAAAGAAAAAAGAAAGAGAGGGGTGCCTGGGTGGCTCAGTGGGTTAAAGCCTCTGCCTTAGGCTCAGGTCATGGTCTCAGGGTCCTGGGATCGAGCCCCGCATCCGGCTCTCTGCTCAGCAGGGAGTCTGTTTCCCCTTCTCCCTCTGTCTGCCTGTCTGCCTACTTGTGATCTGTCTCTCTCTGTCAAATAAATAAATAAAATCTTAAAAAAAAAAAGAGAAAAAATAAAAATACATAAAAATCAGACATGAAATTTGTATATTAAATGGTTGCTATTAAATATACCTATAAGTAAATCCACAAAACCCTATACTTGTACTTTATTAGGCCCTAAGAGTACCATACCAAATGGCACAACGCTATATGCTGGTAATGATTACAAATATCTAATAACAATTGTCATTATATTCTATATACTCTAAGAATGTTGGAACATAAGCAATACATTTTAGAAAATTGCGCACCCAAAAAGTTAATCTTTTTTGTTTTTATTTTGAAAAATAATGCACTTCACTTCTTTTGTCCACATTGTAATAACAGCCTTAACCCAAACATGTGATTCTAAGAATGGGAATTGCAGACAGTATAAGATTATAAGTTTTGTAAGAATATGAAACAAATATTTCCTTTAAATGTGATTTACTACTTTTATAGCATACAGCTTCCCCGAGTGTGTGATTCAAAGTAGAATATCTAAGGGGGAGAGGAAAAGATCTCTTCTTAGACAACAAATAATAATTCTAAAATTCTTTACATACAGGAAGAATACTGCAGCTTTTTAACCCCTATATATTATACATGATATCTATGAATATTCAAAGTAAGGATTAAACATTAATAATATGCAATGAAAATTAATTTTATAAATTTATTTCTTACCTCAAATTCTAGTTCTCTTAGTTTAACTGAAGTTACATTTGATTTAAAACAAAGTGTAATAAAGAAAAATAGAATCTTTGATGGTAATTTGCAAGGAATGGAAAGAAGATTATAATGATAACTTTGGTGATGTTTTATAAAGTATTTTTAGTAGACTTTATTTTTTAAGACTTTGTTATTTTAGAGCAGTTTTAAGTTTATACAAAATTGAAAGGAAGGTACAGAGATTTCCCATACACTACTACCCCTACACCTGCATAACCTCCCCATTGTCAATATCCCCAAACAGAGTGATACAGTACATTTGTTATAACTGATGAACCTACATTTATACATCATAATTACCAAAGGTCCTTGGTTTACCTTAGGGTTCTCTCTTGGTGTTGTACCTTCTATGGATCTGGATGAATGTATAATGACATATATCCATCATTATACAATTAACTCCTGAACAACACAGGGATTGGCGTGCGAGTCCCTTGAGAAAGTACATGTATAACTTCCGACTTAATTAACTTAGTTATTAAAACCCACTGTTAAATAGAAGAAGCCTTATCAATAACATAAAGTCGATTAATACATATTTTGTATATTATATGTACTATAACCTGTATTCTTTTTTTTTTTAAGATTTTATTTATTTATTTATTTATTTGACAGAGAGAGATCACGAGTAGGCAGAGAGGCAGGCAGAGAGAGAGTGGAAGCAGGCTCCCTGCTGAACAGAGAGCCTGATGCAAGGCTCGATCCCAGGACCCCGAGATCATGACCCAAGCCAAAGGCAGAGGCTTAACCCATTGAGCCACCCAAGCACCCCTATAACCTGTATTCTTACAATAAAATAAGCTAAAGAAAATATTAAGAAAACCATAAAGAGGAGAAACTACATTTACAGTACTATACTGTAAAAAATCCGCATATAGGTGGACCTGTTCAAACCTGTGTTGTTCAAGGCTCAAGTGTAGTACCATATAGAGTATTTTCACTGCCCTAAAAATCCTTAGTGTTCCACCTATTTATCCCTCCTCTCCTCCAACTGCTGGTAGCCACTGATCTTCTTTTTGCCTTTTCCAGAATGTCATAAGGTTGGAATTCTATAGAATATAGCCTTTTCAGATTGACTTCTTTCACTTACTCATACCATTTAAGTTTCCTCTGTGTCTTTTCATGACTTAATAGCTCATATCTTTTTTAGCACCGAATAATCCATCATCTGGATGTACCATGGTTTATTTATCTATTCATCTAGTGAAGGACATCTTGGTTGCTTCTAAGTTTTGGCATTCACAAGTAGAGCTACTATAACATCTATGTGCAGGATTTTGTGTGGACATAAGTTTTCAAATTCTTTGGGCAAATGCTAAGGATTATTATTGCTAGATTGAATGGTAGAATATGTTTAGTTTTTAAGAAACCACCAAACTCTCTCTTAAAATGAGATGCCACTTTGCATTTCCACCAGCAATGAATGAAAGTTAGTGCTTCACATCCTCACCAGCATTTGGCCTTATCAGTGTTCCAGACTTTGCCCATTCTAATAGGTGTGTAATGGTATTTCATTGTTGTCTTAATTTGCATTTCCCTGATGACATATGAGACAGAGCATATTTTCATATGCCTATTTGTCATCTGTATATCTTCTTTGGTGAGGTGTCTGGCAAGGTCTTTGGCCCGTTTTTAATTGGCTTGCTTATGTTCTTATTATTGAGTTTTAAGAGTTCTTTGAATATTTTGGATAACAGTTTTTTATTAGATGTGTCCTTTGGAAGTATTTTCTCCCAGTCTGTGACTTATCATCTCATTTTTCTTGACATTGTCTTTCATAGAGCAAAAGTTTTTAATTTTAGTCAAGTCCAACTTATCAATTATTTCTTTCATGGATCTAGTCCTTAGGTTTGTATCTAAAAAGCCATCACCATATTCAGTCATCTACATAGATTTCTCCTATAGAATCTTCTAGGAGTTTTATAGTTATGGCTTTTGCTTTTAGATCTGTGATCCATTTTGAATTAATATTTGTGAAGAGTGTAAGGTATATTTCTAGATTCATTTTTTTTTTCACATTTGATGTCCATTTGTGCCAGCACCATTTGTTGAATACTATTTTTCCCTCATTTTTTTGACATTGCTCCTTCGTCAAAGATCAGTTGACTAATATTTATGAGTCTGTCTGGGCCCTCTATTCATTCCACTCATTGATTTGTCTATTCTTTCCCTAATACCACAACTGTCTTGATTACTATAACTTCATAGTAAATCTTAAAGTTGGGTAGTGTCAATCTTCCAACTTTGTTCTTCTCCTTCCAAATTATGTTGACTATTTTGGGTCTTTTGACTCTCCACATAAACATTAGAGTCAGTTTTTCAATATCCATGATATAACATGTTGTGATTTTTAATGGAGATTTCATTGAATCTATAGATCAAGTTAGAAAGAATTGACATCTTGACAAGATTGAGTATTCCTATCTATAAACATGGAATATCCCTCTATTTATTTAGCTCTTCTCTGATTTCATACACTCAAGTTTTGTGGTTTTCCTCATAGAGAACTTTTATATATTTTGCTAGAGTAACACCTAGATTTTTCATTTTTGGAGGTGCTAATATAAATGGTATTGTGTTCTTAAGTCAAACTCCACTTGTTCTTCGCTAGTGTATTAAGAAAGAGGGAGGGGAGAAAAGATGGCAAAGGAGTAGGGGACCCTATTTCAACTGGTCCCCTGAATTGAGCTGGATATCTACCAGACCATTCTGAACACTCATGAAATCAGCTTGAGATGTAAGGAGATATATCTGGACCTCTACAGAGTATCCCCAGCAGTTGGTCTCGAGGTATGAAGCAGGGGAGCCATGATTCTATGGGCAGATGTCAGAAGATAAACAGAAGGGGGAGGGAGCCTGTAGGATCTTGCACTGGAGCGCAAAAGCCTCCCTCGCTGGGGACCAGGCACAGACTCGCAGACCGGTAGTGGCAGGGAAAGGACATTAGGGCAGCCCCCCAGACTGAAACCTGGAGCTACAGGGGCGCATGTGCAAACTGAGGGAAGCTTGCAGTTTTAGAAGCACAAAGGGTAGAGATGTGCCTGGCCCTGGGAGCGAGGGCTAGGAGTACTGCTCTGGGGTGCACAATCCAGGATGCTGCAGTTTTTAGCAGCACAGACAGAAATAGAGACAGTATGGCCTGGAGAGCTCAGTGAAGAGCAGACTGTGATCTCTCTGTTCTGAGACAGAGGTTTAGATATATGGTCACTTTTGCTCTGACTCTCAGAAGAGATGCAGAAAACCACCAGGCAAAGCCACTAGAAAACAAAAGCACCAAAAAACTGGTTTTCACTGAGCCCATCCCCTCCCACAGGGGGCAGGGCAACTCTGCCCAAACAGGGTTGCCTGAGGAACACTGCGGCAGGCCCCTCCCCCAGAAGACAGGCTGGAAGAACAAGAGGCTGACAGCCCTAAGGTCCCTATAAAACAGGTGCATCTTACTTTGGTTGTGGTCAATAATTTGGACTCTGTACATTCCCTCAACCACCCCTCAACAGAATGACTAAGAGGAGGAACCCCCAACATAGGAAAGAACAAGAGAATGTGGCCTCTGCCACAGAACTAATGGATATGGATATAAACAAGATGTCAGAAATAGACTTCAGAATAACAATTATCAAGGCACTATCTAGGCTTGAGAAAATATTAATGACAATATAGAATCTCTTAGGGCAGAAATGAGATCTAATCAGGCTGAACTTAAAAATGCTATGAATGAAAGTCAGTCTAAACTGGATACTCTGACTGCCAGGGTAAATGAGGCTGAAGAACAAATTAGTGAGCTAGAGGATAAGATGATAGAAAAGAAGGAAACTGAGGCAGCATGGGAAAAACAAATTAAAACCCGAAGAATCAAACTGAGAGAGACTCAATGAAATGTTCCAGTATCAGAATTATTGGGATCTATGAGAGGGTGGAGAGAGAGAGGTCTAGAAGATATATTTGAGCAAATTGTAGCTGAGAACTTCCCTAATCTGGGGAAGGAAACAAGCATTCATGTCCAAGAAGCAGAGAGGACCCCTCCCAAGATTAATGAGAATAGAGCAACACCACAACATATAATAGTACAATTTGCAAATCTTAGATCCAAGGAAACAATCTTGAAAGCAGCAAGGGGGAAGAGATTTCTTACGTACAGAGGGAGGAATATCAGAATAATATCAGACCTGTCCACAAAAACCTGGCAAGCCAAAAAGGGCTGGCAAGACATATTCAGGGTACCAAGTGAGAAGAACATGTAGCCAAGGATACTTTATCCAGCAAGGCTGTCATTCAGAATGGATGGAGAGACAAGGAGCTTCCAAGACCAGCAGACTGAAAGAATATGTGACCACTAAGCTGGCCCTGCAAGAAATATCAAGGGGGGTTCTATAAAAGGAGAAAGACCCCAAGAGCAATATAGATCAGAAATTTACAACCTATAGAAACAAGTACTTCACAGGCAATACGATGATAATAAAATCATATCTTTCAATAATCACTCTCAACATGAATGGCCTAAATGTTCCCATGAAACAGCACAGGGTCACAGATTGGATAGAAAGATATGGCCCATCCATATGCTATCTACAAGAGACTCATTTTGAATGTAAAGATACAACCAGACTGAAAGTGAAGGATGGAGAACCATTTTTCATGCCAAAGGACCTCAAAAGAAAGCTGGGGTAGCAATTCTCATATCAGACAAATTAGATTTTAAGCTAAAGACTGTAGTTAGAGATACAGAAGGACACTATGTCATGCTAAAAGGGTGTATTCAACAAGAGGATCTAATGATTGTAAATATCTGTGCCCCCAACATGGGAGCAGCTAACTATGTATGCCAACCGTTAACCAAAATAAAGAGACATATTGGTAATAATATGCTAATAGTAGGAGACCTCAACACTCCACTCTCAGCAATAGACAGATCATCTAGGCATACACTCAACAAAGAAACAAGAGCTTTCAATGACACACTGGACCAGATGGACCTCATAGATAAATACAGAACATTCCACCCTAAAACAACAGAATACTCATTCTTCTCAAACGCACATGGAACTTTCTCCAGAATAAACCACATACTTGGTCACAAATCAGGTCTTACCAAAAGATTGAGATTATTCCCTGCATATTCTCAGACCATAATGCTTTGAAACGGGGACTCAATCACAAGAAAAAAATTGGAAGAAATTCAAACACTTGGAAGCTAAAGACCATCCTACTTAAAAATGTTTGGGTCAACCAGGAAATTAAAGAAGAACTTAAACAATTCATGGAAACCAATGAGAACAAAAACACATCTGTCCAAAACCTATGGGATACTGCAAAGGTGGTCCTAAGGGGGAAATATATAGCCATCCAAGCCTCACTCAAAAAAATAGAAAAATCCCCAATGCACAAATTAACTTTACACCTTAAAGAACTGGAGAAAGAACAAGAAATAAAGCCTAAGCCATTCAGAGAAGAGAAATAATTAATATTAGAGCAGAGATCAATGAATTAGGAACCAGAAATACAGTAGAGCCGATCGATGAAACTAGAAGGTGGTTCTTTGAGAGAATTAATAAGATCAATAAACCATTGGCCAGACTTATTCAAAAGAAAAGAGAAAGGACCCAAATTAATAAAATTATGAATGAAAGGGGAGAGATCATGACTAACACCAAGGAAATAGAAACAATTATTAGAAATTATTACCAGCAACTGTATGCCAACAAATTAAGCAACCTGGAAGAAATGGATGCATTTCTGGAATCCTATAAACTATCAAGACTGAAACAGGTAAAAATTGACAACCTGAATAGACCAATAACCAGTAACAAGATTGAAGCAGTGATCAAAAGCCTCCCAAAAAACAAAAGTCCAGGGCCTGATGGGTTCCCCGGGGAATTCTACCAAACATTCAAAGAAGAAATAATACTTATTCTCCTGAAGCCGTTTCAAAAAATATAAAGAGAAGGAAAACTTCCAAACTCATTCTATGAGGCCAGCATTACCTTGATCCCAAAACCAGGCAAAGACTGCATCAAAAAGGAGCATTTCAGACCAAGATCCCTGAGGAATATGCATGACAATTCTCAACAAGATCCTAGCTAATAGGATCCAACAGTACATTGAAAGGATTATCCACCATTACCAGGTGGGATTTATCTCTGGGATGGAAGGGTGGTTTGTCATTCACAAATCAATCAATGTCATAGAACACATAAATAAGAGGAGAGACAAGAATCACATGGTCCTCTCAATTGATGCAGAAAAAGCATTTGACAAAATACATCATCCTTTCCTGATTAAAACTCTTCAGAGTACAGGCATAGAAGGAACACTCCTCAATTTCATAAAAACCATCTATGAAAAGCTCACAGTGAATATCATTCTCAATCGGGAAAAGCTGAGAGCCTTTCCCTTAAGATCAGGCACACCACATGGATGCCCACTCTCACCACTATTATTCATAGTACTGGAAGTCCTAGCAAGAGCAATCAGACAACAAAAAGAAATAAAATGTATTCAAATTGGCAAAGAAGTCAAACTCTCTCTCTTTCCAGATGACATGATACTTAATGTGGAAAAATCAAAAGACTACACCCCCAAATTACTATAACTCAAACAGCAATTCAGTAATGTGGCAGGATACAAAATCAATGCACAGAAATCAGTTTCTTTCTTATACACTAACAATGAAAGAGAAATTAAGGAATTGATTCCATTTAAATAGCACCAAAAACCATAAGATACCTTGGAATAAACCTAACCAACGAGGTAAAGGATTTATACTCTAGAAACTACTTATGAAGGAAATTGAAGAAGACACAAAAAGATGGAAAAACATTCCACACTCATGAATTGGAAGAAAAAACATTGTTAAAATGTCTATGCTACCCAGAGCAACCTATACTTTCAACGCCATCCTGATCAAAATACTAATGGCATTTTTCAAAGTGGTGGAACGAACAATCCTAAAATTTGTATGGAATGAGAAAGAACCCGAATTGTGAAGGGAAGGATGAAAAAGAAAAACAAAGCAGGGGCATCACATTGCCTGACTTCAAACTATATTACAAAGCTGTGATCACCAAGACAGCATTGTACTGGCACAAAAACAGACACATAGACCAATGGAACAGAATAGAAACTCCAGAAATGGACCCTCAACTCTATGGTCAACTAATCTTCAACAAATCAGGAAAAAATATCCAATGGGAAAAACAGTCTCTTCAATAAGTGGTGCTGGGAAAATTGGACAGCTACATATAGAAGAATGAAACTTGACCATTCTCTTACACCATACACAAAGATAAACTTAAAATGGATGAGAGACCTCAATATGAGACAGGAATCCATCAAAGTCCTAGAGGAGAACATAGGCAGTTACCTCTTCGACATTGGCCATGGCAACTTCTTTCAAGACACGTCTCCAAAGACAAGGGAAACAAAAGTGATAATGAACTTTTGGGACTTCATCAAGATAAAAAGCTTCTGCACAGCAAAGGAAACAGTCAACAAAATAAAGAGGCAACCCACGGAATGGGAGAAGATATTTGCAAATGACGCCACAGAGAAAGGGCTGATATCCAAGATCTATAAAGAACTTCTCAAACACAAAATCCAAAAAACAAATAATCAAGTCAAAAAATGGGCAGAAGACATGAACAGACACCTCTCCAAAGAAGACATACAAATGGCTAGCAGACACATGAAAAAATGTTCATCATCATTAGCCATCAGGGAAATTCAAATCAAAACCACATTGAGATACCACGTTATACCAGTTGGAATGGCAAAAATTGACAAGGCAAGAAACAACAATGTTGGAGCGGTGTGGAGAAAGGGAAATCCTCTTACACTGTTGGTGGGAATGCAAGCTGGTACAGCCACTTTGGAACACAGTGTGGAGGTTCCTTTAAAAGTTAAAAATAGATCTACCCTATGACCTGGCAATCACTCTACTGGGTATTTACCCCAAAGTTACAGATGTAGTGAAAACAAGGGCCACATGCACCCTAATGCTCATAGCAGCAGTGTCAACGATAACCAAACTATGGAAGGAGCCAAGATGCCCTTCAACAGATGAATGGATAAGAAAGATGTGGTCCATATATACAACAGAATATTACACAGCCATCAGAAAGGATGAATACCCAACATTTGCATCAACATGGCTGGAACTGGAGATTATGCTAAGTGAACTAAGTCAAGCAGAGACAGACAACTGTATGTTTTCACTTATTTGTGGAACATAAGAAATAGCATGGAGGACATTAGGAGAAGGAAGGGAAAAAAGAAGGGGGGAATTCAGAGGGGGAGATGAACCATGAGAGACTATGGACTCCAGGAAACAAACTGAGGGTTTTAAAGGGGAGAGGGGTAGGGGGATGGGTTAGCCCGGCAATGGGTATTAAGGACACCCAGCACTGGGTGTTATACAGAAACAATGAATCATGGAACACTACATCACCAACTAATGATATACTGTATTGTGACTAACATAACATAATAAAAAAAAAGATTGATTTTCATATATTGATTTTTGTATCTTACAATCTTACTATAATAGCTTATTAGTCCCAGGAAAGTTTTTTTTTTTTCTGTCAGTTCTTTCAAATTTTCTACATAGATCATAATGTCATCTGTGAACAAAAAAACTTATATTTTTTCTTCCCAATCTGTATACTTTCCTTTTCTTGTCTTATTACATTAGCTAGAACTCCCAGATAGTCAAAAGGACTAGTGAGAGGTGCCGTCTTTGCCTTATACCCAATCCTACTAGGAAAGTTTTGAGTTTCTAACCATTGAGTATGATGTTAGCTGTAGGGTTTTTGTAGATATTATTTATCAGGTTGAAGAAGTTCCTCTATATTCCTAGTTTGCTGAGACTTTTTTAAAATCATGAATGGATATTAGATTTTGTCCAGTGCTTTTTCTGCATGTATTGATATGATCATGTGGTTTTTCTTCTTTAGCCTATTGATGTGATGAATTACTTTAATTGATTTTCAAATGTTGTAACAGTCTTGCATACCTGGGATAAAACCCACTTGGTCATGGTGTATAATTCCCACCCATCTGCTCTCAGTCATTTTAACTATCACCTGTGCTTCCCGCAACACACACACACACACACACACACACACACTTTCTCCAACTATATACTAGTCTATCTTGACTAAAGTGAGAAAAAAATTAATTTTCTTCTTAATTCAGCCAAATTGAGGTGAACGTTTTTAAAATAAAACTTAAAGAGAAGAAAAAAAAACCAAGAGAGCACAAAACAAAACAAAGAATATAGAAAAAAAATGAGTTTAAAAGCATATGTTTATGAGCCCAATTTAACTCAGTTTAATAAATTTAGCAGGTGAAATTGTCTGGCACCACTTACTTTCCTTCAGCACTGAGCATAGTGGCATATCAAAAGTGACTTCTCTAAGTAAGACTCACCCAGTGATGCAGCTGGCTCAGGTACCCATCCCTCCCTTTTCCCTAAATTAACTTGAAATTGTTATGAGTCTTCCCACCAAAACAGAACGAAACAAAACAAAAAATAAATCACACCTTTTTGTAACTTCATTTACCACCAAACTTCTTGAAAAACAAAGCTGAACTCACTGCCTTCCCTCTACTTGACTGCCTGCCACTCACTCTTTACCCCACCGCACTTTGGCATCTCCCTCCAGCACTCCTCTGAAACTGTTCCCAGAAGGTCAGCAATAACCTCCGGATTGCCAAATCCAATTCCCAGTTCTCTATAACTTGTTCTTTGACCCTGTTGACCAATTCTTCATTCTTGAAGCTCTTTTCCCTTGGTTTCTATAATCCTCCTACTTAAACTACTAGGGAATGTTTGCATTTGTTTACTAGTTTCAAAACGGACCACAAAGAGCTGATAAATAATATGAGTTCCCATTACACACTCTCTTCTACCTCTCTGACCATTCATGCTCTGTCTCTCTTTTTTTTCCTCTCTCTCTTTTGCCTCTCTTTGGTAGTGACTTTATGTTTACCTTTTCCCTACATATAATTATGCTACCTTCATTTGTATCACTTTCCCTCTCTGCCCCCCCAGATTTCTTCCACTTCCACAGTTCCAGTTATGATCTAATGAGCAGATGACCTCTTAATTGACTTCACAAACCCTGCCTCCTTGGCTCCCATTTCCCACTGTCTGCATCTACGCTACATTTACTGATAGGCCACACTACTGCTACTCCTTTGGCCTGGAGGGATGAATGGAAAGGGCAGTCTACCCACCCCTTTTGCAGCCACACCTTTTGCAGATTTTGCATTTAAAAGTTTACTCGCTCATTAAAGCATAATCTGAATGACACCGCTTTGATCTCCTTGGTCAGAATCCATCCGTCCTCCCTATGAATCCTAACCCAGCATTACCCCTGTCTTCTAAGACCTTTATAGTATATATAGTATGTCATGTAGATACACCCTATTGTGTTCCCTACTATGACTATTACCAAATTATAAGCTGAGTCCAGAAATCAATCTTGAACACTTGTTATGTTGCTTAGCACAGTGCTTTACATTAATTCATTTACACCTTCACTTATTTTCATCAAGAAATACTTATTGACCACATATTTGTGCCAAATACAATGTTGGACTTTAGAAGTACAGTGGCAAGCAAGACAGATACAGTCCCTATGCTTAAGGGACTAGTTGGAGAAAATAGCCAGATGAAAGGAAACAAAGAGGACAATTGCAGAGAGTAGCAAGTACTATGAAGGGAAAAAAAATGTAATGAGATAGAGACTGATGGGGTGAGATCAACTTTATTTCTGCTTAGGAGGGGTTTCTGACATCTGAACTGAGACCTAAAAACAAGCCACAAAAAGATCTAGAGGAATGATATTCTGGATAAAGGCAATAACAATATCAGATTGGAGAGGTAAGCAAGGAGACTGTGTGAAATTGTGTAGGATTTCAGATTTACTTTTAATGAATGGGAAAATATAAGAGGGTTTTAATCAAAGAAGTCATGTGACCTGAATTCCAGTTTTGAAAGACCACTCTGGCTATTATATGAAGAACAAACTGAAAAGTGGCCCCTGGCAGACAAAGTGGTGCAGGAATAATAGCAAGGAATAATGGTGGATTGTACTAGTTTGGACTTAGGATACAGTGGAAAAATGGTTACATTTGTGATAGATTTCAGAGTTAGCAACAGGATTTGTATTGGATAAGATGGGGTATGAGAGAGAGTTATTACATAGCAATTACTCAGTAAGGGTTTGTTAATTGGCTGATGGCTTATGTGTTCAGATACTTCCAAGGAAAGTAATCTAAGATCCTCCAAGTATAATTTAACAATATAAAAACAAACAAATACATATATGTAGATATGCAGATATACACATGCAGATACATATACATGATTCTCACCGATTCCAGCCTAAGTCCAAATGCCACAATCCCTTTTCATTTCCTTCCCATATTTCTATATTTCCTAGGAAAAGAATTAAGCATTTTTAAGTGGATTTAAAGGGGATGTAGAATGAAATCTGTGCCTGTGTATATGTAGAGATATCTTCCTTTGTCTTTTTGAGAGGTCTTTTTGTGTTCCTAACCACACAAAAGGCCTCAGTCTCTAAATAAATTGACTAGTCACCCTGGAATCAATCAAAGACTCATTCAACAATGATGAGAAGAAACTGCTTTGACCATCTCATAACTGTATCTTTTACTAGTTCTTTATAGTTGTGCAAGTGAGTAATTTTTATGTGAATTATCTCAAAAAGACTCCTAATGGCTCCTGGCCCATCTGTTATCATTGGAAAAAATAAAAATGCTTACGTTGCTTATGGGGAAAAATTTTAGTGACTTGAACAAAAACTTAAGTAAGAGTTCAATATGTAGTAGTTTTCAAAGCTCACAATGTCAACAAATATTACACTTCTGGCTAAGTTTGTATTATTGACTTTTCCTGTAGTAACTAACCCTGGCTCTTCTCTCTCCTAGCCATCTTCAATTCCATTTATGTATGTATGTATCTAAGTATGAATGTATGTATTTGACTAAGTGATTTTTTTGAGTTTTTTTAAAGATAATTTTAGACTTCCAGAAGAGTAGCAAAATAGTATAGAGTTTCTATGCACCATTTCCCTGTTTTCTGATGTTTACTATTTACATAACCATAGAACACTTATGAAAACTAAGAAATTAATCTTGGTATAATTCTATTAACTAAAGGCAAAACTCATTTATATTTTATCAGATTTTTCCACTAACTGTTCTTTTTCTGTACAAGGATACTACAATGCATTGTAGAGGTCAGCAAACTATGGCCCCATGGGCCAAACTGGCCCACGGTCTGTTTTTATAAATAAACTTCTATTGGAACATGACCAAGATCATATATTTACATATTATCTCTGTCTGCTTTTATATTAAGTTGGTAGCAATGAATAGTTGTACAAAGGCTAGGTGGCTTACAAAGTCTAAAATATTTACAATGTGTCCCTTTATAGAAAAACTTTGCCCACCCTTAATTTAGATGTAATGTCTCCTTGGTCTCCTCCACTCTGGGACAATTCCTTAGTCTACTCTTATGTAGCATAACCTTGACATTTTTTTTTTTTTAAAGAAAAGAGACTTCCAGAAAGTGGTCACTTTTCTGTTCATAGAATTCCTATTCTTTTCTTTGATCTCCTGTTGAGTTTGTAGGTGTTCAGAGTGGTTTGTGGTTTGATAACTATCAAGCTGAATTCCTGGGACCAGATGAAATGTAGGTCTCCTACTCCTCTGCCATCTTGCTTCAACCTTGACATTTTTGAAAAGTACTGGCCCATCATTTCTGAAGAATGTTCTTCAATTTAAGTTTATCAGATGTTTTCTATGATTAGATTGAAATGAGATTGAAATTATTATTGGGAAGGCTACCAAGTCATGATGTGCCCTTCTCAGGGTATCATATCATCAAACATGATGTCACTGTTATTAATGATGATGTGAACCTTGATCACTTCACTAAGGTGGAAACATGCCATTTTTCCTTTTGAAATGACTACTTTGACAAAGATACTTTAAGGTTATGCAAATACTCTGTTTCGATTAAACTTTAGCCAATAGAGTTAAGCATCCATAATGGACCTTGCCTGAAGCAATTCTTACTATGATGTTCTAATAATGATTTTTCTGTTTCCATCATTCCTTTTCCATTTATTAACTGGAATTCTTTCGTAAGCTGTCACTTCTAAACCATTTGTTTATTTTTATTTGTATCAGTATGCACTCATAGATATTTATTTTATTCTTTGGGTTATAATCCAATACCATCATTATTTATTTTGTTCTCAAGCTGTTCTAAGTTTGGCCATTGGGAACTTTTTTAGTGTATGTCCTGTGTCCTTTTGGTATAATCTCCTTTTTTGTTTTTTAGCACTTCCTTATTTGGTATGATCTCCTTTTATGTTTGTGTTTTAGCACTTCCTTACTTCAGACACTACAAGATGCTCAGGTTAACCTTGTGTTTTCCCTGACTCAGTCCTGGAATAAACCAGTTCTCCAAGGAGTCCAGTTTTTGTTTGTTTGTTTGTTTGTTTTTAACTGGAGAGTGGTACTTACAAAGCAAAATATGGGTATTAGATGTGCTTGTTGCTACTGGGGGGTCACTATTCTAGCCATTCTCAGTGGATAAAGCTAATAAAGTAACTTCTATTTAGTTAGTTCATTATCTGCATAAGTATTTAAAAACAAACATGAGTCATTTTGATGCCTCTGATACCAATCCATCCCTATAGAATTCATTCTACTTTCCTCCTTTTCCTTATTTGTAATTTCTTTCTCTGACAGTGAGAAACCTGGTTCTTATTACCTACAGTACATATGTTTATTTATCAACTATTGTATAAAAACAAAGTCAGAATTTCTAAATTTCTATTTAATCTACTTCTTTTCAGTCAAAACATTATTTCTCAAAGCTACTTTGATGGGCTCCTTTCCTCTTTCCTTCTATCCCCTACTGTTTGGTTTTGTGATGTATCTGCTGTGTGCTATTGGTTAGAAGCAAGTACAATTCCCACCCCTTAGAGAATAAGGCCCTCAAGGGCAGTTTTATTCTTATCTATTCTATAGTTTCCATCAACCATGTAGGACTAATAATTGCACAAGCTTGATTTTTAGGTCATGCTTATGTTTCATTGATAAATCTTTTAAAAAATTATTTAGCCCAATAATAGAAAATCAAAATGACAGCATAATAGCACAGACATCTAATCATTTCAACTCTTTTGACTACTAAGACATTTCCGTAAACAACCATCTTGACTCTGCTTAAACTGACTTGGGCACTTCCATGCAGACAAAACCCAGGAGGCCATAATTGCCCTCCTTTAGCAGATAAATTCTACTTCGATTTTTCCCTTTATATCAATTCCTTCTCAGGCCAGAGAGAAAATAGAAGAAGGCAGGTCTTCCAAGAGCTACTGTCTGGTTTTTATGAGGCTTACTTTTTTTTTTCCTGGCCCACATTTGTTTTATTTAGATATTGGACACATGAACTAAAACTAATTTTCATAACCAAATAAGCTGAGACCATGATGAATTTTAATAAGCATACTTTTTACATTATACTGTAGGATGTGGCTGTCCCTAAATTTGTTTGTTTCTTTTAGTCTTTATGGGAAAATATATGCAAAGCATTTGGGGATTATTGCCAAGTCCTCCAGAATTGAGACCCTGCCAGAATGAAATGAAGAACAAATCCTCTAGAGAAGGCAACAAACTTGCCATGAACCAAAAGAGCTAAGGAATGGTGCCTGGCCTTGAGGCAGAGCAGAAGAGGGGGGGAAGTTTAATTCCCCATTAAACCTGACATAGGTTTAAATGAATTAGAAGAAACTGTTGAACGTCAAGTTTGCCATTAGATAAAGAGAGTCACAGCTACAATCTGCCATGTAGAGGTCTAGAAAGCGTAACTCTGAAATGTTCACTCACTTACTGGCACCAAGCCTGAGACTAACTCTGGGCTCAGCCCTGAACTTTGAAGGCTATGGAAAAAATATAAGACAAGGCCTTGCTCTCCAAGGACTTTAGAGACTCACCATCTACTTCTTTGTAGTCTGCCACCAGATAATGAGGAGGAATAGCCTTAATTAGAAGACTCAGCTCCTCTGAAAGACCAGCATAGTTCATTATAAGTCGAGTCTAAATCTCTGTATATTTTTCAACTCGAATACGCATGGAAAGTAAGGTAAGTCAGTGCTGCTTATGACAGTGGAGATGGCCAGGGCAAAGGAAGGGAAGAAATACAGACAGAGCAGTTTCAGTGCTTCTCAAAATGCATGAACTCAATGCCATGTGAACTAATGGGACCTAGTGCTCTGTTTTGAAGTAGAACCAAACCTGACACTGAAGGTGAGGCAAACAAGAACTTTCTAAGACTAAACAGCTGAGAAAGAGATACTGAGCAAGGGGCAATCTTCAGGTGTTTTAAATGTATTTTCAGTTGTTTGAATTCTAGATTGGAATAAAAGACATAAGAATAAAGAATCTTAGGACCACAAAAAAACAAAAAAGAAGAAGAAAAGGAAAAGATATCAGAAACTCAGGGAAAATATATCCTCAGAATTCTTTTTAACAACTTTAAACTGAGACAGTGGTGATCTGACGCTGATGAGACTAAGGTAATCATAAGGGACAGAGCTCAGAGAAGTAGTAAGAAATAGTGGGTAAAAGCCAGTAGAAGCAAAGATCAAGAGTTGAGTTCACGGCAGACCTTCAGAAATGGGTAACTTCCCTCTTCCAGGTAACAATAAAGGCTAAAGCAGAAAAACCATTTTGACAGTAGTCTCTTATATGCCCCTAGTGAGTAGTATTTTTCAAAGCACTTTCACATCCCTCACTCTCATTTTGGTCCCCACAACGACAGTACAGTTTTCACATCCATGCTTTATAGGTAAGGAAGTTGATGTTCATGGAAGCCATATAACTTACCATGCAGCTAGTCAGTGGTCGGGCAGGGTAACAAATGTCTTAATCTCCCTCAAGTACTCTTTGAACTCTATCGTGATGCGTTGCTCTACCAAAACAGGTCATCATCCAGAAACCCATTTTTACAATCTGAGAAACTGCCTAAAAATGTCCTATAAGCTCCCTCCCCACTGTTTCAGAGGTAGTCACCCAGGTCTCCACTCTGTCCCATGCACTGGACTTGTCACAGGGCTTAGCACGTGATATTCCTTTTATCTAGAAAGAAAACTCTCTCCCATTTTTTCCCTAGTTCAACTTAAGTGTGACTTCAGTGTGACTTTTTCCCAGAAAGCCTTCTTTGAATTCCAAGTTCTATTATATTATATGGCTCTCTATATACTACTTCACAGCATAACACAGTTTTGTTTTACGCTCATCTAGATGATTAATTGATCAATATCTTTCTTTCCCATTAGTCTGAAAGCACCATGAAGGCAAGACAATGTCTGCTTCCCTCACTATCATATCTCTGTGCCCGGTTGAGTTCCTGGCCCATAATAACTGTCCTTTAAATAGTTGTTGATTAAAGGAATGACTGCTGGGACTGCTTCTCATCTGGAAATCACTAGCTTTCTAAAATAATTCATCCATGTTGAATATTATGTCCAGTTCACTTCTCTGCATGAGAATCACATCTCTGCATGGTACACTTATAAATCTGGATCCCCATTCCCAGAGATTTGGCTTTAGTTTGTACAAAGTGGAACATGATAATCTTCATTTGAGCATTAAATATCTCAGGTATTTCTGCTTCAGGTAGTCCATGGACCACACTTTGAGAAACACTGCCGCCAAGACAAAGTGTTCCCAAAGAGAAAGAATAAAAAAACGGCTCCAGCCTTGAGTAATATCTAAATTAAAGACAGTTGATGGGAGAAATAAAGCACGGACAGAGAGAGAGAGAAAGGAAGGTGGAGGGAGGGAGAAAGTTGGTGGGGAGAAGTGGTCCAGATCTAAAAGGAATCAGGATAGCTCTAAAGAAAATGAGGCAGTGAAATCATGCATTATAACAAGATGTATCTTCATTGTCTCTTCAGTTTAATTTGGCTTTCATGGGAATCCATGTACATAGCTGCTTGAATGTGTTTTCTTTCTCTTAATGAAATGCAAGGATCAGGGTAAATGTGGAAATGGATAAAGAGGGCCATATGATATAGTAGTGAGTTTTTTTGGAAGCAGTTCCAATTTGAACTATATAGTGGGCCATATAGTGTCTTATGTTGGATGATCTCAAGTGCATCAACAAAAATTCTATTTTTATAGCTGAAATAACATAAGAAATAGAATAATTGCCTGTGGAAAAAAGCAGGGTAATAACCATATGTAGTCAATTCCTGGATATTTTTGTGCTGATTGCTGGGATGCATTATTTCTCCTACCGATAGCTTGAAATTGAGGTAGTTCTCTGACCTTCATATCCCTGTCTAGCTGGTCAGGACCAGACATCCTTTTTCTTTTCACAGGCTCTATACCACATAATCCCCACCCAGAGGATTAGTATCTGTGCAAATGCTCTTCCACACATGAATGCTTATGATAAAGAGATTAGAAAACTATAAAATTATCATTCCCTACCTCCTTCTCACCTCCAAGAAACCTTTTCTGGCAACCCCTTTTTCAAATTATTTTAGTCATCATAAGATCATGCAAAAAAAGACTAAAGAGATTTTACCAACAATTAAATTAATTAAATAGGTAAATAACTTTTCTTGTGCATTTTCTAAATCTGACAAAAGATCTACTAGGATTTGCCTAGTAGAAGCCCATAAGATCTTCATTTCTAAGGGGATTTTCTTCATCACCATTTAAAGTTTTATCATATTTTATTCTGAACCAGACATCTTCTAGAGAGAGTTTATGAAGGAAGTCCAGCTATCAGAACCTTTCAGAAAACTGATGACATAAAATGCCTCTAAGTGGAAAGGTTCATATTTGCTTGAGTTGGTGTGATAACTCCATAAAAATGGCTGCATCCAAGATTTATTTCTCCAGATGATTCAAGTTCAAGTGATTCCCAATCACTATTCTTCATCAGTGCCCCATAACATCTCTACCCCTTTTCCACGATAACAGCAATGGATAAAGTCTCACTGCCGCAGTTACAACTCTCAGAAAGGGAGAGTTGCTGAGCAAATGTGTACCTCAGCAATCCCCAACTAAGAGATTAATTAGATTAGTTAGAACTGGTTGGGCCAGACACCTACCGTGTCAAGGTCATGCACAATGAAACTCCTTCCCATTTCCTATCCATAGATTGAATGCAAACTTAAAGTAATTAACCACCTCTGGAGTTCCAGTTGTTGAACATTATCAGATATATTGGCAATGATCAGACCATTAAGTCTCCTTCCTCTTTCTCTATAGAGACGCAGTGGTATCTTCACAGGTTTAGCATTATGCTATCTAGAACAGAAGAAACATAATTTGACTAAGAAATTTGTGGTTGAAGTTTCAGGAAGGGATCATCTTACCAGAGGAAAAAAGTATGAAAAAATAGTGATATAGATTACTACCACATGTAAGCGGTGAGAGAACATATTAGTGAGCATCCCAACAGGAATCAGATGGCATATTTGATTGACCGGGATGCAGGTCTGGCCCCTGTGAAGGAGAAAAGGAAGGAAGGAAAAATGAGATGTGCTGCAGTTCCAAGAGTGTTTATAGGGAGTTCTTGACCCAATGTCACTTGCGGATATGTCCTACATTTCACAAGAAAGGAGCTGCCTTAGTATTGTCATTGTGCCCAATCATTGGCTAAGAACAGCCTGTGGGAAGTCTGATCTTAGCATAAAGGCAATGATGGATTCAGAGGGCAGGCTGGAGCTTTTCATGGCCACCATAGACATATTGTTTTAAAAATTTCACTGCTATAAACAATCCTGAAATTAATATTCTTTTTTTTTTTTTTTAAAGAGAGGGGAAGGGGGGAGGGGCAGGAGGAGAGGGAGAGAGAATCTTAAGCAGGCTCCATGCCCAATGCAGAGCCTGACACAGGGCTCAATCTCACAACCCTGAAATCATGACTGACCCAAAATCAAGAGTCAGATGCTTAACTGACAGAGCCACCCAGGCATCTCTGCAATTAATATTTTTGTATGTGTGTGTGTATGTGTGTGCATGTCTATAGCATAAGTATTTCTCTAGCATTCATGTAAATAGTTGCAGGATTACTGGGCCACAAGTTACATGATTTTTCTAGTTTATAAATCTTTCAATATATTCTTCCATGTGACTATAGTAACGTAAGCTCCCAGAAGCATTTAATAAAAACTTTCATGCTTTGTCAGCCTTGATCTTATCCATTTAAAAATACTTACCTGATCTGATGGGTAAACAGTGAAATCTCATTTTTGCTTTTACTTTGTATTTCTCTGATTACTAATGAAATTGAACACCTCTTTCTGTTTGATGCTTCAAGCTTTTTCTTCTGTGATTTGCCTGTTCTTGTATTTCCATTTTTCTTTTAGTAGTATTTTTTCTTTTTGATTTTTAAAATTTGTTTCAAAACACCGTAGATACTGACCCATTATCTGTTACACACATTGAAAACATATTTTCCTCCAAGTTTAATTACTGCCTTTTCACTTTGTGGGACTACTAATTATATAGAAGGATTAATTGGTGATATAGTCAAACTTTACTCTTTTGATTTGTGCTTTTTGGACCCTGTTTAAAAAGCTCTTCTCCATTCAACACATAAATATTTGCAGCCATATTTTATCCTAATGGCAGATTAAAGATTTGTTTCTCATGTTTAGTTCTTTTGTCCACGTGAAGCTGGACATATATAGAAACACAATTTCATTCTTTGATGTATCCAAGGTTACATATCTAATTCTTGACAGTTTCCAGACTTTAAGTAGGTACTCTTTCTACACTCCCAGTTATCTTAAAACAAGTGCACCACATGGGCACCTTGAGGAAGAAAGTGGATAAGATTATTTCGGATGCAGTTTGTCTCATAATGGGACTACTCAAATTTACAGCAAACTGAAAGGTTGCAGACAAATAAATGGATAAATGGGCTTTAGAATATGCTTATTGACAAAACTTTTTGAATGACTTATTAAATGATATTTGACTAAAATTCTAACAGAAGTAACAATGTTCAGCTGTCATACTTTTTGCATTTGATTTAAAAAATGAAATTCAAATTTATAGCCATTTGACTTTAAATCAATTTTTTTGGAATTGATTTCAGTGCATAATGCTAAATCATCAAATGGAATCCATTAAAAATATTAAATTAATTTATACAAACAAAATAAAAGGAAAGGTTTCTAGGTAAGATGATATCTTGAGCTTAGCTTCCTACTTCTATGTTTATCAATTAGGAATCTTGCAGCTACAAAATAGGAAACCCAACTCAAACTATCTTCATTCAGAAAAGACATTAATTGACTCACATATCTAAAAAATCGAGAGAGTAGATTCTTGACACTCCAAGGCTCAGATGATGGTGCCAGGCCTCTGGTTTGAGGTTTTGCCGCCGACTATGGCAAGTCCACTCTTACAGACTGTCCCCTCACAACTGCAAGCAGCACTGATGCAGGGTATCTGCACCCATCCTCTCAGGTGCAGATCCCTGGGGAGAGAGCAAAGACCTCTTCCCAGAAAGTGCAGCAAAGTCTTCATCTGTCTCACTCACTGGTCCTGAAGCACATGCACTGAGATTCTTGCCGATGAGCTCCCCAGAGGAACGGTGATTTATGGTTACAACAAAAAGCTGACTGGATGTAGGGCCTCCAGAACAACAGAGGTTCACTATGCTCCCTCATAGCCAGATTCCCATTCAAATGACCATCTCATATAATAACAAAGGAAAAGCCCACTCAGCCTGGAGAATTGGTAAGCAGTAATATTCCCAAATCAGAACACTGGAGGAATTTCTCCAGATACTTTGTTGTATATGCAAACAGATTGAAAGAATTTACCCAATAGCTTGTTTGGGAACAGACTAACAGGAAACCTGCTATGACTCTAAATCAGAGAGTGAGGAGTGGAGGGGAAGCACAGTAAGCCCAGAAGGACCACGCCATAGTCTTAGGACGCATAACAGGTTCCAGGACCATAGTACGTGAGACAACCATGGTGCTTATGGCCAGGTTAGCCTCTCCATGGACCATGACTGATGGAAAGTACAGACACAACTGCATTGGGCTCTTAATAAAGGAACCCCCATGCAAAGAATGGAGATCTTGCTTTGGCTACCCCCTAACACCACAATAATGACAGAGAAATAATTCCTTATATAGGTAAGGATTCTTGTCACTCCTCTGTCTAGCTCGGTCTCTCTCTTCCCACTCCCTCCACACTTCTGAATTTTTGAACTATCAGAGTTAGCTGCAACAATCTCCAATTTCTCTCTTCTCTCTTTCTCAGAACTCCAAAGAATGAACAGAAATTCACATGATATCTGAAAGAGCCTATTTTAACTCCCAACTTTGACAGTCATGGATCTCCCTTTAAAAGGATGAGGAAAGAATTTAAAAAACAAAACAAAACCTCCTTGGACATATGAAAGAACATATGCATTCAAAAGAGGGGTTTTTTTTTAATGAAAGTTCAGTTGAACATTATGTTCCTGGATGAAGAATAAAAAGTGATAATACCAAACATACAGACCTGCCTATGGTTTTGTTTTTGGTTTTTGGGGTTTTTTTTGTTTTTATTTTTGACTGGTATAGATCTGTATCTTTATGAAAAAGAATGCAAAGAATCATCCTTTTTAACCTAAAATGTTTTTTTCAACCTAAAATGCTTTTTATGCTCAAAATTTTAACTGAGAAGTTTGTTTTTACCTTTTTAGTTATATAACAGACATACAGAAATATACACAAAATGAAATATATAGCCCAATGATTTATCACAAAGTATACACCTCTGTAGCCACCATCCATGTGAGAAATAGTACTTCACCAGCATCCCCAAATCTCCTCCCCTCCTCCCATTATTATCTCCTCTCCCAAGATAACCACTATTCTAGTTTTTATGGTAACTACTTTCTTAATAGTTTCTTTCTCCAGGCCATAGATTCCTAAACATTAAACTTTGCTTATATTTAAAATTTTTTTACTACTAAAGTAAATTCGACATACAATGTTATATTGGTTCCTGGTGTAAAACCTAGTGATTCAACAATTCTATACATTATGCAATACTCACTACAATTTTTTCTTTCTTCCCTCTTTTTATAGCAGAGGATATGTCCCTATTCCCATCAAAGATCAATCTCACAATCCCTCCACCTATACTATCAGCCAAATCAAGGACTTTACTCAGGCAAATTTCTTCTTTCTCTCCATCATTAGCTTTCATTTTATTCTGGATTATTCCCATAGGCCTAAACACATACTTCAGTTTCTTTGATTAAAAAATAACAATAATCAAATAAGAGACTTCATTTTACTACACAACTTCTTATTCCACTTTCCACACCATTTTTCCCTATTTTCATAACACAATATCTCAAAGAGTTCCTTACATTCATTTTCTCTAGTTCCTCATCAAATATTCATGCTTCCATCTATCTTATCTGGCTTCTGTCCCAACATCTCCACTGACACAGTTTTTATTAGAAACAACAATGATCTAAAAAAAAAAAAAGAAACAACAATGATCTATGCATTGCAAAATCCAATAGACACCTTCTTCTTTATTGACCTCTCAGCTGTATTTGATATACTTGGTACTCCTTTCTTAACGAAAATATTTCCATTTTCTACTTTTTGATATTTTGCTCTTCGGGATTTTTTTCTTATCTTACTGACTATTTCTTCTACATTTCCTTCACAGTCAACTCCTCCATCCAATGTCTTAGTGCTGCAGTTCTTCAGGGATTAAAACTGAGTCATTTTCCTTTATCTATACATTCTTTCTCCATATCTTCCCTTGTTTAAACATTGCTAGTGTGTTAACAATGTTGAAATTATATTTCCAGAACAGACTTCTCCTCTGAGATTCTGTCTCATATGAAAAACTCCCTCTTAACATCTCCAGTGACTTTTTGGCTTACCTCATAACTGCTTCTCTACTGTCTTTCCTATTACTATAAATGGTTGCATTTTTTCAAGCAAAAGACTGTGGAGTCATTTTCTTCCTTTAGCATAACATCCAGTAAATCAACAAATCTTTTCAGGAATAGTCTGCTGCTATCACCTTAGTCCAAGCCACATCTCTCACACTAACTCCAGCAATAGCTAACTAACTGGACTGACCATTTTTGCTTTTGCCTTTCTACAACCTATTCACTCTCCATTCAAAGCAGTCCTTTAAGAACATGTATCTCCCTCTGATAGCAAGCCTTCAAATGGCTTTCCATTACATTTTAAATACTTGTCTTCTTCATTTCATGCCATGGCTGGCCTTTCCCACTCTGCTCTAGTCACACTGGACTTTTTTCCATGCCTAGAATGCCCAAAGCTTTTTGATTTATGTTACCTTCTCTTTGGACCATTCTTTCTCCAGCCTTCATATAACTGGTCTTGCCCATCTCTTTGCTTAAGAATTACCTTCAGAGGGAAGGTTTCCTTGTCCATGCTTTCCTAAGTAGACTCCTGGGGGTATTCTCTACCACAAAACCCCATTGTTTATTATCTTTCTACTCTATCAGCCATGGGAGATATGCTATCCAGAAGGAACTATGACATTTGGTTGAGGAATGCAGCCTCTGCCCCAACCAAGGCTGATAGAAGGGAGCAGGTGAATAAATACCTCAACCTCACTCCTCATGCTCCTGATCTCTTGCTTGTTTCTCTTGATGATCAGAACCAGAGGGCAAAAGAAGCTAAATAATGCAGTCAGTAGGGGCTGGCCTTCTGCAAAATATAGCAGACAAAGGAGGGCTGAGGGGCAAATGAACCTATGGGGCAAATGAAGACAAAATTTAAACTCATTGTGATACACTCTGATGTTATCAATTTCTTTAATAGCTTTGTTGGGATATAATTGGTAAATAATAAACTACACATATTTGAAGTGTAAATTTTGATAAGTTTTGACATATGTTTACACCTGTAGAGCCATCAGCGCAATCAAGACAATGAAAACATCCAACATACTCATCTCTTCAACAAATGCTGTTGGGAAACTGGACAGCCACATGCAGAAGAATGAAACTGGACCACTTTCTTACACTGTACATAAAAAAAACTCAAAATGGATGAAAGACCTAAATGTGAGACAGGAATCCATCGAAATCCTAGAGGAGAACGCAGGCAGCAGCCTCTTTGACTTAGGTCACAGTAAATTCTTGCTAGACACATTTCCAAAGTCAAAAGAACCAAAAGCAAAATGAACTATTGGGAATTCATCAAGATAAAAAGCTTCTGCACTCAAAAGAAATAGTCAACAAAACTAAAAGGCAACCTATAGAATGGGAGAAGATATTTGCAATGTCTTATTAGATAAAGGACAAGTATGCAAAAATCTGTAAAGAACTTCTCAAACTCAGCACCCAAAAAACAAACAGACAAAAAATCCAGTCAAGAAATGGTCAGATGACATGAACAGACATTTCTCCAAAGAAGACATACAAATGGCCAACAGACACATGAAAAAATGCTCAACATCATTTGGCATCAGGGAAATACAAATCAAAACCACAATGAGATACGACCTCACCCCAGTAGGAATAACTAAAATGAACAACTCAGAAAACAACAGATGTTGGTGAGCATGCAGAGGAAGAGAAACCCTCTTACACTGTTGGTGGGAATGCAAACTGGTACAGCCACTCCGGAAAACAGTGTGGAGTTTCCTCAAAAATTTAAAAATAGAGCCACCATATGACCCAGCAATTGCACTACCAGGTATTTATCCTAAAGATACAAACATGGTGATTCAAAGGGGCACATGCACCCTAATGTCCACAGTAGCCAAACTATGGAAAGAGTCCAGATGTCCACCAACAGATAAATGGATAAAGAAGATGTGGTATGTATGTGTATATATATACACACACACACACACACACACACACATATACATATAATGGAATACTACTCAGCCATCAAAAAGAATGAAATCTTGTCACTTACAACATGGGTAGAACTACAGGGTATTATGCTAATTGAAATAAGCCAGAAAAAGACAAATACTTATGATTTCACTCATATGTGGAATTTAAGAAACAAAACAGATAAACATAGGAGAAGGGAAGAAAAAATAAAACAAAGAGGAGGCAAACCATTAGAGACTCCTTAACAATAGGGAAAAAGTGAGGGTTGCTGGAGGGGAGGTGGGTAGGGGGATGGTATAACTGGATGGATGGGCATTAAGGAGGGCACTTGATGTAATGAGCACTGGGTGTTATATGTAACTGATGAATCACTAAATTCTACCCCCGAAACAAATAATACAATATATGTTAACTAAATTGAATTTAAATAAAGAATTTAAAAAATATATCCAACATACTCACATTCCTTTGTTAAACCTTGCTCTCCTTTTTTCCCTCCCCCACCCATAGATAACCACTAATTCTTTCTTCCACTATAGATTAGTTTTCATTGTCTAGATTTTTATAAATATAAAATCATAAAGTATGCATTTTTTGGTCTGGCTTCTTTCACTAATTTTGTATTATTCTGATATTGTTGTTGTACTTGTCAACAGTTCATTTTTTTTTGTTGTTGTTGAGTAGGATTTCATTATATGGATATACCACAATTTGTTTATCTATTAACATGTTGGTATGCATTTGGATTGTTTCCAATTTGAATCTATTACAAATAAATGTTATTTTATTTGGTTTTCCATTTTTAGTTTGGTCATGGCCCTCTTAAACTGAATGCACAGCTATTAATTGAGCATAAGCCTCTGATTAAAAAACAGTGCCTTGAAACTTGGAATGTATATATCAAGCATATCAAAGAGAAGAGGCAAGAATAATGGAAGCTTCTTCCTGCTACATCAGAGTACCTCATTCCATATAGATCCACCTCTCTACAATCCCAATGTTAATAGTTCACTTTTAACACTCCTGCTAATTAATTATTAATTCTTAAGACGGCATTTGTGGAGGTCAACAGAGATCGAGAATGAGGGCCACCTGGCTGGCTCATGACTCTTGATCTTGGCGTTTTGATTTTGAGAGCACCACATTGGCTGTAGAGATTACTTAAAAATAAAATCTTAAAAAAAAAAGAACAAGAATGAACATGGAAAAATGGGGTTGGGGATAATAATGATTAGGGGCAGGAGAGAGACTAGAGATTATAGAAGGAGAAAAGGTGTAGATGAAAGAAATTGATAGGACACAAAGGACCAAATTTACCTGCGTGCCAATTTCACCTAAATCATCTCCCTCGACCTTTTCACATATGTGACATAAGTCCCACCTATTTTCCTAGATTTCTTAGTTTCCATCAATTAGTCTACTTTTGGTTTCTCAGCATAGATTTAAAAGGCAATTTTTCATTATATTACTGTTTTCAAAAAATACCACTCAGAGTAAAAAAAAAATTAATCAGTATGAAATAGAATTGTAGCAGATGGTATTAGGTTCAACAATGTATGACAGATATCTCACAATAGCAATGGCTTAAACAAGATAAAGTTTTATTTTTCTTACAAATGCAATGTCTGAAGTAGGCAGTCCAGAGTTAATACAGTAGCTGCATGGTGTCAGGGAACCCAGTCCCTTACTTTTGTTTACAGAGGTAATTAGCATTTGGTTAACTTTCTGTGCATATGCAGACATATAAGGATTTTTGTGTGTTTGTGTTTTCACATGCACACACATACACAAAGTATGGTGTGGCGATATACTCTACACAGTATTTAGCACTTCACTTTTTACTCAGTAGCTCCAAATGAGCACAGATTAATTCATCTCATTATTTTTAAACCAGACACACACACACACACACACACACACACACACACACACACACATCTTTTTCCTTTTAATCAGACATATACGTGATCACCTTCTTCTTAGAATCAATATTCCTTTGACCTCGAGATACCTGTAATCCCTTACTAATGTTTTCATGGCTAGCCAGAGTTCCAGCCTGTGACAAAAGTAGCCTCCATAAGACCCACTAGTTCCTGAAATGCCTAAGGAAGTTTTGCTTATAGAAAAATCAGTAAACATCAGTCTGTTAAAGAGAAGAAAGTTGAAGAAGTAAAATGAAAGTTATTAACCACCTTACAAACTGACAGTATTTTGCACACGTGTTGCCTCCTTTAACAATCATAGCATTTCTATGAAGTATTATTATTTCCATTTTGGAGATAAGTTAAAAACCTCCAACATGACTTTTTTGGATACGTTTTTATTGAAAGATAACATACATATAGAAATACGAACAAATAATTGGTGGACAATCCAGTGAATGCTGACATGCCCATATCTAGGTGTTGAACATTATCAGCACCCCCAATATCCTCACTCTTGCCCTCTCATGGTCAATAGAGAGGTTTGGTCTAGCAACATAAGTCATGAGACTGGATGAAATCATTAAGAAAGTGGCCACCGTGGTAGGAGAGAAAATATTTGGGTAAAGAGTTCCCAGTTGGCAGCGAAAAAAGTCTCATGCATGCACTACCTGTGAGCACCGTGTTACAATCAGAATAGGTTTTAGTGGGCAAAATCTCACTAAACAAGAAGTAGCAAAGCACACTGGGGTCCCCTGAGCTCTTATCTCCACAGACAAGAGACTCCAGGAGAAAAACACCATCGTTCTAATGTGCTGTGTATGTATAAGAATAGGCAGCAATGTCTACATCACCATGTAACAATGAAAAAGCTTCCTTCTTGAAAAAGTGACTCTCCTAGAAAGTCCACTCTGGGGCTTAGCAGCTAGTATCTGCCAGTTTTTTTATTGAGCTAATTCAGTCTCACTAAGCTACTCGAAGGGAAGAACAAATGAGTCTCCAAAACCATCTGTATGTCTCTGATTGCCTAATAAAGAAGCAATATCTAGGAGTTGAAATCTCCCAATTATTTCAAATACTGCTCATAGGTTAAGTAAGATGAAGACTAAGAATTGACCATTGGATTTAGCAATGGAAGTTCATTGATCACCTAGGCAAAGCCAGTATTAATGGAGTGGTGGAAGAAATGACTGAGTGGAGTGAGATTAAGAGCAGGTTGAGAAGAAGAATTGGAAATAGTGAGTATAAGTTAACTCTTTCAAGGAGTTTTGCTGTCAAAGGCAGATAAATATAATTGAGTAATAGCGGGGAGGGGAAGTGGGATCAAGAACAGTTCTTCTTTTTCTTTTTCTCTCTTTCTCTCTTTTTTTTTTTTTAAGAGAGAGAGCTGGGGGAGGGGGAAAGGCAGAGGGAGAGAGAAAATCTTGCAGGCTCCTTGCCCAGTGTGGAACCTGATGCGGGGCTCAACCTCACTACCCTGAGATTGTGACCTGAGCCGAAATCGAGTCAGATGCTTAACTACTGAGCCACCCAGGCACCCCCAGTTTTTCTTCTTAATATAAAGATTATGAAAATATATCTGCCTACTTACAAGAATGACTCAGGAGAAAACAAAAGTCGATAGTAGGAGAGAAGGGAGACAGTAATGTTCTGAGTGAGATGACACAGAAATTTGTGCATAAGAAAGAAGTCTGGATTTAGTAGGAGTGAAAAAAACGGACCCATCCTAACAGATATATGTGACTAGGTGCTAGAAGGTAGTGGTGGTAGAGGGCAGGTCTGTGGAATCACTCCTTTGATGACTTCAAGTTTCTTAGTGAACTAAGAAACAATGTCAAAAACCAGCCAAAAACGAAGGTGAAGAAGAGGCGTGGCAGGTTTAGGGGGGATTAATGAATATGAAATAATCATTTGAAATTATACGTCTTTTATATGATGGGTAAGTCATTCTAAATGGGCTCAGAATGGGAGGATCGCAGCGTTAGTCAGAAAATTAAGGAGCTAAAAACTTAAGCATTATTCGCCGAGAAAAATATGGGCATGCCTGAACTCACTGCTCTCACAAAACCCAAATTCTGACAGTTATCTTCCATGACTTAACATCAAGACATTGAGTTACATGTTTGCTGTATTTGACTTTTATTACAGCATTTCACTTTGGGACTGAGAACCATAAACCAACTTCCTTTTAGACTCTTGACATTTTGCTATTAGTTACTGTTTAACAAGAGCCATATCAGCTGTGTGGCACCTCCAGGGAAGGGGTGGGTATTTGTGTTTCTGGCAAGAGAGAAAAATAAATATTTTTAGCTTGCTTCTTCCATTTCCTTTTGTTAATTCTTTCTTTCAACTAGGAAGAAAAATGTATGTTTCTCTGCTTCGTTTTGGTGACAGTGTATCAAAAGGAGACCATCCACATAAACTGAGATAGCTCCATTTTGTTTTACTGGCCCATTTGCCATATTAAAATCTGGGTTATCTCCCCTCATGGGGAAAAGAAAAGGAAATTACATTTTCAGGTCTGTTTTAATGTATCCAAAAAAGAAGGAGCAATTTCATTTTGTTCCTGAAGAACATGAAAGCTTCTCTTCCAGCTGCTACTGTTAAAAAAAAAAAAATAGGAAAGGAAGACTGAGATTTACAGACTTATTTCATTTTGATCATTCAATATGTTTTCAATAAGCTGCACAATTTGATTTTTAAACAAATAATAAAAATGCAATGGCAGGTCCATTGGGCAAAATTTTTGGCTTTAACTTGAAGCAGATGATAAAAAATAACAGATGGAGGGAGAAGGCGTGAAAAGAGTAATTTTATAAAGTAAATCCTGGGCTCAGTATTTTTTAGGACTCTCAGTGCTTTGCTGAGTTAAATACTGACCTCACTCTTCAGTACTCCTATTGCTTGTCTGATAATAGCAAGTGAGGATGAGCTGGTTATTCAACAGCAATCTATTACAGTCCAAAATGGCAGAAAATTCATACTAGGCTTCCAGCAGGATACAACAATGGGAGTAAATGAATGGAACTGAAGAGAACTCTGGGGAGTAAACTACATGATTGTGTCACAGTGCCACCTGGCCTATACAGTAATCGTCTGCCCAAATGGCATCAATTTGCTAATATAAACATGAAATTGACTATATTTTATATGGAAATTATGTATTTTCAAGTACAAGATAAATCTGAGATACCAGTCCTTCCAAGAGGACAATTTATATCATACTGCCTGTAGGAAGCTTTCCATTTGGATCACTCCCTAGTTATTGAAGAGCTTTGAAGTGGCCATTTCTAGATCCAAATGGCCTTTACCTCAGGTATTATAACTTACTAGCATTATCAGGCTAGAAACTTCAGGATGAGTGCAGGTAAGGAAATGCATGTATCACCCAAATACTATCGCTTCAACTAGAATTTATAATAAGGAACACTCATGTAAATTTTGTAGAATATAGGGCCTTTTGAAATTTTTGGGTGAATTCACTTGCATATTTAAACATGGTTTACAGCTATTCATTCATTGTCAATTACGATGTCTTGGTTTTGAGACTTATTCATGGCTTTTAACTTAATCACATTCTGCAATGGGAGCACAGGACACTCATTCATTAAAGCTATAAACACGTTTCTTTTCTTGCCATATATACTCTATTTTAAGGTAGAGGGAGGAATAAAACTTGAGAACATTTCAGAAGGCTCAGCACAGCCAATCAGCATGTGCCAAGTGCTTGTGCCCTACACTGTATATAATTTTTCTTAAAAAAAAATTTTTTTCTTTCAGATTATGTTTTGGTAGGAACTTATCCAGATTACCTCTAGAGTAAAGGAATGTGAGAACAAAAGTGACCCCTAGAGAGGCTCGAGGGCCTGAGGCCAACCTTCTTATTTTATAAACTCTGTTTTATAAACTCTCCCAGAGAAGTTAAGAGACTCAAGCAATGTTTTATTAATGTGGAGCATGGCCCCTGTCTTTAACTGGGTAGGACATTTGGGAATGAAGTACCACATGTATGTAAAAGCATAAGCTTGGAGTCAGAGTAAGCCACATTCAAATCCTTGTTAAACTGATAGCTAGCTATGTAACCTTGAGTAAGTCTCTCAACGTCTCTAAAACCCAGCTTCTGTGTCTTAGGTTGGAGATAATAAATAGCCTACCACATAAGGTCATAATGTGAATTATGTGAGCTAATCAGTGTAATAGGTCATCACACAGAGAAAATAATAAAATACCCCAGGAAATATATAAATTCATTATGCTAACATTCCTTATGGTATTGTAAAACATAGTGAATAAAATCTACTCTTAATAACTTAAAAATTAAATTTGAATAGAGTTTTATCTAGAAATATTTCAGGCTGTTTAAATTATATTTGTGAATCTCATTAGTTGCACAGGATATAATATTGAACCTGGGGGCACTTTCTATAGAAGACCAAGTGACTTTGAAAGGAGGTCTATGGAAGGTAAAAAGTAGATGATGCTATAAACTCATCTGCAGGGCCAATGAATGTATTATAGATACATTACATACATAACTGAAAATTTTAAGTAAACGAGCCCTCTTGATTTATCTTTTTTAATTAAATGGAACTGCATCTAATCATATTAAAATCAGATTTTGGCATCCTCAATGAATAGGTTATCACTTTAAGCGAGGCAAATGTAAGAAAAATCCAATATCATACTCATATTCTTGAGAATTTGATGGGTCCAGTTGTTAGATTTCAACATGTAAGAACTCTGAATCTGAACATCAAACATATGTTTGCAAAGTATTGCCAATGAGATGCCAATAAAGAGTTATGGCCAACTGGCTTTGATGCAACTCTTTTTGGCTGATAGGCAAATTGTACCTGGGTCAGAAAGAAAGTCACGTCCCTGAGGATTCTCTTATATATAGTATTCTAAACAGCAATAGCTCCATTGTTCAGCATAAGGGACCCCTTACTCAAGGCCTCCTTGTAAATAATCTAAAACACATCCAGACAGCAATGACTCTTGTTGGAGCAAGCTTTTAAGCAGCACTTAAAAGTTCTTCAAAAAAGTACGTAGGAGAACTTTTATCTCCATTGAAAGTTGGAGTCCACATAATTCAAATGCTATATCATTTCAAATTGAGAAGCAGAAGCCAAGACAGAATTAGATGTTAGAAGGATTTATTGTAGGAGACAACTGTGAACATGGGGAGAGGGAGCAGAATAGGCGAGGAGAGCATCACACCATGAAGCAGTTGGAACACCTGTCTAAGGAGAGGATGAAGGAAGGATGATCCTGTGGTCAGAGCCTCAGACTACAATGCAGCTCTGAGAGTCCCTCAGTCAGGTGGATGGGGAGCCCCAGGCACAGACTGCCCTTTAGTAGAGTCTGCTTGTGGGCAGAAATGGCCTAGCTCTAGTAGCCAGTCACTGGCTGGGAGCAGCCTGGAGGAAGCGTGACCTTGGAATGAACATTATGGCAGATTCGAAGGTGTGGCCGCTGGAGACTGTCTGCCAACCCCGGTAGCTGCATACAAAGTTCTCTGGAGGGGCGCCTGGGTGGCTCAAGTCAGGTAAGTGTCTGCCTTTGGCTCAGGTCGCGAAATCAGGGTCCTGGGATCGAGTCCTGCATCAGGCTCTCTCCTCAGCAGGAAGCCTGTTTCTTCCTCTGTCCCTGCCCCCTCCACCCCCTTGCGTTCTCTCTCTCTCTCTCTCTCTCACACAGACACACACAGAGTCATTAAAGTCCTCTGGAAGGGAAATCTGAGCACCACCACAGCTGCAATAGATGTCTTTCTAAGATAATTCCCACAGCATTCTCTAACTGGGCTCCTTTAAAAGACAAGAGGGTCTTTAAGGATGGTTGAAATAATGAAATGCAGTTTACTCTAGATAGTATTACATACAATGAGATACAGACAATCACTGGGGCTCAGAAGCATGGCTTAGGTCATTGACTTTATTGCATAAGATCAGATTTCCTTCTTTACTCTTTCTTGGCCCAGGTCTCCTTCATTCCCTCCATCTCAGTTCCATGCAGTTCTACGTTGAAATGGCTTTTCCATCAAATAATTGACTCTATTACCAATAACGCTACAAAAAAGATCAGTCTCCGGGGCACAGAGTTCTTATTTCATGAATTCTGACTTTGTCCATCATTTCAATAATTTGATGACTGTTCCTGATTTCGCAAAACTTAAAAAGGATTCTTCTGCCTTCTTTGACAATGATCATTATGTGGGAATGATGACAGCATCTGACCGAGTTCTGTTCTGAGCTACTTCTGTTTTACCCAGAGAAGGTAAGGTGGTGGGCAGGAGTGTGGGTTTTATGTTCCTGGTCTTTGGGGGCAAAGTAACTGCAGGGATTGGGTCTGAGAGGCAAGAGACTATAGTCATTACGCTTTGCTTCTGGCTAACACGACTGAACCTCTCACTGCAACAAGCAGAGGTATTCCTATCAATTCATAACAACTAAATATAAACGACACCAGCACCACCCCCCACTTTCTGGCCAGCCCAGCCTCCTTTCCGGCATGTCTAGAATTTATATTTGTAAAAGAACCATCTCAAGCTTCCAACTAAAACCTTTTCATTTACGGTAGAAATTGTAGGATAACAAACCACATCACCCACGAAGCATTCAAGAGAAAAGCTATTGTGTCTGGTTTGACTTCAGAGGGAGCAACACTCACAGTTTGTCCTTGGTAAATCCTGTGCCTGGATAAATGAACAAAGTACGGATTACCTCCTGAGCTAAACTTTTTATTGTGATAGCATAATCCAACCTTAACCTAAAGTGTGCCAAAAATTCTGACAACTGTTCCATGAGAAAGAATGCACAACTCCTCCCTGACTTTTGCTGAGAAAATAATCTGCCAAGCACGGGGTTGGGTGCCAGCATTCAGAAGAAAGAAAAGAAACTGATCTCTAGTAGGAGCTGGAATAATGACCAGACTTACTCCCCTTGAGCTCTTCCTTCCCTCAAAGTATACGAACCGGTCGAATCTCTATGAACCCAAGGGAGTCCTTATGGGAATTTTAAACACAACTATCATTCCGTGATTCATTTTTGCTTAAGGGTATTAGGCCATCTCAAGAAAGCTGGTTTAGTAACAATGCCAAATTTTAATGTAAACATTTCTTATTGAAAGAAAAGCTCTCTAATCTATTGCTTTGTGTGGCTAATGGAAGCGAGCTTTCATCCTCACTTTGCTTCAGAGGTTTATTCCAATATGTGGACTACACAGCTTGACCACAGTACCTGTTTCTTAAACCAAAAGCATATGTACTACTTTCATCTTTATGAAAATCATTGCCCTTTCAAAAAAGTCATTGCTTTTTAAAAAAATTACAGAACTTGTCTTTGCTCACTGAAAAAAAATCTAATAAAACAAAACTATATAAGGCATGAATTTGTGAAAGTTTTACATACTCATTGGGAAAAAAATTCACACAGCCCACAGAACGATATGGAATAAAGAGTGAACATTCACCTTTCCCCACTTGTACCTTCCCCTGTTTCTACCCCTAGGGGTAACCAGATTTTTTACTCTGCATTTTTACATTACATTACTTCAGCTGTTTTTTTTTTTTCCCATAACTATTTTTATTTAATCACTGCCAGCAGCCCATATCAGTGATGACTGGTCTATCTCATTGTTTATGTAGTTGCAAAGCACTCCATCGCATGAACTCTTTATTTAACTGGTCCATATTAAGGAACATTTTGTCATCCAGTTACCTCTATTACATTAAAGATGAAACAAATATCATTGTCCATATGTTTTTGTACTGGGTAAATGTACTGTAGGATGATCCCAGAAGTAGAATTGATAGTTCTACGAACATGTGAAATTTAAATTTTGATACGTATTATCAAATTGCTGTTTACAAATGTTATGAACCATACAATACCATCATTATATGGGGGTGTCCCTCTCCCCATGTGCTTGCTCTCACAACCTTTTTGACATACTAGTTTCCCATTTGAAAACCTCTGAAAACATTAGCAACTTCAGAGATACATTTCCAAATACGGACATGTGATTTCATTTATTCCAGTGTTCTATGGTGGAGCAGGATTTGGATGTGTACTTGATATACCAGAACCCGAGGGATGAAATAAGGGAACCTGCTAGTGGAACTGTGCGTCAGCCACTAAGAGTAGTTGCTTCCCATCAGGTGGTCCCCAAACTGGTAGGAATTCAAATGGTGGTGGAGATGCCCAAGCTACCTTCAAGATTTCCATCTTGCAACTTTTCAAGATTGAGTATGATGCAGTGAAAAGTGAAGTCAGTTAGAACTGAGATCAAATCTCTACTCTCATTCTGCCTAGGTAAATGCTCTGAGCCTTCGTTTCCTCAAATAAAAAGCGGTGGTGCTTTGTCCTATCTCGTAAGAGTTAACCATGTAAGACAGAAACAATATATCATTTTTTAAAAGTTAAAAGACAAAGAATGCAGAATTATTTTTAACTTGCTTTCATTCAGTAATTTAGCAAAATTTTGTGAGTTTGTCTATAAATATACACCTCTAAAACTGGAATCTCTGGCCAAAAGGATACATGCATTTAAAATTTTATAGATATGCCAAATTGTCCTGAAAATAGATTTTATTCTCAGTTGACATTTAACAAGAGTGTCTTTGTCCCCACATCCTGACCAATAATGTATGCTATTAACATGTTCTATCTCTTCCAATCTGATAGACTAAAAAAGGTTTATTGTTTTGATTTACATTTTCTTGGCAGTGAATGAATTTGAGCATCTTTTCATATGTTTATAATACTTTATTTTTATTTTTCTGTGAATTGTCTCTTCTTAACCATCTTTGAAATGTTGATTTTACTATTGGGTTGTTTGTTTTTTTATTAAATCAGTTTTTAAGATCTCCTTTTATGTTAATGAAATTTTTTTCTGTTTTATCTGTCGCAAATAATTTTTCATTATATATCTTTTTGTGTTGTTTGATTTTTTTTTTTACCATGGAGTTATGTTTCAAAATTAAAGCAAGGTTCTAGAATATATATGTATATACATATAGTATTATGATATATTTACGTCTAAATCTATGTATAGTCACTTTCTTCTAATGCAAAATATACACTATCCATAGTAAAGCCAGATAGAAAACATAAAACACCAAATTCCTCCCCATTGAATGAAACTATGTTTTTTTTTTTTAAGATTTTATTTATTTACCTGAGAGAGAGAGAGAAAGTGAGAGAGAGCACGAGAGAGAAGAAGGTCAGAGGGAGAAGCAGACTCTCCACAAGCTGGGAGCCTGATGCAGGACTCGATCCCAGGACTCCGGGATCATGACCTAAGCCGAAGGCAGTTGCTTAACCAACTGAGCCACCCAGGTACCCTGAATGACTATGTTAACTCAATGTTATCTTATTGTGATCAGAAGCTTAATTTTGTATTTGTATGGGTAGATTAATAAAAATGGGAATAAATGAACTTAGTATTTGACATAAAATCTCCTTCAAAATGTGGAATTGTTGGGGAAAAACATAAACGAAACAGGTAATTTGTTTTAAAAATGTATAACCACTTAATTAGTCCCTATGAAAACATAAATAGCTTCTAGTAACTTACTTTGTTGCTCATCTCAAAAAAACATTTGAATCTTGACAAGACCACTCTACAAACTAAGCCTTGATCAAAAGAAGGGATTTTAAAATTGAAGTTTCATGCTCAGAAAGATACATTTGGAGCAGAGCAGCATGAGAGAATAGTGGGGAATTTTATCAGAGAAACTTCGATAACCACAAATTTTGGGCTGCTGATTCTACCAGTCCTATCGTGGACACTTAAAATAATTTAAAGTCACTAAGGCTGTTTATTTCTGCAAACTTATTTTCAGATAGTGATCTCAAGGGGTAAAAACAGGCTCTAGGTGGTGTTTTGACGGTTTGCAGTTTGAAATCAACATTCATCATGTATAAAGCATGTAAATGTGGTTAGAATTGTTTATTAACTCTTCTGTGAGTCATAAGCATAAATGAAATCATCGACATATTTCTAGTAAACTTAATAAGCCCCCAGATAAGGCAGTAGTTAGGTCAACCTTTCACTTCGAATAATCCCGGGAAAGCTGGGAATTGTAAATAAATCTCAGATATCGTGCTCATTTTGGGTTTTGTTTATCTGCATGGATTTTGCTTAAACCCTAAGAACACAGAGTTCCACAGACTCTTTAAGATTTTCATGAACTATAAGTTCAATTAAAATTTTAAATACCAATGTTCTCAAATCTAAGATATTAGTAAATTAAAATAACTTTTGAACCAAACTTTCTGTGGTTACTATGAACTAAACACTTTGTTTCTTAAAATTAAATGTTACCAATGGCTTTGAATTGAAAAGAAGTTAAAAGTGAATGTGAGATTGCCTCTAATTTCTGGCAGCATTTTCCCATCTGGGTATATCTCCACATGAATTTTCAGAAGGAGAGAAAGTCCCCTGATCTCATCTTATACAATGTCACCAATATATCATTGAGTCCTCCACATCAAATCCACGTAAGATTACCTCCAGGAACAACTTCTTGAATGTATTGGTTTTAGAAGATGCTCTTCCAAACAATGCTTGGCTTTCACCTGTGGGCACTGTACATCTTGAAGATAGTTTTTTTTTTAAAGATTGTATTTATTTATTTGACAGAGAGATCACAAGTAGGCAGAGAGGCAGGCAGAGAACGAGGGGAGGAAGCAGGCTCCCTGCTGAGCAGAGAGCCCGATGCGGGGCTCGATCCCAGGATCCTGAGACCATGACCTGAGCCTAAGGCAGAGGCTTTAACCCACTGAGCCACCTAGGCGCCCCAAGATATTTTTTTATTTGTTATAATTTTTCTCTTATTTCTTATAGCTACCAAGAAGCTCAGAGTCAATATCGTGGCTGACTTCTGGCAAATGAACAGGACATTACGATATGCTCTCTAAGGCTAACTATCCCTGCCTGTTATCTTAGTTTTATTCCCTTTTCTTTCCTTTTCCATTTTCTCATTTGTTTTATTTTATTCACTTTTTGGCTTATATATTTCTTCACAATCCATCTCAAGTCCTCCTTTAGAAGAAGGGGGCTAGAAAAACATTAAATAGGTAAACAAGGCAAATGAATGATAAAACATAAGAAGGCATATAGACAGATTTAAAAACTGTGACATCATATGTTGGTTTAGAAAATTATCAAAGTCTACAGAAATAAAGTGATTATTATACATCCACTGCTTTTGTTTATCCATGCTCTTTAGTACATAAAAAATAATTAGTGGTGGTACCTCATATCACATTATATCATGTATATATTTCTAGAAAGTTGCTTGTGAATCAAATTACATAAAGAAAATTATATATTTAACTTACTAGAGGAAATTGCCATTCAAGCACTTCATAAGACACAGAATTTTAGTTTTAAATGAGTACTCAACTTCTGATTTGGATGAGGTTTTTTTGTTATGCAGATTCAGGTTCCCTGATTTCAAAGAAAAGTAGAGTGTAAAAGTATAAAAAAACTTGTTCTTTCATGCCTCCCACCTACCTCCCACTTTCTAAAAATTTTCACTGTTTAGAAGAAACCACAGTTAATAATTTAATGTAATTTTTCCAAATAACTAAAAGAAAATTCAGGTTATTATATATAGAGAATGGATAAGAATTAAACAGACACTTCCAAAAGAGGAGGACCAAATGACATGAATGAAAAGATGCTCAGTTTCCTTAGACACCAAGAAAATACTCAGAATAAATCGAAATATAGTACTCATCCACAGGCCTCACAATGGCTGAAACAAAAACAGGTGAAAAGCATGAAGTGCTGGCAAGGATGTGAACAATCACCCTCATACTGTGCTGGCAGAAGCGCAAATTCCTACAGCCACTTTGAACACTGTTTGGTTGTAGGCACCCAGCAGAGATGTGCACAAATGTTCACCAAAAGATACATACCAGAGAATCCATAGGAAAACTATTCATAATAACTAAAAATTGCCATCTACCCAAATGCCCATAAATTCTAGCATTTCTACTACCAGGTTGTTGGTGTCTTCTGGATATATATTTCAAATATATAATATATTGTTTTCCTTTTAGCTTGATTTATAATATTGAGCATCAAAAGGCCTTAAGAAATGAAATTCAACTTTTTAAGCAAGTATTTGCTAAGTACTTAGTGTATGCTGCATTCTGCATTGGGCTCCTCAACTAGACGTTCTTTCCAAGATGCCCTTAGACCGATGCCTCCTCTGAAGAAACGTACATGCAGCTAAATGAAACCAAATAATAAGTACCATGCTCAGGCCTATGCAAGAGAGGTCCTGGCACCGGCTCTCTTGCAGCCAAGTCCTAATTCACAAGACAAGGAACCTCTGGGCGAATGAGCCAGGCCCACCCATGGGCTGTGCTTTCTCTTTAGGCTATCCTCTGGATAGCTCAGACTTTGGAGTTCCCAGCCTAAACGCCCTGAAGCCCTGAAGTTGGAGACAGAGACGTTAGTTAGAGCTTAGACACGTGAGCTGGGGTTCTACACGCACGTAGAGGAGACCCTCTCTGTGTGGAGGGGAGAGCCACAAGCAGAAAGAGAAGTGAGGAGGACGGACCCTGAGGATCCAGCTGGTCTCACTGCATCACCACTTGCTGGTGCAGAACTCTGAGAAACCTAGATTCAAACCCCTCCTTCCAGGTCCTTGGGAAGGTACATTTCTCAAGGTGAGAACATAGAACATACTGTATCCAACAATTTGCTAGTTTGACCATCACTTTTAAATATTTAGGCCTATGCTATATGAGCTTCATTTATCTCCTGGTTCTGGCCCCCACAGGTGTTAGAGGTGAACCCGCATGGAATGGTATTAAAAATGCAATCGACTGCTGATCTCTGTCCCCCTCCTGACCCTCTCCATTAGTTTGGTTCCCGGAAATTTGAGGAAATTTTAAAGTTTTTGCCTCAGACAGATGCTTGTGGTCTGGTGGTGTAAAAACAAACAGACGGTTGCCAGAAGGGAGGTGGGTGCGGGGATGGGTAGAAAAGATGAAGGAGATTAAGTGTACACTTACTGTGACGAACGCTGGGTGATGTATAGAATTGCTGAGTCACTACATGGTACATCTGAAACTAATAAAACACTGCATGTTAATTATACAGGAATTAAGATAAAACATACACACACACACACACACACACACACACACACACACAAACACAAGATGGACAAGATGTAGCTGTGGCTACCTGGAGGGCCAGTAGAGGAGTCCAAGGAATGGACTCATTCCAGAAAGGCTCTGGGCTCCCATCCAAACCTACATCTACCTAATTGTACGCTTGGCCCAGTCCCTTTGCTTCGCTAAGCCAGATTCCTCACTGATAAACAGAAAATAATTGCACTTTCTTCACAGAACTGCTGTGAAGAAAACTTGACATAATTTGTGTGAATGTTCCTAGAATACAGTGTTAGGAAAACCTATGATAAACAAATTTTATGAAGCAAATGTAATTTCAACAGACATTCTGATCTATTATTTGTCTACTATAGTTGAGACCTGTTTTACTTAGTTCTCAAATTCTTTTATTAAAGATACCATGCTTTCCTGTGGTAAGATGTCTCAACCTTACACTTGGTTCAGCAAGTGTTAGAGAGGCCCAGGGACCTTGACAAAAGTACTTTACCCTGCAAGCCCTCTCTCTCCTCAATACAGTTCTTGCTCTACCCAAGGGTTTTTCCAGCAGGAATCCTCCTTGAATTCCCTCACCTGACCTCTCCTGGCTTCTCTGGGTAGACCCCAGGTAGGTAGGCCTCTTCTTTCATGTGTTCTTCCCCTTAGGTTTTCATGATGCTGTCAGAGAAGTCTGATTAGCAAACTCGATGGATAGTTCATTAAGTAATTGGAAATATTCTGTATGCCTAATTTCTATAAAGTTGCTAAGAGAAATTTTTTCATACCTCCTCAGATTCCTTTCACTCATATGCTTTTTTGCTTTTATATTTCTACCTCTTCTAAAAATGAAAAGGATAGAAGCAAAGAACAAAATAATATGTGAAGACAAAAGTAGGAAAGGATTGAGTGTGAAGGGAAAGAGGAGATGGAAATGCCGAATCAAGGAAAGGTTGCTAAATTCACTTCCTTAGAGAGTAAACTGAGTGATGAAGTTGGGTCAGCGCTGGGGTTCCCACCGCATCTGCCAAACTCCAGGGCTCCTGCCATTTCCATTCCTCCAGAGGACTGAGGTGGAAGCTCATGGTTCTCTATCTTGTGGTGTCCATCAGGGGTTCGAATTTGATAATGCAAACAGCAATTTATAAAGAATTTTGATGAACCAGAGCACACACTAAGGGGAGGACCAGGATGATGTTGGTTATGGAAACCACATCACCTGAGAGGTATTGAAAAGACTTGTGCGCTTGGCCTGGGGAAGCAGTAACTTACAATGAGACATGGGAAAGTGCGTCTCATTAAAAAAAAAAAAATTTAAATGTCGAATTTTGTCCCTATGAGTTCTAGAGATAGAATCAGGTATAAATAATAAGTATCAGAGTCTGGCTAAAGTACTTTTAATGAATAGCGTAGTCATAAAATGGAATGTTCCTGCTTCCCAGTAAGGGAGGTAGTGGATTATTCATCAACATAATTATCCAGACAGAAGCTAGAGGACTTTCTATCACATGTTTTTTAAAAACAAGATTTTGTATTCGATGAAAGGAGGGAAATAATCTCAAAAAATAGTTTTTATTTTTTAAATCTGTACACTTAAATGATTTAAATTTGAACATTCACTCATGAGTCCCTATAGGTACACTGGGTGTCATGGATCATTTTGAATTTTACTCTGATTTAAATGGAGAATCATTGGAAAGTTTTGAGCAGAGGAATGCCCTGATATGACTTAGTCGAAAAAGAATTTCTTGGGGCACCTGGGGGGTGCGGTCGGTTGAGCACCTGACTCTTGGTTTCAGCTCAGGTCATTGGTCTCAGGGATATGAGATCCGGGCCCGCATTGGGCTCTGTGCTCATCATGGAGTCTACTTGAGATTCTCGCTCCCTCTCCCTCTGCACCTCCTGTTACTGCTCTCTCTCTATCTAAAAGAAATAAAATAAATATTAAGAAAAAATTTCTCTGGTAAGTGAGTTTGCACAGGACTCTGGGTTGGTGAGGGGGCGGGGGAGGGTGTTGATATAGGAGACCAGTGGAGTTGGGAGACCACAGGAGTCATCGACATGAGAGACTATGGTGGTGATGGTCATGGAGGGATTCATAAGAAGTGAACAGATTCTGAATGTGGCAGTTAGGAGCTCGGTATAGAGATCTGAGTTTGAGATAGAAATGTAGGTGGTATAAATTTGCATTTAATTTGGCTAAACATTTATTGGGCCTCTACCATTTGCTGGGCACTAACCTAGACATTTTAGGCACAAATACTAAGAATATACAGTATCTCCTTCACGGTTCTCGTAACTAATGG
>CM052895.1:104550829-104587102 GCA_028534135.1 Potos flavus | reverse complement strand
CTTATGGCTTGTCTCCTTCCTGATCCCCTCTTGTTTCATTTCTCTCTCCCACCCCCCACAACCCCCAACCTTGCTTCTCGAATTCTTCATATCAGAGAGATCATATGATAATTGTCTTTCTCTGATTGACTTACTTCACTTAGCATAATACCCTCCAGGGTTCCATAAGGTTTCATATTAGCCGATGTGTCTTCTCCTGCACTGTCTGTGCACGCGGACTTTTTTTTTTTTTTTTTTTTTACCAAAGATGGAGCAGGAGCCAAAGCAATCAGTCTACATTTTCCAATCTTAGGGAATGAAGGCTACTGCTGAACCCAGAAGAAAAAAGAAGGCAATCCTTCTTTTATAGCATGGCCCTTAAATCATCTCAGGCCATGAACAATAGAACTTAGAAAATATTTTGTGAGTCCATCTGCCATCTCCTAGACTATATCAAAATTCTCTGGGCTGGAGGATGGGGGAAAGACGATGAGAAGGCAGAGAAAGGACATAAAGAGAGAATGTGGTGGTGCCAGAGTCTAACAGGCTAACTTGGAAGGTCATCTCAGACAAGAATGGAGTCAGCATTCCATTCAGTGCCTGGTCTCCACCCCTGTCACTATTGCCCTTTTGGCCAGTGTGGCGTGTTCTGACCACCCAGCTGGAGTTCTGCCTGCCTTTGCCCTAATCTTTCTCTGTGTGCGCAACTCCCATTTTAAAAACTCCAGAGACCAGGATGCACTCTTACCGCTCTAGCAAAGCCTGGAAGCCCAAAAATCAAGGGACTGGGGAAGGGTCTTAGGGAAAGAAAGCCTTCTTGTACTCAAGTGGGATGGAATAGGACCAGTTCAAAATCAACATCCACGGGATACCTGCCACGGTATAGGACAGTGATGATACACACTCCTTCTGAATCTTTCCTCTGGTCATTCTTTCTTTGCCTAGAACAGTTAGGTTGTTGAGCCACAGCTGAGACTCAAAAAGAACTCTAAGGAACAGAATTTTCCACTTCTTCGATTCCTTTAAAAATAGGAGTATCTCAGGATGCCTGGGTGGCTCAGTCAGTTAAGCATCTGCCTTGGGCTCAGGTCATGATTCTAGGGTCCTGGGATCGAGACCTGCACTGGGCTCCTTGCTGGGAGGGGAGCCTGCTTCTCCCTCTGCCTGCTGCTCCCCCTGCTCGTGCATGTGCTCTCTCTGAGAAAACAAATAAATAAAATCTTTTTTAAAAAATTAAAAAAATGGGAGTATCTTATGTGACATCTGCTGCCCCCCATCTTCAGCCCGTGTTCCTTCCTGACTCCTTGCCATGTACCACTCACATGTGCTCCTCTCCACACCCCGGGGATCTTTGATTCCAGGACTAAGAATCTTGGTTTCTTTAGATTATTGTTTAAACATTTGTCTCTGGTTATAAACTTGGCTTTGTGTCTGGGAGCTCTGTAATAACAATAATAAAAAAAAGTCATTTAGTAAGCCGAAACTGTTAGAAGCTGTTAGATAAATGGCATTACAACTGGCTGTCAGTAGTAAGGTAAATAGTAAAAAGATAGCTTGACTGGCTGCTCCTTTAGATCACAGACAACCTGGAACTGGACTTTTGTACTTTCTGCTGAGAAAAGCATGTGTTGCCTGGGAGTGTGAGGCTTTACCAGACGACCTGCTCCTGTACAACGATATTAACTTTCTGAAACACTCTGACCGCTTCTCCTCTCACTTTATTTCCCTGCAGTGGAATGAGGGGGACAGGCTCAGGTTTGACAGATGAGCTGTGTCCCGCTCAGGACAGTTAAAACGAGTTCCCTACGACACACACAGGGACAGTCCTCGGGCTGAGGCCTGTGTCCAGACACCCTGCACCCTTGCGGCCCGGCCTCGGGACGTAAAGTCTCTGCTCACATGCCTCGGGGTTTTGGCAAATTACTTCATCTCTCTCTGTTTTCTAACCTCTAAAACAAGATCCTCTCTACTTTTAACTATCTTTTCACCCAGGGAGCAAGAGTTGGGAAATCGGTTGCAGGTGGAGAGAGGCAATGTTCGGTTGGCTAATCACGCTTTCCAAGCTATCTGGCTCGCTTTTTCCCCCATCCCGGCAGAGAGCTAACTTCTCTTTGAGTGTTCCTTTCCATTTGTTGACTGCACTTAATGCTCTTTTAGGTCCTGCCTTCTTTTTGGGAACAGGGGTGGGCGGAGAGGAAGGAAGCGTCCTGCAACTACCAATACTTTCCTCTAGGAGGAGCCGCACAGCCCAGAAGAGAGTGACGCGCACCAACTCCAACTCCTTCGCGGGGAACGCTTCATCCCAGCTCCTCGGAATGCTTGGCCCCGCCGGCGCTCCGCGCCTCCGCAGCGGGTCTCGAACTGGTCGCGGCGAACTCCCGCTTCCCCTTGCCGCTGCAGCCCGGGTCGCGGGGGCGGCGGGCCCGGCCCGGCGTGACCCCTGGTGAGCGGCGGCCGCCGTTTCCCACCCATCCCCTCGCGTCCTCCCTTCCCGTTTCACCCCGCCCCCTCCTCCTCCCCAAGCCTGACAGCCCGCGAGCTGCCAAGCAGGGCGCAGCCATGGGAAGAGGAGGCGGTCTAGGGAGCGGCGGCGGCGGCGGCGGCAGCGGCGGCTGCTGGAGCGGCGGTGGCGGCGGCGGCTGCTGCTGAGCCGAGGCGGCGGCGGGGACCCCGGGCTGGGGCCGCGCAGGCCGGAGGCCCCCGCGCCCTCGGCCCCAGCGCGGAAGCGAACCCGCGCTCTCTATCCGAAGGCGAAACTCGGAGGTACTGGGGCGGGGGGGAGGGTCAAGGAGTCGGGCTCTTCTTTTCCCCCTTCTGTGCCTGGGGGCCTGGGAATGGACCAGTTGTTTGTGAAAGTGGGGGATCTGGCTTATGTATTTAACACGAATCTTTTTTTTTCCGGGGGATTTGGGAGTTGGCTGTGCTTCCCTCCTCCTCGCGAAGAAGTTGTTTTCTGCCAGTGGGTTGTTGTAACCCGACCCACGCCGTGGATGTGTGTGTGTGTGTGTGTGTGTGTGTGTGTGTGTGTACCTTGGTGGTGGGCGTCAGGGAGTTGGGGGCGACAGGAGAACCATCCCACGCTGGCGCCTGCTGTGACCAGTGTTTGCGGTGCCTGGAGGGGCTTCCTCTGAAGCCAGTATTGTTAAAGTCGTAAAAGTTTTGCGAGTGCTTCTCTTTGACATCGTCAGCCGGGCTGGGGCAGGAACTGCTGAGGCTGCCGCCGCCGAGCGGGGAGAGGTCCCTGGCGGCGCGACCGGAGGAGAGGGGAGGTGGTCCCGCTGTGCGCGTCGACAGCGCGCGCTCCTCCCCAAAGCGCACCGCCCTCCGCGCGTTTGTGCAGACTGCAGCCACGCTTTGGCACCGGCGGAGCTGGGGTCAGTACAGTCACGGCCACCGGTCCCCAGGAGCTGGAATGGGTAGACAGCGTGGCGAGCCGAGCACCCCTAGCCCCTGACACACTTGTGGTTATGAAATCGACCAGGCTCAAAGTTTTGACAGAACTGCCCGAGGCATGAGAGCTGCGGGTGAGTGGGGTAGCTGCGCGTCAGGGGAGAGGGTGCTAGCGGCGCGCACAAGGTACCGGGCAGGGTCGCCCACTCGCGGGTGCATGGGGGAGTCTATTTTGGGGCGAGTGCCTTATATATAACCCAAGTGGGGACGCCTACTCGCGCGTGGCTGCGGGAGTTGTTAACCTGGCTCTGGGTATGTGTGCTCTATGGGTGTACGTGCGCGCTGTGTGTGTGTGCGCGCGTGTGTGCGCCTGGGGAGGCGTGTCGGCGCCTGAGCCAGTAGGGTGTGCAGGGAGGCGGGGGGAGGAGGCCGGAGAGGTGCCGCCCGCCGGTTTGTGCAGCCAGGAGACCTTGGAAGGGACAGGGAAAGGTAACGGGAGGCCAGAGGGTTGGGAAGTCGCAGGAGTTCCTGCTTAGGATTTAAATACCACGGACTTTTAAAACACTAAACCCCTTGCCTTTGAGGAGCTGAGGGCTGGAGGTAGAGGTTCCTGGAACTGTCAGGAGACTTGCAAAGGAGGAGGACGGTTTTAAGACATGGGTGTATGTGTAGGTGCAGAACCCTGGAGGCCCAGACCCAAGTTGAAGCTGCAGATCTGAGATTCCCGGGGTGCCGCTGGGCACAGTCCAGAAACTAGATGGTCCCTGGAGTGTTTACCTTTAGAATCTCTGGCGTGTGTGCCTGGGAAGGCACTCACCTATCTTCATACATGTTGTGGCAGCTGTGCTGTGGGCAGTTGGTTTTCTAGGCTAGTTTCCACCTGGGTCGCCCTGCAAGTCCTTTTCTCCGGGGTGCCAAGGTATATAGACGTTGGAGGTAATTAGTGTGAAATATTTTCCAGAAATTAAAGTGCTGGATAGAAACAAAATAAAATGATTTAGTAGACAGGATTGTTGGTTCTGTCTTTTCTGTGGTTGGGGATTCTGTTTCCTTTTCAGAAAAGCTTGGTGTTCCCAGATTAGATTTCAAGGGGTCTCTGGTTATTTATAGTTTCTCTTCAGATGGAGTTCAGATGGAGCTGGAAGGATGTGTTTTCACCCAGAAACCCTTGGAAAACATTATTCGTAGTTTAAGCACGGCTCATTCTTTATCTCCTTCCACCCTTGTAAACTTTTTGATTCACATAAGTCTAAGGGAAGTTGGTGAGTCAACATTCAGTTTTTCATTTGGAGTAAATATATCACAGTGAAATTATAGTTTTGGTCTGCTGAATGTGATGGAAAGCCAACACTTAATAGGCAAAGGTATGAAATGAAAGTCTATAAATGCAGTGACAAAGCCATGACTCTCCAGTGCATTTTTTTTTTTCAAACTGAGCATAACTTTGCCTTGCAAATATTTGTTCTAGGTAGAGTTTGAAGCTGTGTTTTTTCTATTATTAGTTTGTAAACAGCAGACTCCACATCATAAACCACTTAAAATGGATACTGGGCATCTTCTCTATGCTATCTCTGTGCTCGTGTTTAACAGATGTTTAAGGTGCTTGGTTACCTATGGGATTATCCTGTGGGTATGTCATTAGGTCAGGGCATAATGTTTATAGCATAACGTAATAAATGGAGCCCCAGTTGCAGCCTATTTCTATCAAGTGCATGAAACACCCCAGCGTGGAAACAAATCTTGAAGTTGGTCCAACTTGGTGAGCCTTTTTGGCTACCTACCGGTAAGCATTGTTAATGTAAAGATGAATCTGAGCGATGCAGTGAGAATGTGGCACAGCAAATTGTTTAACTTAGAAAAACAGGCATGGGTTATATTGATTAAATTTGCTAACCTGAAGATTAAACTTCTTTGGTCACTCTACTGGTAAATTGCACAGTAAGGAGACTTGGTTTAGTCTTCGAGAACGATTAAAAGTATGTCAATAATGAAAATAACTTAGTGTGTTCACATGTGTCCATAAAACCCTCACTTTTTTTTTTTTTAAAGAGAAAACCCTATAATCTCTGTGGTAATGATTTAAATAATAGGAGATTTCAACTCATCCAATCACTTTCTGAACGTTGAATTGGTAAGAATGGAAGTTTGCTAAGACTTTGCAGTCAGCCCTCTGCTCACTGTGTGAACAAAGCAATGAGGGTATCTTTTTGGCAAGGGATTTTTGTTCAACCTTGAACAGTATAATGTTAATAACGTGCCCAATAAAATGGTTGACGAGTATGGTAACCAACTTCAGAGGTACCTATCAGATGCATGAACTTGCACCTCAGTAGCCCTTTCTGTAAATGGGCCAGCCCACTTCTTCTTGAAAATAATCAGCTGGGAATCTTGCTTCCTCACTGGCCAATCCATTCTAGAAGAGATTCATTTTTAGAAAGTTCTGCTTTGCACTAAATCAACATTTTCTTGTACCTATTGACCTACTGTTCAGTTGCTGGAGCAACACATAATGAATCTAATCTCTCTTCCCTTTAAGTGCTATATTTGAAGACAAACGTTATGCCCCTTTTTCCTGAATTCTTTTTTTTTTTTTTTACTTGTCCTTGCCCGCTCTTCTCAACCGCAGTGGGGTCCCACCCTTCCCTGCCCTGACAACATGCCCCGGAGTCCACATTCACCACACCCCTCATCATGTTTGTCCCCTAAAACTCATTAGTTCTGGACTTTCTGCATCCATTCAGGCAGCTTAATATTCATGAGCTATTTTAACCATCTCATTACATGGTTCACTAATTTGAAAACTATAAACAAGATAGCAACTTACTCTTTTTAGATTAGTCATCCATAGTCAAGGCATTATAATCCTTCGAAATATTTTTTATGTTAACTGTACGGCAGTAACAAAAAAAAAATTTTTTTTCATGCCCGAATTTCCTATCCATCTATAGAAAGTGTCATACTGTTAGGTCCATACAATCCTACATGCAATGAACATAACTACTTACTTTCTCCCTATCAAAGGAACACTAAGCCAGAAAAAAAAAAAAAAAACAGATGTAGAATGTTCCGAAGACAAACAAATTGAAGTTGCATATCACAGACAAGTAGGGACCGCGAGGTATTCTTTTCCTGGACCTTATTGTGTCTGCTTCCACAAGCACGAGTCAGTCCTAGCAATCAGGCATTTATTGAAGGCTCGTTCTCTCCGAGTCTCAGAGAGTATGCCATCTGGCCCTCAAGGAGGTGAAAGTACATCTGACAGAAATGCTTTCTCAGGCAACTGGGATTGAAGATGGACACACAGGACATGACTCAGTCAACCTCCATTCTTCTGGAGGTAAATGGCTGGTCATGTCTCAGGAAAGTCAGAAGCACGTATATCACTGCGTCCGTTCTAAGACAGGTTCCTGCCTCCTGTTGTGTGTCTGGATCCAAACCAGACACAGACTCTGATGGTCTTCACTGACCCAAGTTCTAGCCTTCTTGGAGGAAAGAAGCAAAGCTGGTATATATGGGGGGAGAGGGTGGAGTTCAAGGGCAAACAACTTTGGGGCCCATTGGACCTCAGTTTGAATTTGAGCTTTACCACCAACAGGCACATTAGCTCCTCTGAGACTCACTTTTCTCCTCAGTGAAAATTATGATGCTTAACACCCAGGGCTGAGGTATTGACACATAGCCCCTGTAGCATTTATGGCCTCTACTGCTCATTAGACACCTGCCCGATACGATGGATTTCCCTTTTATGTGTCTGTTGGGGCTTCCCAGCTAAGTTATGTTTCCCCGGCTACCAGCTGAGAATGTGCCACAGCTGAGAATCTCCTGTCTTCTTGCAAGAAATGTTTATGGTTGATGACGATGATGATGTTGTTTTTCTCAGCAAGGCTGAATGTGAAAGAAAGAGCCATTTTTCTTGGCAAAGAGAGAAAACCAACCTGTGATATGGACTGACATCTGGGCCCACCCGAAGGTCCTCCTGTGCACATTGACCTTTAGTCAGAAAAGGGGCCAGTGACAGTCTGTGCCCTTTGATGGAATTGTTCATGCTGTCCCCCTCGTGTGTGTGTGTGTGTGTGTGCACGCGCGTGTGTGCATGTGTGTTTGCAGTGAGATTCCTCACGTATCCCCTTGCATTATGATCTCCATCTCTATCACATTTGCTTCTGAACTTTATTCTGTTCTCATAGAAAAGGAGGAAATAATCAATGATAAAGTGCTTATTTTTTTTTTTAAATCAAAACTTCGTTTTACAACTCTCTACCTTCTATCTACCCTGGAAAAAAAATTACAGCAGACCCATTGACAAGTATTAGACATGTAATTTCCAAACCAAAGTTCTACTTTGATATAAGAAACCCTTAAGTTAGGATGGCTTAATATGAAATGATAGTAAACTCAGTGTCAGGGAACTTGGGTCCCCTTGAGTTCTGCCTCCAGCGGGCTTTGTAATTTTTGCAAACTATTGAACTTCCCTGGGCTTCATATTTTTCACATGTCAATAACAGGCAACAACGACAACAACGAGGAATAAACAAGATGCCCTCTTAGGATTCTTTGGGGGGCTAGGATTTGAATTAATTTAATTATTGAATTTCTTTTTTCTCTGAGCGCCTTTGGGACTTCAACTGAAAATTTCTAAGAACACCTATTTCATTTGTTTTCAGTTTCCTGGCCTGTTTTTCCATATCTGTCTTCCTTGCTAGGAACAATTCCTCAAAACAGGAAATAAATTTTATTCATTTTTATGTTTTTCCACTCTTCGCTGAATGCTTGTAAACACAGCAGTCGTAAAAAAGTGTTAGTCTCGTTAACGTGGAATGCTTTGGACAGTCGAACTCTACTTCAGAGCACTTCTTTAACAAGCTACAATAATTTTCAATATAAGCGTCAAGAAATAGTGTTTGCTTTTTTTATTCCCTCACCATTAATATTTTTAATCAATTAAGTAAAACTGGTAAAAGCGTAATCAGGGCTGTGCCTCCTGGAACAATACCAGCTCCTCATGGTCCGATGCAGAAAGTCCTTCGGAAGCAGTTTTCTTTTGTTGTTTGTTGTTGTTTTTGCTTTAAGCTAAAGACAATTCTGTGAGGTGGACCAGACTTTTAAAAGAAGGACAGAAAGGATCCTTGTTTAGTTTCAACTTCTTTCTTCAGTCAGTGCTTTTCACTACCTTTTAATAGAGGCAAATGAAGCCTTAGGTCAGGAACCAATTTTACTGAATAATGATTCATAAGAAGGCTGTGATTTTGTCAGAAATTGTTGGGCTGTGTTTTTTTAATTAGCATCTAAACCTACCTTCAAATGCTCCATTTCAAAATCAGTGGATAATTTCTCCTACAGAGTTCTTAAAACTTCCAGATGTGTTTACTGCTTTGATTAGGCTTTGCTTCTTTTGTGATGGACAAGACTTCAGTCAGTTTTCTTTAGAATAATATCATTATAATTCCAATGAATTATACTTCTTAGATTGTGAATTTGTTTAAGCATAAACACATCTATCTCCAGCTGGCTGGATTTCTAAGTGAAAAGTGTATCCCAGGGAAAATGCTCACTTCATAGAGATTTGACACAGGTGGTAGGGAATACTCTGAGAGAGCCTTTATTCAGTAGTATCTATCTTTTTTTGTGTTGCCGTATCAAAAAAAAGTAGAGTGTGACCATTACAAAATAGACATCCAGAGTTCTCTCCCCACGTGCTTATTGAAACAAAAGGTGCTACCAGTGATGCACTAAATAGTTCATCTCAACTTTGGCGATGGCTGGTCATAAGCTTCCATCGGTCTTCCAGTTCTGACTGCCCCTGGCCAGGCAGCCTTTGTCCCTGGTCAGGATGATGGCCTATGATCCTAAATCACCCTATCTACCTCTTCTTTGGACACCTGCAAGCTAAATTATTTTTATCCCAGAAAACTTCAGTTTGGCAAAGCAAAGTGAAAAACAGTCTTGGAAAGCCGATGCAAATGACGAATTACGAAAAGAGTACTGAAGACAGAGCCTCAACGGCGGCATCTTGCCCTAGGGGTAGAAGAAGATACCAGAATCCTTGGGCAAGATGATGATGATGAATGAAGAAAAGATACCACTTTGATGCCTAACAAGTCAGAAAGATTAAAGAAAGTGGAGCAAGAATGAAGAGGAATGATTTCTTTTATATTAGCACTCAGCATAGCGTCTTATTTCCTTTAGAGACATTGGCAAAATGGTGCTTTGCTGGTCATAGAAAAGTTGTTTAATAAATATTTTTTCGTGACCTTAGTTCGTAGTAAAACAGAGAAATTGAAGCGTTGATAAGACAGATGTGGCGAGCTGGCGGGGAAAGGATATGGATGGAGTCAGGTGCTGACTAGGATCTAAGCTCAAAATGCAAATTTGGTATTATTCTCCTTAGATTAATGATAACACCCAAACTTGATGACCAGATTTCCCAGGTGGATCCTGTTCAGGCCCTTGGCAAAGTCAGGAAGTGTTTAATATTTGAAGCAAGATGAAAACATGTTGGAGTTTTTCTCTAGGACTCTGTAGGGTTTGGGAGACATATCCAGTTCGCCAGCGCTCAGTATACCGGTACCTCCTCAAAGAGCAGACAATTTTAATTCTCTTTGCTTTTGTCCTATAAACTTTAGTGTTTTTATTTATTCCTTAAGAGTACATGTAGGGTATGTGAGAATTAGGAATGTCATCTGAAAAGTACTTTGAAAACTACTTGGGAAAAGATGCTGAGTAAATAAAATTTTTTATTAGCCTGCAGGATGTAAGTTTGGCCAAGCTAGTGGTATTTTTGGGATCACTGTGAAAAATCAAAGACAGAACACATATTTATTGAGTCATTACTGTGTTCCCAGGAATGTGCTAGACACTCTGAGGAATAGAAAAGTAGTATAAGACGTAACCCTTGACTTTGGACCTAGCATTCAAGCTAGGAAGGCAACACTAATAACGTTTGTTGTGTGATTAAGGAACAGTAGACAATTATACAATTTAATGAAAAATTCAATTACAGACCGCAAATGCTCTATTTTGAGAGAAGTGAGATCTGTTTGGGCTGAAGTATCTGGGGCAAGAGCTTATGGGCAAAGTGGCTTCTGAGCCAGTACTTTACATATGGTACTTTTTTTTTTTTTGATAGGTAGATGTTTTGTGTGAGAAGGTTAGACAGTGAGCACCAGGAGACGTATCTGGAGCTCACTGGGGTTCAGGGGAGTAGGCAGGGGGGACCAGGCAGGTGATTTGTTTTACACTAGAATCCTTCATTGCTTGTCATTAATGCTGCATATAGATCTCTCCTTAGGGTGGGGCTATTGGGATGGCCATCCTGAACCTAGTCCTTGCTGGAAGGAAGGGGGTGACAGTTGCAGAATGTTTCCGCATACTTATCTTATATGAACATTATATAAATTCAATTTGAAAATTTCTTTAATAGTATTTAATAAATAGTAGAAATAGTATTTAATAGTATTCCAAGAGGGGGATTGGGTGAAATGGGTGATGGGGATTAAGGAGGGGGCTTTTGCGATGAGTACCAGGTGTTGTATGGAAGTGTTGAATCACTGTGTTGTGTACCTGCAACTAATATAACACTGTATGTTAATTGGAAGTTTAAAAAAGGAATTATAGACTTTTTTTAGTGCCCAGAGTCAAGGGTGCTTAATTTCTCTAATGCCAGGAGCAGCCCTACAAATGGAAGAATTATATGTCCTCAAATGCCAGTGGACTGCTGCTGAAAACTGATTCCAACATCCTTATTTTATTTATAGGTGAGGAAATGGGAATCCCTGAGAAGTGACAAGATTTCTCTAGGATTAAAGCTCCACCACAACAGTGATGGATTTGTAACCCAGCTTGTCTAGCATTCTTTCCAGGACTCTTTCTGCTAAACCACATTCCCACCCACAGACATTGACTCTAACCGTGAAATAGTGTGTTATTACCTCTGTCGTTCATATGTGAGGCTGACAGTTAGCTGTGTTAACTACCTGAGTGGGCGGGTTGAGAATTGAAGCAAATGGCACCTAACCAGTTCTTCTCACTGGGAACACATTGAGATTTGCCTGGGAATTAGGGCCAGCAGATGCCCTCTTAACACGTCAACCACTGTGAAAGTTTACAGATAGGTCGGCATTCTGGAAAGGGAATGGAATAGGCTTTGGAATCACACAATCTGAGCTTGTTTGATGGGGTCTGAAGCCAGCTTTGCTGTTTACTACCTTTACGCCTCTCGGCAAGTTAAACTCTCTGAGCTTTATCTGCAAAATGGGGGTGGTGATTCTTACGTTACAAAGCTGTTGTATGAACATTGGTGTGTATGTGCCCCTTCTTTTCATACATCTGTATCTTTGGGGTAAATACCTAGTAGCGCAATTGCTGGGTCATAGGGTAGCTCTAAATAGCCAAACTGTGGAAGGAGCTGAGATGTCCTTCAACAGATGAATGGATAAAGAAGATGTGGTTCATAAAAACAATGAAATATTGCTCAGCCATCAGAAAGGATGCATACCCACTATTTGCATCCACATGGGTGGAACTGGAGGGGATTATGCTGAGTGAAATAAGTCAAGCAGAGACAGACAATTATCATATGGTTTCACTCATATGTGGAACATAAGGAATAGTGCGGAGGGACCATAGGGGAAGGGAGGGACATCCAAAGGGGGAGAAATCAGGGAGACAAACCACGAGAGACTGTGGACTCTGGGAACCAAACTGAGGGTTTCAGAGGGGAAGGGAGTTGGGGGGGGCAGGGTAACCGGGTATTAAGGAGGGCACGTGCTGTGATGAGCACTGGGTGTTATACGCAACTAATGAATCATTGAACACTACATCAAAAACTAATGATGTACTATATGTTGGCTAATTGAACATAATAGAAAAAGAAAAAAACAAAGCTGTTGTAGTGTAAGTGAGTCAAAACCATGACTGGCCCGTGTGGGATACTGCAGAAAGAGAAGACTTCCGTGCGTACCCTTCTGAGAGGCTGTGCGCCCGGGAACTTAATACCTTTACCCATAAAAGATCACTTGATACCAACTGCTGCTTTCTTCCCCCTCCTCCTTTCCCATTCAACCAAATTTAGGGCTTCAATGAGTCCTTGAAGTATTTCTTTTTTTGAACTACTGAGATGTCCCTCCTTCAGAAGAGCACTGCGGGCCAGAGATTAGTTTCTCTAATCCGGGCTGCCCCGGCAGTGTGCCTAGACCATTACCGCACAGCAGAAATGACTCATACCCAGATGGTTACTGGTGGCTTCTGAAATTTGGATTTGAAAATCAATATTAAATTATTCCTGGACATTTGTGTTTGTCAGGGAGATTTCTACCAGGTTCGGGAGACCCTCCTTAGGCAAGGCGATACTGTCTGTAAATTCAGGGAGAATTGAAAGTTGGCCAGTTGGGGTGGTCATGTGTGGTAAAAGGCCTTTGTGGGTAAAGAACAGCCTGTGGTCATGTGCTGTAAGATACAAGGACCTGGAGGAATGCACACAAAATCCTGAGGGTGTTTCAATCCTTGACTTTGAGGAAATATGCAGACTTTGACACACTTCACGGGCACACTTTCCCATATTTGGCACCTCCAAAAAGGTAAAATGATGATTCTCCTACAGATATAAAATGAACAGATGTAAAAGTCATATAGATATTAATTAATGAAGTAACTTAAAAAAAGATATTCTAGCTACTTCAAAGGAGAACTCAAAGAACCACAAATGTATGTAAAGGAATGTTGAAGAGAATTTCAAAATCCAACCTATCCATCCTCAGGACAGTAATCAATTACATTCCACTGAACACAACTGACTTGCACCATATGGACGAAAATTATTTTTGTGGCTCATTTCTATAAGTTAACTTCTGACTCCTCCAAGTGAAAAATAGCCTCGTCAAAGACAAAGGCTCAGATCCCCATAGGATCAGCTAATCCCCGGGGGTCTGAGCATTCCATTGAAAGGATATCCAGTAACCTTCCTCATTTCTAAGTCAAAGGTTTTTCCTTACACCTTTATGATTCCACTAGCCCATTCCTGCTCGAACTCCTAATTTGCTGATGAATATTTGGGGAAGTGGGATTCCTGTGGCCTTTGGAATTCTCCATCTTTCCCAAATATATGCTTTATTTTTTAAAAACTTTTCATTATGGGAAATTTTAAGTACATACAAAATAAAGAGAATAGTATTTCCAGCCTCAGGTACCCATTCCTCAGCTTTTTTTTTTTTAATTTTTAAAAGTTATTTAATTTATTTAAATTCAATTAGCCAACTTATCATTAATTTCATTAGTTTCAGATGTAGTGTTCAATACTTTATCAGTTTCATCTTCTAGAGTCATCAGCATTTTGCTAATCTTGTTTCATCTTTCCATGCTGCCCCCAAGTATTTTAAAGCAATCCTCAGACATCTTGTTTTTTCATTTGTAAATGTAAATACTTTAGCATGCATATCTAACAAGTAAGACTCCTATTTTTTGGTAGCTCTAGAGTCTGTATTTTATGGGGATAGTAAGAGTATACTTTATGAGAGCACATTATACTCTTCAGGCCTGACTTTATGATATGTTGGTGGGGGAGGCATTCCAACAAAGTAAAATCAGTCTATGTGTGTGTATCTTCAGAGGACTCTTTCTCTCTTGTCATTCAGGCCCCAGCTCAAATGTCACCTTCTCAGAAAGGACAGGGCCCCCCTTGCCCCAATCTAATAGAGTAACCTTCCCCGAGGGAGGTCATTCTATCATATGATCCTGTTTTGTTTTGACATCACTTATCATTATATGATATTATCTTGTTTATTAATTTATTTTCCTGTTGTTTGTCCATTTCCACCAACAAAAATATAAACTCCTTTATAGTAGGGACCTTTTTTGTTTTAATCACTTTATATCCCATAGAAAATCCTCAGGAACTTTTGGTTCCTTTAGTAGTTAATAGAAGTTTTTGTTAGCATTCTTCCAAACATTTCTCTTTCACACATCCAAAAATGTGTGGCTTTCCTGTGCCAATTCCTGGCATATTTATAATTTGGTGATTTTCTTCATGGTATGGAGTGAGGCGCTCTTTCCAGGGACCAAAGATAATCCAGCTCAGCTATAATATCTCCCCATAAATTATCTCAGAACTGATATATCCAGTAGCCACTTTGTCAGCAAACACAGTTGGGAGTAATGTCTTGGTTTGGATTTTTCCCGGAAGCAGACCATAAGATAAGGATTCAGGTAAAAGCTTATTTAGGAAAGTGAAATAAGGAAGAGAAAGGAGCCAGTAGAGGCAAGTTCCTTTGGCAACTGGAGTTTTTGATTTTCCCGGAGAGATTTTGAGAGCCCAGGGAAAATATATCTGAGTCCTCTCATTCCAGGATTGAAAGGTCTGAATAGTCACCCACCAACTTTCACCAGGCATTAGTTCCTGGTCACTTATGCTGGGGAGGGCAAAGCATTCAGTCTTCAGATGTAAGAAAGGAAAAGAAACGCAGGTGTGGCAGTTAGAAATTAGGCAGTGCAAAGTAATAGAGGTGAGGGGATGTGGGTGGTAAGGAAATAGGCAACTTGCACTGAATAATACAATGTGATATTTTTTAAATACACCTTTTATATGAACTAATTTCAGATTAACAGGAATTTGTGAAGAAAAATTGTAGAGTTCCTGGATGTTCTTTGCCCATTTCCCCGTAATGTTAATATCCATAACCCTGGCATATTTATCAAAACTAAGAAACAAATTAGTACCATACTATTAACTTCAGACTTTATTCATATTTTCTGTTTCAACTAATGTACTTTTTCTATTCCAGGATTCAATTCAGAATATCACATTGCATTTAGTTTTACAATTTTAATTTTATTTTTTATTTTTATTATTTTTGGGGGGAGGCAGAGTGGCAGAGGGAGAGGGAGAGAGAGAATCTGAAGGATCTCTGTGCTGGGCGGGGAGCCAATGGTGGGGCTCAGTCTCACAACCCTGAAATCATGACCCGAGCCAAAATTGAGAGTCCTATGCTGAACTGCCTGGGGTGCCCAGGTGCCCCTACGATATTTAAATACTGTGCATATTTGGGCCTTCTCATGTTGAACTAACTAGCCTTTGTAACTGCAGTGGTTAAGCTGTGCAAGTGAAAAATACGAGGACGTTGACGACATCCCATATCATGTTAGACAGGTTATGTTCTCAAAACAAAACAAATGCATCAAAACAACGCTAAGAACAAAACTGTATTCCATAGACATATGTGGAGCTGAGCCTCCATCAGTTAGCTGAGAAATACCCATGATGGTGTGACGACTTAGAAGAAATTGAATTTTCAACATGTATCCTGATCATTAAATGTGAAGCAGGACCCCCTGAATCAGACATGACCCAGTCCTTCCGGTGTGCCCCCCATCGTGTGTGCATGTTGCAGTTAATTCTGCTACCTGTGAATCACGGAGCCTGGAGACTCTTGGACTCGGGGCAGCGAAGTTACTTGCCCGGGGCTCTGCAGGTGGTAAATGACACCACTGAGATGAAAAACATGTCTTCTGCCTTCAGAGCCTACACTCTCACTACTCGGTACTCAGTTACTGCCATTCCTCTCTGCTTGCCCAGCCCCTCTGCTTGGTGCCCTTCTCCTAGGCACGTGGTCTTCAACAAGTCTGTATTCCCAAACCGCAGTGGATGTGGATGCATGGTGTATTTCTAAGTGCGCTGGCTGAAGCATCAACCTGGGATCTGTGAATTTTTTCAAAGCCTCCCTAACAATTGTGAAACCTATTATCTTGATATCCACATACGCTGACCGCAGAGATCTTCAGAAAGTCACCAGTACTCCAGAAATGAAGTTTGATACAGGGCTAATAACAGGCTTGGAAGCAAGCATCTCTAAAGAGCAGGGCATTGATGTTGTGTAATAATTAAAATATTGTATTATCCTATAATGTGTTTGAGTTTGGATAGTAGACCTCCATTTCTCAGCCTTTCCATAATTAGGGTTTTTCTTTTTTAGTGTTATATCAGGGATATGGAGCATTCAGTGAAATCTTTGACTAATCTTTATACTTGCAGTGGCCCAACTGAAAATTTGCCTGGGCTGCCTTGGAACTCAGGACATGAAATTCAGAAGGAAAAATTCTTATAAATTATTTGGGCTTTGACTCTGGGAAGATAAACAACATGAATATCTAGGCTAACCAATGCTGAAATTCCTCTAACCTCTAATTCTACATTCAGAAAAGAATAGGCTTTAAGGGTTTTTGTTTATTTTTACTTTGATTACAAGTTGTTGGAAGCCTAGAGTTAGTATCTAATAACACAATCTGTAAAACACAAATTATTGGCTCACTATGAAATCTGACTTCTAAGAAGATACAAGGGACAACCATGTAAAAATGGGTTGGTTTTTTTTCTTTTTTAGAAGGAATGAGCAGGGATTGACGGAAAGGTAATCCCTTCAGACTCTAATGTTTAGAGCATTGCACGTTTTTAAAGGAGAAAAATCATTACCTTTCAGAACCTATGTATTAAACTGTTTTCTTGACTTAAATGGCTGCTTTCAGTTGGCATGGGTTTATGCGATGGGTTATGTGGCATGTGACCTTCGATCCTCTGTACGTGCAGTTACGGGCACAGCGTGTTCGTGCATGTTGGCCAGCTGTGCTCCAGCCAGCTCGCCCCAGCTCTCGGGGTCTCCGGAAGAGTGGGCCAGGCCGTCTGCACCGCAAGCCTCCACCCCTGCAAGATGCCAGGCTTTCATCTGCTTGACACACTGAAAAAGCTGAACTTGAAGAAACTGCCTCTCTTCTTTAAAAAAGCAAGCCCCCAAAAGTGCATTAAACACCTTATCGATTCCTTATGTGGAATAGACTGCTTTTCTGACTGCCTCTCTTTGCAAAGCCCTCAGATTTCTAGAAGAAAAATCTCATTCCTTTTTTTATGTCCACGTTCGGATTTGCTTTCAAGCTCCTAGACTACAATCTCCTACAAGGCAAAGGACTGCCTATTCTCTCCTTAGCGGGCACGCAATAGTTTGCTTCACTGATTACTGGTGTGGGGGCAGCATTAAGGAAGTGCTTACCATGATCAAGGGCTCTACAATGTTCTTTTTCATGTTATATTGTTTAATATATTTAATATATATTATATTGTTTAATCCCACACAAAACCCCCATGAGCCACCAAATTCTACATTTGGTGGAACTGTGGCATAGGTTCAATAATTTGTGCAAGGACCCACTGTCGGCAAGCAGCACAGAGAAGATTTCAAGTGTATCTAACTCCTATGCTTCTAATCATTGTAACCGCACTATGGGGTGGTTTTAAAACTTTTTACAAGTTTTTTGGTATTTCCAGAAGTGGAATCCAAGTTCCCTCTCCTTGAGCACGGGCTAGATAGACTTCACGGTTCATTTCTAACAGCGTCAAGTGGAAGGGAAGATGTGCAACTTTGGAGACTAGCTCCTTCAGAGGCATCGTGCCTTCTGTCTCGGTTGCTCTGTCTTTTGGATCATTCACTCTGGGGGAAAGCATTTGCCATGTTTTGAGCTGCCCTATGGAGAGACCCAGATGGAAGGGAAGCAAGGCAGTCCCACAGCCAGTGTGGAATGAAGAGCTCAGGTCTCCAGTCCAACAGCTAGTATGAAACTAAAGCATCTTGACAACCACCGCCATGAGAATAACCTTGGAGGTGAAGGCTTTGGCCGGTCCCCCTGCAGAATGATTGTAGCCCCTTCCCCTCAACAGCTTGACTGCAATCTCATGAAAGACCTTAAGCCAAAACAACCCAGCTAAACCTCTGCCAGGCCCCTGCCCCTAGACTGTATGCTAATAAAGGTTTGTTGTTTTCAGCTCCTAATTTGTTATGCAGCAACAGATAACTAAGGGCACCTAACACTGCCTTGATTATTTTTTAAAAAAGAAGTTGTCTTGGGACGCCTGGGTGGCCCAGTTGTTTGAACATCTGCCTTTGGCTCGGGTCATGATCCCAGGGTCCTGGGATGGAGTCCTGCCTCAGGCTCCCTGCTCAGCAGGGGAGCCTGCTTTTCCCTCTGCCTGCTGCTCTCCCCCAGCCCCCCACTCGCTCTCTGACAAATAAATAAAATCTTAAAAAAAATAAAAATAAATAAGAAATTGTCTTAATTTCATTAAATCTTAAATTTTGAAATACACAGCTAGGAGGAATTTTCCAGAAAAAAAAAAAAGACATGCTGCCAAATGCAAGCAATAAAATATTAGTACCCAATTAACATAATCATTACAGTGACTTCTCTGGGATTTGGGATTTTGTAATTCAAATTGCAAGTGCTTTAAAAATCCATGATTTAAAGAGGAAGGCTATTTATAATAATCACGTTGCCAAAGTAGCATTTTGAACTTTTAAAAAATCCTTATGGGAAAACTCAGGAAGTACTCTGTTTGGTAAGTTATCACTCAGAATCGTAAATTGTCGGGACCATGCTTGCACTTCACATGATTTAAAGAGGGACATAAAGCAAAGTTGAATTTTAACCTCTTCCCTAGTGATTTAACCCAGCTTTTCAAAGAGGGTCCTAAAAGCTCAGAGGTCAAGCTGTTTCTTGGTTTGCTCTGCCTGACAAATTGCATTAACTCTGCTTTATGGCCACTTGCAGTTTAATAAATGACTTGGACTTTGATTAATATCTTTTGGGCTTAAGACCAGGAATTTGTATAAGACTTGGGGATATAGTACTGTAAACTTATTTAAGGATGGACTCTGAAAGCCGGGGGCAGGTATACTAGTATTGGTTTTAGCGCATGCAGAGGTGCTGAATTTGGAGTGTGCTTACTCCTTACAGAAGATCCTAGTTGATTGGCCTTTAAAAAATTATGTGAAAGTGATTTTTGTCCTATATATTTACAAAGCGATCTAACTGAGCTAAGGAATTCATTCATGAAGTAGATATGACTAGTTCTCGTTTGGTATTCAGAACGAAAATAAGGTAGAGATGCTGGTTTTTCCTTGCCTAAGCTGGAGAACACAGATCAGACTCTCCTAGTTGTTCCCTTTCCATGTTTTTTCCTCCGTGCGGCTTGTACCCGGAGTTCTCAAAACCACTTTTTATATTGAACTGGACTTGATAGTATATGCTTGCCCTTGATTCATGGGTTTGCGCTGCAGGGGAAGATAAAGAGGAATATTGAGAGCCTGAGTGCAAAAATCCAGACCTACCATCATTCATTCACATGCTCACCTACTCACAAATTCATTCACTAATTTAATCTACACTTTGTGCAGAATAGTGGACCAGGTGCTAGAATTCTCTGGTAAGCAACCCAGAAATAACCTCTTTCCTACTGGACTTCATGGTCTAGGATAGAGAAAGACATAAACCAAGTGTCATTAAAAACTGGCGTTAAGTTAAATGAAATCAAAGTGTAAGGTGACTTGATCTGTTTGGGGCTTGGTGGTTAGGGAAGGCCTTCAAAAGAAGACATTTGAAATCTAAAGGAGTAGAAGTGTGTGGTGGGGGTGAGGTTGAAGAGCAATCCGGGCACAGGGAACAGGAGTCAGGAAGATACCTGGTACTTTTGAGAACTGAACACAGTGTGATCAGAGTTCAGAGATTAAGAAGGAGCATGATTTAAGAAGGGGCCAGAGAAGGGACTATATCTTACATGGGGTTGCAGACCGTGTTACAGTCTTTATGTATCGTAAGAGCAACAGAAAACCGTAGAAGGTCTTGAAGCAAGGGGGTGACATAATCAGTCTGCATTTTAAGGAGGTCACCTGGCTCTATTATGAAGAATGAATGGAGGAGGAATAGAAAGAGATATCCAGGGAGTAGACTATATCAGGCAGAGGTGTTAGTAGCTTGGACCAGTGCGGTGATGGGAAAGATGGAAAGAAGTAACGAGATTTGTCATTATTTGTGGTCAATAGATTTACCATTATTTAGGAAGTAGATCGGACTTGTGCTGACTTAGATATTACTGGGTAAGGGATATCATGACTAACTCCCAAGTGTCAGTCTTCTTTATGTGAATGGGCAACACTGGAGGGACAGCAGGTATAGATTGAGAAAAAGTAGCTTAGTTTGGGATCATCTTGAATGGAGGCCATTTTAAGGTATCCACAGGGAAACAGTCTTGGGTCCTCGATCTGAGGAGGTATCTGGAGATATTTGGAAGTTAGTGGTTTACACACAGTCTTAAAGCCACAAAAAAGTTAGATCACAGAGGGGGAATGGAGTAAGAGAAAAAGCATGGTCTGAGCCCCAAGGAACTTCAACATTTACAAGTTAAGTGAAGGAAAAGTTGACAGATAAGAGTGAAAAATGTGACAGAGTAGATGGTAGAATGTCATCTCAGAGGCCAAGGAACGAGAACAATTTAAATGCTGATAAGGGTAAAGTGAAAGTCCAGCAAATGTCCTTTGGATTAGTAGAGTAGAGGTCTTACAGGACTTTAAGGAGAGCTGTCCTGGTGCAGTGATGGAGGCAGAGGCCAGAATGAAGTGTCCTGGAGAGTGGGTGGGAAGCAAAGGAGACAACAGATAGAGGTAACTCAAGACATTTGACTGTTGTGGCATCTGGGTGGCTCAGTGGGTTAAGTGTCTGCCTTCAGCTCAGCCCAGCTCGTGATCCTGGAGACCTGGGATCGAGCCCCCCATGGAGCCCTGCATCAGGCTACCTGCTCAGTGGGAAGCCGGCTTCTCCCTCTCCTTCTACCTGCCGCTCCCCTTACTTGTGTGCACACATACTCTCTCTCTCTCTGTCAAATAAATAAAAAGTTTAAGAAAAAAATGACATTTGACTGTCAAGGGAATTGAAAGGACAGAGTGTTAGCTGGAGAGGGAAACAGTTGAGGGAGGGTATTCTAAAGGTGGAAGATTCAAGTATGTGTAACATTGATGGGAAAAAGCAGTGGGGAGGCTTGGAGATAGACAGAGGATGGATACTCAATCAGGTAGGGTTCCTGAGAAGATGGGAGTGATTGGGTCCAGAGCACATGGGAGTAATTGGAGAGGAGAAAGCCTTCCAGCCTCTCTGTCCTGGGGGGGAAGGAGGAGGGATATGTGCGCATGCCAAGGTGTGATAGCTGAAAGTTAAAGCTGTTTCTGTTCGATGGCCTATATCTGCTTTGGAAGGTAGTCGGATGTGAGAGAGGAAGGAGGTGGGGAGAAAGGAGATAATTTCAGGTATTTGAAGAGGAGAGAAAAAGCTAGCATGGAAAAGGGAACATATTAGTAAAGCTGAGTGGGATTGCTCGTCCTTACTTGGAGGACGGGTTGAGGTTGATGATCACAAATTCAGGCCGGTACTACTGTTGAAAGTGTTAAAATATATGTGACCCTTTCGGGAGGTGTTCCACAGTTCGCCAGTTACAGAGAAAGTGGGATCATCTAGGCCTAGGGCTTTGACTTAGAGGTATGATGGAAAGATGGCAGCAGCAAGGGAGCCATGGAAATGATAAATCCGGAATCAAAGCCAGTTAAGCAAAAAGGAAACAGGAGAGGGAGGGAGGAGAGAGCTGTGTGAAGGTTGTGGTCAGAGCGGTTGATTAAAGGTGATGTAAGAGCACAAGTCAGTGACCAGAACAGGACTCTGCATCCCACACCAATTACATGAGTCTCTGGGAGTGGGGCCTGTAGATTATTTAGGGCTCCTCGGGTGATTCCAGTGCTTTCTTGAAAAGGGCCTCCTATGCCGATGTAATTGTTATTAAGCCCAGGATGGCGAAAGATACTAGCAGTGTGAAATCAATGAAAATACAGAAAAGAGGAAGCAAAGAATTGTGCCTTTAAAATAAAACAAACAAAAAGACCGAAACTACGCCTTCCCTTCTTTATAAATTGAAGTCCTAAGCCTTGCCCTCTTGCCCATTCTCTCTGACATTAGATGTCCAAGGCCCAGAAGAAAGATTATTATTGGGAAGGTGGTATAACTCAGGATGAATTACCTGGGGGCTAGAGGCTTTGGGATTTGACTAATGGGAGCTAAGAGTAGAAGCATGATGACTAGTTGTTGACTGCAGTCTCTTTGGAGGGGCACCTCGGGGCTCTCTTGGCACAGACGGTGTCGGACTGGCTGCAGAGGTCAGAGTGTGTGGTGCAGGTGTCTGTATGGGGCCCGGTTGGCCCTCCGTTAGCCCCGATCCTTGGATTTGGTGGCTCTGTTACAGTCTACTCACCTTGGAATGATGGCAAAATTCTACTCATTGAAATCACATGAGAAGGTTTGCTAAGGTTTTACCTGAATTCAGTGAAAAGGATCATCACTGCTAGGTGCTTCCATTAAGAAACCTTATCTGTGCTCTTTCCTTGTTACACAGAAGGCCACTGTACAGATCAAGGTCGTCTCCTAGAGAAGATGATTGTAAGAAGATTCAGGTAGCAATAGAGCATGTTGTGTAAAGATATTAGTATGTTTTACTAGTATTTTAGCAGGGTTCTCCAGAGAAGTAGAACCAATAGGAAGTGTGTGTGCGTGTGTCTGTGTGTGTATAGAAAGAGATTTATTTTAAGGAATTAGCTCACACAATTATGGAAGCTAGCAACTCCAAAATTTGCAGGGTAGGCTGATAGGCTGGACACCCAGAGAAGAACTAATGCTACAGTTCAAGTCTCAAGGCTGTCTGTTGCAAAATCCCCTCTTGTACAGAGCAGGTCAGTCTTTTCTTCTCTTCGGGCCATCAACTGATGAGATAAGGCCCACCACATTACAGAGAGAAATCTGCTTTACTCGGTCTATCAATTCGAATGTTAATCTCATTCAAAAACACCCTCACAGAAACAGAATTATGTTTGACCACATACAGGTTTCCCCCACTATCTGAAAGTAGAGCATTCCTGTAAAAACCTTTGTAAACTGAAATGGCATAAAGCAAAGAAGCAGTTACCATTAATTTATATGGAAAATTTTTCAGGTGTCCCCAGACCCCCAAAAAAACCTCTTTTAGGCTTTTCTCATCCCATAGTACATATCTTGCTAATAGATGCATGAAAGAAATCAAGCTGAAGCACAGATGCTCACAGACACAGCTCACAGCCGTGGCAGCTTGCAGCTGAGATGCTGAGTGTAGTTCCCGGTCAGGGAGTGCGGTGGGGCCACCCTCACCGTTTGGGGTGTGCACTGCCTCGGTAATGGCCAGCTAAACACCATATTTTCACTTTTCCCCTGTTCTCATAAAAGCAAAAATCCTCTTCAGATTTCTTTCCATTGGCGAGAACAAGGACTAATGGAGGTCTTTCACAAAAGGTGGTGTAATGCGAACTTTGGAAAAGTGGGGAGATACTTCTGTCTGGGCACCGTGGCTCAGTCAGGCTAACACATAAACTTTAACCATCACACCAGAGGAGGTTATAGTGCTGTCTTCTCTGGATTCAACGACAACAAAATTGAATTCAGTCCGATGTGTCATTTGTAGAGTGCTTCGTGTATGTTGAGGGCTATGTGGAGTATAGACATTCTACCACAAGTCTGGTCTTCTTTGAGATGGTGAGCATTTTTCTGTACATATTTTTCGGCACTGTCTTACACCACTTAGAGTAGCTCCGTGCGCATTGAAAGCATGCCTACTGCTCAGGGCCAGTGACAAGTAACTTCATACAGATGTGTTTGAAGCCCGAGCTTTGTGAAACAAGACACCACAGCAGTTAATAGATCTCAATTTGGCAGTAGCTGTAAACATTAACCAGAAGGTTCGCTGCTGTTTCCAGCTCATACACCTGGATTGGAGCAGGACCAACAGCCACGGCGGTCCTTCTGTATCCTCCTTTAATTCTGTCTCATGGCTGCCAAATAATCTTAAATGTTGTTCATCCACTCACTTTCTCAAAAATCATCTTACAAACTTATGGGTGGACTTTCCGATCCCTTAGCCTGGTACTCACAGCCCGGTGATACTACCCCAACCCACCTATCCCGCTGTATTTTCTGCTGAGCTTCAACGGAACTACCCCTCTGCCCTCCAAATATCTCCTTTGTTTCTGCCCAGCAAGTTTTGTGCATGTTGTTCTCTCCACCACGGCCCTGCTCTCTCCCCTGTTCGCATTCTCTCATTCTTCTCCTTGGAGGCTGAGCTCATTGCCACAAAGTTAAGCTCCTCAGCGTCTACTCTGATCCTTCCCCTGCCCCTCCCTGTCGCCTTTCCAACTACAAGCTCCTTTTCCCTTTCCCTAGCATTTTATTGGCACAGTTACTGAGACTCTCATGTGAGCTTGTTGTGGGCATTGTCTCACATTCTGTGGCCTGCCTCCAGGAGCGATGTCTGCAAACTCCCCAGCAGCCTCCCCAGGGCACCTTGCACACGGTGCGCTCTTCGTAAGTTCTTGCTGAGAAAATTAAAGGAAGGGACCAAATGTGTAAAGCCTCATTATGATCTATCATCATATCCTTGGCTTTCTTGCATATCTTCCACAGTACTTAGCAATGTGCTAGGCAGTGAGCCCACAGTGGGCATTCACTGATTAGTAATTAGTGGATTTGTGCTGTATTTGATAAAGTTTGTTGGGTGCTTTCAGGCTAAAGGAGGCTTGGTCTGATGAGACAGGTTTCAAAAGGCAATGTGATTGCTGATGCCTGTAGTGAGAGAACTATGGTATCTTTTAAAGCCCAGGAAATAGAAAAATGAATCAGTCATGAGTCAGATTCGTTGTTAGAATTGCGCCACCATCCAACTCTAAAGTACTGGTGGTGGGTGACGGTGTCACGAGAAAATACCCCGCCCTGAGAGCACCCCTAGCCAGCTTTATGTCCTGGAAGAACAGTAGGAGTGTGTCCTGCTCGGCAAAAGACGTGACAGTCTAGTAATTACTGTGGTTTCAGAAAAATGTTTCTTAATTTATAAACTTGACATGAGTGTACTTTTCTGTTTCCTCCAATCTCTGGTGGTGAGTTTTATGAAAATGTTCTCGGTGCCTCCTGATTTAAATCACAGCAAAAGAGCCTTGGATAAATATTAACAGAGATTGCCCGTGGTATCTGTCTTCTGATTTGAAAAATGTACTTCAGTTCAACATTTACTCATATGTCACCTACAATGCTGAATAAGGGAAGTCTGACTAAAGCTCCGTGTGCTTTAAAGAAGGGAGCCAATTTTTTTATTAGTTTGTTTTAATGTATTTTAAGGTTTTTAATTGAGATATAATTAAACAACATTGCGTAAGCTTAAGGTATGCACTGAAATGACCTAATATATATATATTATATAATAATCACATATATAATATATATTATATATGTATATGTGTATATATGTGTACGTGTATATATGTATGTTATGTATACATGTATATATAATATATATAATCACATATATAATATATGTAATCACATAGCACATATAATCACATATATATCACATATAAATAATACACACGTATGTCATAACTACATTAAGCTTAGTTAATACATCTATCCCCTTATATAGTTACATTTGTGTGTGTTTGTGTGTAGTGACAGCATTTAAGATTTGCTCTATTAGCAATTTGCAAGTATGTACTACAGTATCGTTAACTATAGTCTGTGCTGTACATTAGGTCTTGAGGACTTACTCATCTTATAACTCAAAGTTTATACCCTTTGACGACTGTCTCCCCACTTCACCCACCTCCCAGCCTCTGGTAACCACCAATTTACTCTGTTTCTATGAATTGGACTTATTCAGATCCCACACGTAAGTGAGATCTTGCAATATTTTTCTTTTACAAGAGAGACTCAAAATGGAACCAATTTATGAGAGTCCTGATTGAAGCGAAAGTAAAACAGCTGCAGATACCAGCAGGCTTGCTGTGCACAGAAGCCACAGTTGCCACGGGGGGGCACACAGGTCGGACGGCAGCAGCAGGGTGAACTCAGCAAACCCGCGCTGGCTTCCGGACTGAGCGCGGGCCTGAGTCAGGCCCCGGGGATGCGACCAAGAGCAGACCCGGGCTTTGGGGAACACAGCCTGGAGCCATGACACGGCCCGCACAGCCGGCCCAACGGGAGGCCCAGAGATGGGGCGGCAGAGACTCATTACTCCTGGAGGAGTCATGGAAGGCTTCCCAGAAAATGTGCCTTTTTGCGGTGTTTCTTGGATGTTCTAGAAGAGGCCATTAGGCTGAGAAAAGGGGAAAGTGTGTTCTCTAAAGAGACAACCCAGGAGCAGGGGAATATAAAAGAAGATGGTGGGGGCGCCTGGGCGGTGCGGTCGGGAAGCCTCTGCCTCATGGGTTCGGCTCCAGGCTCCGCGCTCAGCGGGGAGTCTCCTTGAGCTTCTCGCTCTCCCTCTCTGCCCTTCCTGTGCCTGCTCACTCTCGCTCAAATAAATAAATGTTTAAAATAAATAAATTTTGAAAGTAAGTAAATAAATAAAAGAAGATGGTGTGTTCGGGAAAGGAGCGCTTTGAAGTGGCTGAACTAGAGGGAGGTTTGAGGGAGGCGAGAGGACATGAGGCTAGAAAAGGAGATGGGCTTCCTCCGCTGTGTCGGGGCCCAGTAGGGAGCTGCACCAGAATACCTTCTGCAGATGGGGCGCCTGGGTGGCTCAGTGGGTTAAAGCCTCTGCCTTCGGCTCAGGTCATGATCTCAGGGTTCTGGGATCGAGCCCCGCATCGGGGTCTCTGCTCAGCAGGGAGCCTGCTTCCCCCTCTCTCTCTGCCTGCCTCTCTGCCTACTTGTGATCTCTCTCTCTCTGTCAAATAAATAAATAAAATCTTAAAAAAAAGAATACTTTTTGCAGATAAGTGACACGATCAGATTTGTTATTGTAGAGAGATGGCTCCTCTTGAAGGAGAGACGCTTGCATCGTGTTAACTGACAGGGAGGGTGGAGGTGTCTTTTTCAGTAATAAACCGAATGAACAATAACTTGTCTTACTCTTGCACAATGAGTAGGATGCTGCCAACATCTTCAGAGGATGAAAGGAAAGCCCGGTATGTATCACCACGTCTTTTGGACTGTGGTACTCGGTGTTTGAGGACCGTTGGCCCCGGCGATGCGGGAAGGGGACTGTTTCAAGTGCAGACAGACAAGGGAACGCGGCAGCCCCGGGTCAGCGGCAATCAGGAAACCAGACAGGATATTTAAGCGATGGCTATTGGTTTTGGCAAGGGTTCAGCTCCAGGGAAAATAAATACCCGGAGTCAGTGGTAGTGAGAGTGATCTAAGTAGAGTTGTCTGTGCCTTTTGTGCTCCTGCAGGGAAAGGAAGCTTTAAACCCAGTGATACGGGTTCCCATGAAAAGCTTGCTGGTCTTTCACTTATGGTCCGTGGCTCTGTCGGGTGATGGAAGAGAGCTTCCTGTTAAAGCCAGGACTTGGCCGTGCGTTTTCTCCAAATCGGACTTAGTTACGGACGTGAGATTAATTTTTGAGCTTTCGTGGAACTTGATTCCCCCTTTATGTGGGAATAGAATTTTGAAAATCCTAATAACATCATCCATTGCCTCTATTTATGGAGGCACTGACTTGCCTCACAGGTGAGGGAGGGACTGACAACCCTCTGCTTTCGCGAAGTTCATAGTCCACGGAGACGTTGCATGATAGTCACTGGATTTAGGGAAAAAAACAAAAACAAAACTCTAGCGTCAACAACTAACACTTCTGCTGGGGAAACATTTGAAATGTTTCATAGACTATTGAAACCCAAACTCGCATTCATTGGCAAGAAAGAAGCATTTGTATTAGAGTTTTGCTAACAGCCTATGGGCCTGAGAACTCATGTTCTTGCCCCTCTGTGAGCTGCAGGTTGGTTTAATCTTTGGGCCATTGTTCCTGCATCTGTAGCATTAATAGGTTAGACCAGGTTAGTCGTGTTCAACGCTGACTGTTAGAATCATCTGAAAGCTTACCCTTGACCAATGAAATCAGAATTGCCTTTGGAGGAGGAGGCAGGCATGCATATTTTTAAAGCTCCCAGTGTTTCTATTTTTTGTTGTTTCCTTTTGAAGCAGGACTAGGTTGGAGGTCCCAACTGGAAATCTATAGGTGAGTTTTCTCTGAACATGGGTACAGAGCTTAACTATTTTTTAAATTTGTTGCTGACATTTGAAAAGAAATTTCCAGTTTCTCTTGAAAAAAAAATGGAAAGATTGGGTAATAATTAAGTTTATATTTTTGAGTGGCAAAAATTTCAACAAAGTAAACCACAGTTTCTGTGGGCCCACTTCATCCATTTGTGTTACTTTCCTTTTTTTTTTTAATTTCCTAGCTCTTGAAAGCATTTCCATTTTTGAGAGGGAACTAGATTGTCTTAAAGTCTCAAATTATTTGAATTGCTTGTTTCCAAAGCCAGAAAACTGAGAGCAAACAAATGACACCTTTATGTATAAGTTAGTGGTATGAAATCAAAGAGAACTTCATCTTTGAAGGTGGAAAAATCCCAGGGTCCAGTGGAAAGGGGGACGCATCTTGTAACAGCAGAACTCCCCCCGTACTACTATGTAAAGGACACCTACTTGGGGGAGGAGGGGGGAGGCAGGCAGCAGAGGATTAATTCATTTTCCGGTGATTTTTAATGAAGCTTCCTCCTCTCCTCTTTTTCATTCTTTCCTGTTTGGGAGCTGGATCATTAGTTGGGATGTGACGGCTTTCCCTAGGGAGCAAAGAGGCAATTATCGGAGATTTTGCTCACTTCTTCCTGTGCTGGGTTGGGGAAGGCTCTTGAGGTTCTTGCCCTCCTTCAGCTTCCTTGTGTTTTCTTGCTGTGTCTGTCTAAGAGCAAACACCTGGGTGGGAAAGAGGACTGATTCGTTTGGTTAATTGGCAGCTGCCTGGTGTGAGATTTAAGTGGGGGTATATTTGAATTAATAGGATTTGAAAATATGCACTTGATTTGTGCAGGACCTCTTACCCAAAGTGAGTATAATCCTTTGTGCCTTGTTCTATTAAGAAAAACTTACACTATCAAGTTTGTGATATATTACATGTGATGACCATAATAAAAATGACATTTAATGAGCACTTTATGTGCCAGCAATGTTCCAAGTGCTTTACGAAATAGCTGATTTATTCCTCACAAATAACCTATAAAATACGTGTTATTATTCTGTTTTCTAGATGAGGAATACTGAGGCTCAAAGCAGGTATTTGATTCCCCATATTTCATAAGCCAGGGTGAGAACCAGACCTCTGTTAGCAGTTCGTTGGTATTGTTTTTGACAAAGATAAGACACATTGTTGCAGATTAAATGTTATTGTTTCCCCCTGGTTCCTCTATACTCATTTCACTGGGCATATTTTTATTATCTGTTGATACTGTTCACACCTGGTGGATTACAGAATTTCATGTAACTTCAAAAATCTTAAGTTTAAACTTATTGCCTCTATTTCCTACCTTTAACTTAAAAAAAAAATGGCACTTGTAACCCAAAAAAATTACTTATTAACCACAGGTCCCTGGGCCTCTCTGCCCCAGTTTCCTTGTTGGGAAAACGGGAATTATAATATATGCCTAACCTCAGCCCACAGGGACATTTCCAGGATCAAGCGTGATAATGAATGCAAATGTAGTTCCTCAACCCTAGAAGATGTCCATCTGTATCTTAGATACTGATGTATTCGTTGTGATGGAGAATATAAAGTGGAATACTTGTGCTTAGAGATAATAATCCATGGGGAGTTTTCCATTTTAGAGATTTAATCCCACTCAAGGTATTTGGATTGATTGGACAATGACATTTTTGGGGGGGGGAGCTCTGAAACCCCAGCCGAAAGTTGATTTCATTCTTGCATGGTTCCCACAGCAGTCTCCTTCCATGCCGGCTCGAGGCAACTCCTGCCAGCCTATTTTCAGTGCAAATGGATAATGTGATGGCTTATTTCCTCCTGTGGAAGCCCTGTCTACTCTTTGTCCCAAAATGTTGCTTCTGTGTGCATTCAGCCTTGTCGTAAGTTGACGCGGGAAGTGTACCTCTCCTTGTACAGCTCGCGCTAACCGGTCAAGAAAGGACTTGCCAGGAGTGGGCGGGGAAGGGGGGCACAGTGTCTCTCATCTACTAAGTAATTTAAATAGTGAGTTGAGCCTTTCATTCATGCGGTCCTATGTGGTTGTGGGCTTGTCATAACTAATTTTGATTTTATGGTACAGATAACAGCCTTTAAAAAAGGAAAAAGCTGAAAACAGGGATCCATGTTCTTTTCGGGTCCCAGTCCCTGTGTGTGTGTGTACATATGTAAGTATGTATATGCAGACACAGACATGTACATATAAATATGAGTTTACATATATAGGTAGTATGTGTGCATACTTACTATAACGAAAACTACATGTAATTACTGCAGTGAATTCAACAATGACAGCAGTTAGAAAAAGGCCAGGAAATATAACCTTCCCAGTAAATACTTTAGCTGCCCAAGAAACTCCTTATTTTTCATATTGTGGGATAAGATAAATATTTTAAAACACCTTTCTCATAAAGTGTTCTCGCACATAAAACCCAGTATTTGTTAATTCTAATAAATAAAGATAGTGAAAGATAAATGTTCTGAACTCGGTAATCTCTCCTCTAAAGATTTACAGCAAAGAAATTTAGGAGTTTTGATTTTTTAATTAGTATGTATTTTGAGGTTGTATGTTGGTTTCAGGATAGTCTTAAGTCTTTTAAGGGCTACTTATTAATGCAAGTTATAACTCTTATTTGTTCAAACTCCATTAATGTGAATTTCTGCTTAAGGAAGAGGGTTTTTCCTTCCAACCTCTTGAGTAATGTCTAAGTTGAGAGAGAATGATGCCAAACTAGAGAAGCTATGTAAATCACACCACCAAATACCCGTTTTCTGGCACTGATAAATTAGTCTTTTGACTACATTCAACATAATGAATTATCTGCTTGTTTATACTTCAGTTTCAAAGGCTAAATGCCAGTTGTTATTACCCTGTGTTTCAGTCAAAGGTCTTTACCAAACTTTGCTCCCTGGGGTGAAATGCTTGATGGGGGAATTTACGGTATAAAGGTGAAAATTTTCATTCAGTTTCATTTTTTAAGAGCCTGTGATCAAGGTAAAGAAGAAATTGAAGACTAATGTGTGCGACACTCGGGCAGTGAGATGAATGAGCTACTTCTTTGTGTGGGTAGCGGGCCGGAGACTTAATAAATAAGTCGCACTGTCGTACTACACTAAAGACGTTCTAGCTCTTGGAAGCTTCAACTGATCCCCCTCCCACTTTGAGAGGGCCACCCTGAGAAGTGGAGTGATCGTGGGTGTTGGAGGCCCTGCTCAAATCCTGCTCTTATCATGGTCTAGCCACATGTTATATGTGGACCGAATGTCTGTGTCCCCCCACATTCTTGTGTTGAGGCCCTGTCCCCCAGTGTGGCTGTGTTCGGAGATGGGGCCTGGGAAGAGGTGATAAAAGTTAAACGAGGTCATAAGGGTGGGGCCCTAATCCAGTAGGGCCAGTGGCCTTCAAGAAGAGGACAAGACAACAGAGCAGCAGCTGAAGCCTGCCATCTGCAAGACGGGAGGAGGGCTCCCACCAGGAACCCGGTTGGTAGCATCTGATCTTGGGCTTCCAGCCTTCAGAACTGTGAGAAATGACTTTCTACCGGTCACGTCATCCAGCCTGGTATTTTGTTCTGACAGCCTGAGCAAACCAATGCATCACAAAGCGGGTTACTTACATTTATTACGTAGGTAAGTAAATTACTTAAAATTTCAAATCCTGGCTCCAGCATATACTAGCTGCATAGGCACATTACTTTTTCCTCACCTGCAAAATGGTTTTGTTGTGAGTTTTATTTATTTTTTATTTATTTATTTAAAAAACTGTTTAAGTGATCTCTATACCCGACGAGGAGCTCAAACCCAAGACCCTGCGTGCTCTGCCCGCTAAGCCAGCCAGGTGCCCCCTGTTGTGAATTCTAAATGAAATTGCATAACATACCTTATCATAGTGCTGACCCGTAGTAGGCATTTAAAATCAGTTTTATTTTCAGGAAGTTTGGAACGGATCTTAATCATGCCGACATTTGTCTTTGGGAATGTTTATTCCTCTTTGCAAAGGGTTCACCTTCTGTTGGAATAGTACTGTGACTGATGGCAATAATTTTTTTCCTGTTAAACTTAACATTTTTGCCTGCAGGGTGTTAAATCTGCAAATACCATTGATCAACCCCAAAGCAATACAGAATGTTTGTTAATGGTTGATGGATTAATAGGGAATCTGAAAGAAACGAAGTGTTTAATCATGCAGGCTAAATTAAAATGCTCATGTGAGTGCCTGTCCGTATGGAAATAGTTGTCTTTCATTATTAATCAATGAAGACTAATTGGCAAAATTACAGCTTTAGTGTGTTTTCCTCAAGTGGCCTTCAAGGACCTTAGTATCATTTGAGAGGCATAAAAAGGCTCCCGTGTTCCTGAATGTATCCTAAGGTGTGTAGCCGCCCAGCACCCCACCATCAGTCACGCAGCTGAGGAGTGGAAGGACGATCCCTGAGTATTTCATATCTGGGATATGCTTCCATTCCTGCCAGGGGCATTTTCCTTCTTTGCCGATAAGGAAAAGCAAGTGCCACGGATGATTTCTAAGAGCAGCCCACGCTAGTGAAGGGCAGGTCCTGACCAGGAGGACGCAGCCGTCCCTCCTAAGTGTGGAGGGTAGAAGGATGCAAGTGAACTGGCTTGGCCGTCAGGCTGGCTAAATTTTGTCCTCTCCCCACTCTGTTGTTCACCACATTTGGTCAGAGTGACCTTTTCCTAAACTCAGACCTCATTATTTCATTCATTATCTGTTTATAGTTCTTTAGTTGTTCCCCAGCGCTGTTAGAAGACATCTTTACTTTTTTTCTTGAAAAGCCACATGGTCTGGCACCTGACGACCTCTCCAGCTTTACGTCACAATCCTCCTTTTTGGCAGTGGCCACATTTGTCATCTTTCAGGTCAGGAGACTATTTGTTCTGCACTGTGTCCCCCTTTCGTAATTACGATCCGCTCAGTTATCATTTCCTGAGGGAGGCGTGCCCTCACCACGCTTGACTGGCTGTATGTTTATCCATATGATTATTTGATTTTTGTTCATCTTTCCCTGGTGGTCCATCAGCACCATGAGGGTGGGACTGTGTGTGACTTTGGTTCCAACTCTACCTCTAGCACCTCGCTTGGTGCCGTGTTCATCACCAGAGCGCTTTTACTATTATAGAAGGGAACATGAAAAGAGGAAAGGAAATGCTTGAAGATTTATCCAGGGAAGGTGAAATGTGAGCATCTAACCTTAGGCAAGCGGGGTGCTAGCAGGAAAGGCTGGTGGGAACTAGTTGAGGAGCATGGAAAAGCACAGAAAATGAATGTTGCTGGACACCTGGGTGGCGCGATCAGTTAAGCATCTGCCTTCAGCTCAGGTCATGATCCCAGGGTCCTGGATTCGAGCTCTGTATCGTCGGGCTCCCTGCTCAGCGGGGAGTCTGCTTCTCCCTCTGCCTCTCCCGCCCCAGCTCATGCTCTCTCTTGTGCTCTTTTCACGTGCACATGTGCTCTCTCTCAAATAAATAAATAAAACCTTCACAAAAAGAAAAAAGAAAATGAGTGTTACTTTCTTCAATTTCATCTCTGGCAGACCACCTCCACGTCCCTACCTAAGAGTTTATATACCTAATCCCTCCAGTAAGTGGTTTCTTCTTGCCGTCAGAGACCTGGTACTCAGGGACCAAAAGCTGGCTCGTAAGAAGTGAATTCTGATGAAGCTGTTCGGGCCACATTTTTGGAAGTAGAGTCTTAAAATTGAGTGTCAAAGCTAATGTTCACATTTCCAACCCAGATACAGACACTGACCTTAATGTGAAACTGGGAATTACTCTGATTAGAGCTTCGTTGAGTTATTGGTTTTCTCTTGTCAGTCTGTTACAGGTCATGGCTGTGTTTCTGCCATTAAGAGTTATTTTAATGTTTCTCAGCTCAGACTCTCTGAGTCAGAGATAGGTTTTATTTTTCAGCATGGCTATGGGAATTAGGAAGTCACTTCTTATTAAAAATGAAGCTAAATTAAATTTAATAGTACTCGTTTGGGATTTTTGTTGTTGTTGTTACCTTTGCACCCAAAAAAGATGCAAGGCCAGAGGGGACTTTAGATATTAATGATTTTCTTAATTCACATATATGCTTAACAACTTCATCATAATATGTAAATTATTATTTCTTTATTAAGGAGAAGGTGTATTTTCAAATAGATAATGAGATTATCCAGATATTTGCCATTCGTTATTACTGAAAGTAAGTTTCTTCCGTGGTCTCTGGTTTATTGTGGTTATGAGACTGAGTACTTTGTTTTAGATATTTGACAACAAAATGTGTGTGTCTGTGTGTGTGTGTTTTTGAGAACACATGTATATATAAGGAGACCCTCAAATCCAAAGATTATGATAAAAGGTTGAAATGTCAGCATTTCCTGTGGCATAAAAGTGTATTACTAAAACGGAAAACTAGAATGTGTTTAAAAATATAATATTTAAATTAAGATCTGAATGGGACTTGGCATGTCATCTAACTTAAACTTTTGAAAAACCAGGAAATTGCGAGAAAATAATTAATAAGAACTTCGTTTCAGTATTACACTGATAAATATTTTAAGCATAAGTTATAAAAAAGTAAGTGGGAGATTTATGATTTTAAGGCTTATGCTGTAATTCCTGAATGATTGTAATATTTATTTAACCTTTTCTTTATTTAATTTAGAATAAAATTACTGTCATCTCTCTATGCATTTATATAATAATGTTTCATTTACTTTTCCATTAAAAGTTACTAAGATAAATAAGGAGTCCTGGTGCATGAGATATAATTTAATAAACATGTATTTCTTGGTAGAAAACTAATCAAGTCCTGCTGCAAATGTATATTTACAGAGAGGCACAGTAGACAAGCTTAATGATTTAGTCAATGATAAGACTTCAGGGAAAATGTTTTTTATGCCTTATTGGCCATATCTTTTAATACTTGCATAGGAAATAAAATTACATTCCAAGATTATGAGAATTATGGAATTTTATAATTGGATAGTTAAGTCCTAAATCGATCAATAGCAATATAACCATAGAAATGGATTTTAGGTTAAATCTGAGAATAATTTTTTTTTTTTAACTAAAATCTTAGAGTAGATGACAATAGGAGATTCAGATATTTTCCTGGAAATTTTCCAAATGGGATAGTGCGTCATCTTTCTGGAAATATAAAATAAAGGCGAGAGGTGGGTAGCTTGACCACAAACCTCTTCAGAGACCTTTCAACCTTTAGCTGTAATTCATATATTTTATCTTCATAGAATTTTTAAAATAGAAAACACCTTAGAAATAATTTAGTGGTGATGCATTGATTCTTTTTACCAAGGAAAAAATTTGCTCCTGGCCACATAATTTATTTTTGTCAGAGCCAGTACTTGATTCTAGGTCTTCTGGCTTCTAATGCACTTTGCCTTTACGATCTTCTGCCTGCTGACGACTGGGCCTTGGAGCTCCTCAGTAATCTGCGTGTGTCTTTATTGAGCACCTACGATATGCTAGCCCTGCTCTAGGTGCGGGGGATGTCGTGGTGAATGGGAGCTCACGTTCCAGATTCAAAAAGTGGTTTTCCCTCTTCTTGTTCTGATTGAAACTGCCCTTTTGCTTGATCTGCAGCATTTGCTTGTAAGCTTATTTTTACTTTTGAATTTTTAAGGAATTGGCACTGCGGAATATGTGCTCAGAAACACCTGTGTGGAAAGCTCAGCCTCACTGCGTGAATGGTGTCTCTGGAAGGTGGTAGCTGATGGAAGGGAGTGCAGCCTGGGAAAAGTGAACCTAGTTGAGAGAGAAGAGAGAGAAAGAGGCAAGTGGGAAGCAGAGGAAAGGTAGGAAGGTCATGAATCCATTCTGTAGATGTGCGCTAATGGACTGGAAGAAGGAACAGAAGGGAAGGGAAGCCTCAGCCATGTTATCTCAATTCTGTCAAGTTATAATGGGGGTCAAAGAGTGTTGAGCCAGGGGATCCCTGGGGTCCTTGGCAGAGTCTGTATTTTCAATTGCAAATGTCTGCAGA